>MNCI01015268.1:47052-153580 GCA_015680685.1 Gnetum montanum
AAAATCTAGTGTGTGACCTACAACTAGCCTAGACTTATTTAACTTTGCAAAATTTGTGTTGGGTTTTCTTGAATCCCAACATATATCTTGCCACAAATTGCATCTGTAAAAAATTTTAAAATTTAGTGTTAGGAATCCCTAAGGCCCAGGATGTGGACTGCAAATCTCTAAATTATTTTATTTTTTTTCAAAATTTATGATGAATTCTCCAAAACCTAGTATGTAGATTGAAACCTGTAGATTTTTTCTTGGTGTTCACAAAACCAAACTTGTGAATTGTAACCTACAAATTTCTATTATGTGTTCACAAAATTTAGTGTGTGGCTTATGACCTATGTAACTATTTTTGTATTATATTTTTTAGCTGCAATGTGTAGTGCTACCACCATTCCCTACATTATTAAAAAAATTTTAAAAATAAATTTCCTCCATTGTAGTACACAACATTGTCCTTGCTACTTGCACTACCTTTAAAATTGCAGTGCACACTGCTACCCTTGTTTCCATAGGTTGCAGTTTACTCTTTCTTTGTCTTACCACTTTTCAAAAAAATAAGAAAATTTTTACTTTGCAATTATAGTGTGGTTAAGGTTGTGCACTCTCACACACTAAGACTTCCACACACTAGACAGTCTTACATGCTAGATAGTCCCATACACTAAGACTTTCACATGTTGGAATAGTCCCACATGCTAAGGTATTTAACCAATCATTTACCTTAACATAGTTTATGCCTTTCCAAAATTCAACAATTTTACCACATAACATAGCACAAATGTCCTTCAACCAAAAGGCTATTCTCATATATGATCCTAAGGATCTGGTAGTTGTATAGTGCATGCAATCTCTTAGAAGACTTGGCATAGATCCATTCTACTTGAACATAGATGAAGAACACTACAACTTCATCTATACTAAGATTCAAGTAGGCATTCTCATCCCACATGTGGAATTCAAATCCAAATGTGAGTTGAAGAGCTACATAAGTTAAAAGTTAGCATAACACAAATGGTAAAGGTCATGGATTTTTACCATGATGATTCTATAATCCTTTCCATTTACCAAATAACATTACCATAGGCATGCCTATACCAAACTTCATCAAATACAATGGTAAAGGAGATCCTAATGTACACCTTGTTATCTTTTAGTCTAAGTGCCTTCTTTTGCAAGCTTGGCCTCATACAATATTACATATTGTTTCTATGTCCCTCAAGGGAAAGTATTTAGACTGGTATCAAACCTTTCCTATAGGTTTCATCTTTTTCTTGAGGACTTAATAAACCAATTTGTTAATTTCCTTAGATACAACTTAAATTTGGATATCACATTGGACTAACTTATGAATGTGAAGTAGCGGTTACTTAAACCAGTTAAAAAGTTCATTCAAAGATGTAATTCAACACTTATTGAGATTCCAAAACCTATCTTTGAAATGCAAATTTTGGCTATCTTAAAGGAAGCCATAAAAAAATTCATCAAGTCAAAGCTCTACTACTTTGGAGTCCTAATCATTAAGATAAGCCCTTTTACAAACTAAGAACATTAAGGAAGTGGCTGAGACTAGTGATGATCAAGCCTATATGGCCTATAAAAGCCAACATGTGAGGATAGATAGGGATAAAACTAGACAAGAATAAACAATTGGGGTTGTAGTATCCAAGGATGCAAAACAAGAAGAAAGGTGGAGATCACTACCACATAACACATTTTTTGACTCATCACAACTAGCTAATTCCTACTTCCCAAATCAAGCAAGACCAAAATTTGGATGAAAAGATATGACTAAGTACACTAGGTTACTTATGAAGCCCTTTAAGCTTTTACAATAGTTACTTAAAGATAATCATATACAAGATAAACAACTATCTAAGAAAGCTCCTAAGAGGAGTGATCATCTTTTTGACATAGCTAGAGATCCAATGATAGGATCAAAGGATGATTCCAAACTATCAAAGTACTTTAGGATGGATAAGTTTTATCATTATCATCAAATGACCCATCATGACACTACTTTTTACCTAGCATTGAAAGATGACATTAAGAAGATCATTGAACATGGAGAGCTAGTGTTGAATGAGCCCAACTCTCTAAACACCAATAATAACTCCTACACTATAGCCTTATTCACAAAATCCAATTAGTCTAAATTTCCTAGAAAACAATTTGTCATCAAATTACCACCAACTAGTGCTCAACCTTAGAACATAAAGCCTAAAATCCCCTTCTTCATTAGGGTACCACCACATTCAACTTCTAAAAATCCTTTTTTCATACATATCCCACCTTCAATGGCATTAACATCATAACATGAATAGTGCACTATCAATCCTTCTAAGGCTAAAGAATTTTTTGTTATCTGGGTCCCTCCACCTTGAACAAGTACACCTCCAACAACCCATGACCAAAGCTTACTTATAGTGGAAAATAACTCAACTATTAACAAGAGATTATCACTACAATGTTGAAGAAAACAACATATCACCAAGACAATAACTAAGCCCACTGAATGTAGCCAACAACAAAAGGATTGGAAGCAAGTTGACCCACTAAGGCCTATAGCAGGATTAGCTACACCCATGAGTAAGGGGCCCAAGGCATATACTTTAAAACATGAGCCATACACTTTAGGAAGAATGATGAAATTCAAGACCACCAAGGTTAAAAGATCGCACCCTATGAGCAATTTTCTTGCAATAATGGAACAAGCCAAACAGTTGCTCAAAAAAAAAAAAAAGATCATGACATTGAACCTATATGACTTAGTCATGATCTTTCTTGCTCATAGAGATGCACTAGTTCAAATGTTGACATCTATTCCTATGAGTGGAGACATGCTTGTCAACAAAGAGTCTATCCACTTTATCATTAAGCAAACTTCACTTAGAGAAAATGAGCATCAAACCATGCTTAAATTTCAAGATAGTGAGGTGAAGATTAACTCACAAAGTGAAGAGATGCTATTTTCTTCTCTCCTCATTACAATACATGTTAGTAGGTATAAGATTCATCATGTTTATGTGGATGATGGAGCAATGATCAATGTGATACCATACATCATTTTTGAGAAACTAGGCTTAGCCAAAAACATCCAAGAAATCATTGCTTAGTACGTAAGTCATTTAATGGACCATGAATAGTAGTTCAAGGTTCTATCTCCTTAGATTTTGTAGATGGAGAGTAGTTTTCCACATTTGCAGACTTCCTAGTAGTTAAAGAGACATCCAGTTTCAACTATCATAGGAAGGTTATGGTTAAGTTAAGATTCACATGGTCTCATTTCCTATACATTAGCAGATCCACTTGCCATATGAGGATGGGAAAATTATGTTTTGCAAGAACAACACATGCTCACCATCAGTCAACAATGTCAACATTGATCGAGGTTCGAAGGTGGAGTTTCAAGAGAGAACTCTTGAAACTCAAGCTACTGCCAAGGACAATAATAAGAACAACTACAATGTTAGCAACACCAACTTTGCAACATGGGATGATCAGTGAAAATGCCTATAGCTTTCCATGTTAAATAAGAGATATGGTGAGCATAGAATTATGCAGAAGGGGTTCCTTGATATATTGAAGATCAAGTGACAAATTTAAGGTTAGCATATGGTCCCCTCCCTTATTAACTCTTTCTTGTATATTTTTGTAACCTTATAGTATGTTTGGACGTTGTTTTAGTCATGTATTCTCTTTTGAGAAAATCTTGCACTTATTAAAAAAATCAGCAAATTTTGCTAAGGCCTAAAATTAATGACAACAACCTATCAAGGTCTAAAATTAGCAACAAAATAGCCTGCCAAGGCCTAAAACTAACAACACACATCCCACCAAGGCCTAAAACTAGCAACACATGGCCCACCAAGGCCTAAAATTGATAGCATGATAGCTTGCCAAGGCCTAAAACTAGCAACACATGGCTTGCCAAGGCCTGAAACTCGTAATACATAGTCTACAAAGGCCTAAAATTGGCAACACATAGCCCACCAAGGCCTAAAAATGACAATGTGTTGGTTTTTTAAGGCTTAAAACTAACAAGAAAATGGCCTATCAGGGTCTAAAACTGGCAACACAATGGCCAACCAAGGCCTAAAACTAGTAACATAACAACCCATCAAGGACTAAAACTATAGAAGATGGTAGTGGAGATGTGGGTTTTACTAGACAATTCAATCCATATGTTGTAATAGAAAACTTGTGAAAAGCCCCAAAGCATCACACATGATAGCCCAAGAACCTCAAATTTGTCATTTCATGGCCAAACAATCCATAAGAAATTTTTATAGTAGCCAAAACCAATACCAAGGTACCCAACATTGTCAGAACAAGCAAGAAAAATTTAAAAAGCCAAGAACTGAAATTTTAACTAGCCAAGGTAATTCCCATGGCTAGTAAAATTTCACAAAAAAATTTAAATTTTTTTATAGCTACAAATGATGGTAACGAGCTTGAAACAACCCAAATCCTCCTCCAGTGTTACATCAACAACCTTAGAAAAATTCAAATTGCAACTCAGAATTACTTGGATTTTTCTAGAAAAACCCAATTTATGTTAAAATGGCTATAGTAAAACCTCTAGGAAAAATATGAAACAAATTCAAAAAAATTAAAACTTTATACAATGCCCCTCTGCACTTTCTTGGTAATCCCCAGTGATCTTGGACATTGCTAAAAGTGGTCATAGCATGGTCAACATTGTCGATCTTGTGGAGAAAAAATGATAGAAAAGTTAGAAATGTGATGCATAGGTTGGAGAAAAATTTGTAACAAATTCATAAAAACTTCCAAAATAGTGATTCCATCTCTAGTGTAAGTGCAAAGCCTCATATGACAACCCTATGGACTTAGAAACCATAATTTTTACACCATGAGCTTATAAAAAAATTGCAAAATTTAACTAGTTTCCACTAGAAATAAGATAAAAATGCTATAGATAGGATTAAAAAAATTTAAATATTCATATAAACAAACCAAAAATTTAAAATATTATTATAGAAATAATCACACAATCTAAACCTAGTATTCGACCTAGACAGAATGGAAAAATTTATTTAGAACAAGCAAAGAGAGAGAAAACTGCCCTTAAAATTTATCGTAAATTTAGAAAATATGGCAAGAGATGGGTACTTGGTTGTCTTGGATGAAGATATCTCACTTGTAGAAGGATCTAGAATTTGGAAAATGATCTTTATTACCTTCTCTACATCATCTAGTGTAGGGTTTTTGCCTGAATATGCCTTTCTTTTCGTCATGATTGCTTAAACAAAAAATGGTTTTTCTTAGCCTGTCATTAAACGAAAGAAAAATCTTCACTCCTACTCCAATTGTACTACATTCATAGGTGGGTTGTGTGGATCTTTTGGTATGTTAAAACATTAAGAAAAATGGAGAACAAGGTTGTTTGCATGGTTGTTGTGTTTGAAAGGAAAGAACTTTGATTGAGATAAAAAGGCTTGCAAAAGTTCAAGATCATGGACAAGAAATGAAGAATTCAAAATGAAAAGGGAGTTTAAGAAAGACATATCTCAAAAATAGTAGACATCTTGGTAGAATTGAAGGTAGTATAGGAGAAGATGTCTCTATAAAATAGCAGACATCTTTATAGAAAGAAAGATGTCATTCATTAAAAGAAGATGTCTTTCTAGAATGAAGGACTATTGCAAAAATATGTTTTTATCAAAAGAAGATGTCCTTCTAGAATGGAGGTCAAATGTAGAAAGGCATCTTAGTCTCAAACAAGATATCTTTAGTAATCATTAACTAGCCATTGCACAGATTTAAAGGTGATTTCAAAAACATATTGGCTATAAGAAGAATTCATTCTCATTGGGAAAAGTGTAGAATTATGTACTATCTATTGTAATCATTTGGCAATCATTCTAATCATTATTATTCCTCATTATACTATCTTTTTTCTATTAAATTTGGTGAATGTAAGTTGTACCTCAAGTACAAGGATCGACAAACTTACTTGCATTTATTCTTTATGATTGTTATTCTCTTTTGTTTCGTTGCAAGGTTGATGTGATGTGCTTCTCACAGAAAGGCATCTTTCTTGAGCTTGTCGGGATCCTAAGGGATTGAGTGTTGGTGTAGGGACACAACATTCTGGAGTGGAGCTCAATTTGTAAAGGTTATGGGATATTGGAAACTACATTCTATGCTTGTTGGGACCTTGCAGAGTTGAGTGGATTTGTAGCATCAAATCACTCCATTTTGGAGCTTAGAGCTTGTATAGGGTGTGGTACCCTTAAAACCACATTTTAGAGCAACAAATTCTAGAGGTGTGCTTGCAAACTACCCTTTGAGTGTGGACTACCCAAGTTGGGGAACCATGTTGAATTTGATGTATGCTTTGCATCAAAGAATTTTCTATTTGGAAAACTTATTCATCCCCCCTTTCTAAGTTCCATGATCCTCAAGTGGTATTAGAGCCTGGTACTCTTCTTCATCATCAACTTCAAGGAGTGAACAATGGAGGGAACATCTTATACAAAGCCATCCATGTTTGATGGATTCAACTTTGCCTATTGAAAAGCTAAATTATAAGGATTTTGTGAATCCATGGAGTTTGAAGTTTGGGAGTCCATCCTAGAAGGCTACACTCCACTTGTTGATAACTCCACTAGGATCATCATGCTCCACAACAAATGCACACAAGAGGAGAAAGATAAGTTCATGTTTGATTCAAAAGAAAAGAATTGTTTATATTTCACCTTGAATAAATTTGCATTTAATGACATAGAAGGATGTAAAATTTCGAAAGAAATTTGGCAAACTTTAGAAGCTACTTTTGAAGGAACCTCTATTATTAAGTAATCAAAATTGTTAGTTTTACAAAGCAAATATGATAAGCTTAAAATGGAAGAAGGTGAGAAAATAAAAGATTACTTGTCTAGAGAAAATGATATTGTTGTAGCTATGAGAGGTATTGGTAAAGATTTTCTTGAAAGCCATGTCATCATCAAAATGATTAGAACTCTTCAACTGGAGTTCAAACCAAATGTCATGGCTATGGAAGAAACCAAAGATTTCTCAACTCTAAAATTTGAAGAACTTCAAAGTTCTCTCATTTCTTATGAAATGAATCTTATAAGCAAAGGAGCCATCTAAGAAAGACCTATTACACTAAAGACTACCTCCAAGAAGAAGGAGCTCAATAAGCATGATGAGGGTAGTAAAGATGAGATTGCTTTTCTCACTAGGAAGCTACAATAATTGATAATGAGAAGGAACAAGGGAACATATCAACAAAGATCTAATCAGTTCAAGGGCAAAGAAAGAGGTAAAATTTTTTTGAATTCTAACTTGGATTTTTGTTCTATAAAATGTTGGATTTGTGGAGGAAGAGGCCATATGACCTTTGAATGTCCTAGTAATTTTAGGTTGCAACCCAAGAATAAATCTATTTATGAGGTAAAGAAAACAAACTTCTATACAAGTTGGGATGATGGGGAGAAAAATGAGGAAGAAGTGGAGGATGATGCAAAAAATTCACATATCATCTACATGGCCCTCATTGATGATGACATTGATTTATTAGATGATTATCTTAATGATGAAGAAAGATTTGATCTTTTATGCAATGAGCTTTTGTCATTTCAAAGTCTTTGTAATAAGTTAAATAAACAAGTCAAATGTAAGGATAAGGAAATATCTTTGCTAAATTTAACTATTTTTGATCTTACTAAACAACTCTCATTCCTATGGGCTGAGAATGTAAAGCTAACCTCATCTTTAGAATAGGCCAAAGTGGAAGTAGTAGATGTCAAATTAGTAAATGAAATACTGGCAAAGGGAAAGGAATACCTTTGAATGGTACTAGGACAAGGAAGAAGTCTACATAACAAGAGTGACTTGGGATGCTACACACAAGAGCAATCACCTTATATAAACCCATCACAATCAAATGATCCTCTAGAAGAAAAAGCTAGTACATCAAAATCAGAGGAAGTACCCATCTATCAGAAAGGTCCTAAAAGGATTGATTATTCTAATCTCTCATACTACCATAGGAGGATAGGTGCTATTATTGCCACAAGTTAGGGCATAAACAATGGGATTGCAATCTTAAGTATTATCATATAAATAATTAGTCATATCATAGGACTCCTTGGTCTTATCAAAATGTACCAAGAAAGGATTTTAAGATCATAAGGAAGATCGGATGTCAACTCAAATGACCAAACGAACCAAAAAAGAATGGAGAATTAAAAGGTAGGAATAGGGGAATCAGGACACTATCACTGAAAAATTCATTAGAGGAAGCCAAGTCTTGGATATTTAAGAATTTTAGTTGAGACAAGAATCCTTAAAAGAGGAAACTCCCTCTCTAGTCCTCTAAATACCATTACTTTTTGACAGAATAGTAGGTAAGTAGAGGTAGGATTTTTTCTTTTTGCAAGCTTTCATTAAGATTATAATCCATTAGTAGCCTTTCAAAAATTCCATCCTATTTTTGCAAAGACATCTTCACAAAATGAAAGACATCTTTTGATGAGCAAAGATGTCTCTCTGAGTATTCATGTCTTTTGAGAAAGATGTCTACTATATATGAAATATGTCTACTATGATTTTAACTCACAGGAAAGATGTCTTCCTTTTGTAAAGACATCTTTTTTCGTATTCAATGCCCTCATTCACCATCACTATTAAAGTGAAAACCCCCATTTGTTTGTCACATTCTCTCATTTGACCCCACAAAGATGATAAGGATTCCACCATTAGCAACAATTTTGTCAAAGATGGCCCACAAGAAGGTTGGAACATCTAGAGCATCACCAAAGAAGGAATATAGAGGGAGTTCTAGCAGTGTGCTATCCACTTACATGCCATAATTCTGTAGTACAAGTGCACAACATAGGTTTGAGACTACTAGAACCATGAACATCATTATTGAATGCTCTTTGTATTTCCCTGATCATAGACAAGATGCATTAATGGATTATTTCAAAGCTTTGAATTGAAGCACCTTCATTGCAATGAAATTTATAGTTTTTAAAGTTTTAATTAGGGAATTATATTATAATATTTTCATTACAAATGCTATTATTAGAGCATTCACTTTCATGATTGTGGGTATTCTCATCAAGGTCTCTCCCCAAGTTTTGAATGCAATCCTTAGGATCTCTAGGCTTGATGTCTTTCAAGTAATCATTGATTCCATGTAAGACATCTATTCTAATGGTATCATGCATAGCATATGATGAATTTTGTAATGTATTATTTTCTCTCTTGTTTTGCTAATGTCCAAAAAGGAGGAGATGTTTTTTATTTCACACATATGTGAATTTGGGACTTTGCAAATATGTGACTGATGTGATGATAAATAGTTACAGATTTATGTGGATAGTTGGCTATATGATAGTTTGTAGAAGTGTTATAGATAGATGGTGTTTATCTTTATTATATTTGTGTGGTATACCTTTGATATTTAATTTTTTCATCATTCTAACAAACTACCTTGACCCTTAATGATTTATTTTAATACTTGGTTGTCATAGGAATTTATGTGTCTTTTTTAGGGCTTTATTTATGTGATTTATCTTTTTTGATATCATTCAAAAAGAGGGAGAGTATAGTTATGGATATATTCTGGAGATTTCGCATGTCTACTAAGTCATTTTATTTAGGTTTTGAACATCACCAAAAGGGGGCGATTGTGGACCTTTTGGTATGATAAAATGTTAAGAAAAATGGAGAACAAGGTTGTTTGTGAGGTTGTTGTATTTATAAGAAAAGAACTTGGATTGAGATAAGAAGGCTTGTGAAAGTTCAAGATCATGGAAAAGGAATGAAGAATTCAAAATGCAAAGGGAGCCAAAGAAAGATTTCTCCATAAAATAGTAGACATCTTGGTAGAATTGAAGGCAATACAAGAGAAGATGTCTCTACAAAATAGTAGACATCTTTCATCAGCAGAAGGCATATTTCCAAAATGAAGGATTATTGTAGAAAGATATATTTCATTAGAAGAAGACATCTTTTCAAAATGGAAGTCAAATGTAGAAAGACATCTTAATCTTAAAGAAGAAATCTTTAGTAATCATTAACTAGCTATTGTATAGATTCAAAGGTGATTTCAGAAACATATTGGTTATAAGAAGACTTCATTCTCATTGGGAAAAGTGCAAGCATTGTGTACTATCTATTGTAATCATTGTTGTTCCTCATTGTACTATCTTTTTTCTATTGAATTTGGTCAATGTAAGTTGTGCCTCAAGTACAAGGATTAACAAACTTAGTTGCATTTATTTGTTATGACTATTGTTCTCTTTTACTACCCTATAGGGTTGATGTGATTCATGTGGGAAGGCATCTTGCTTGAACGTGTTAAGATCCTAAGGGATTGTGTTGGTGTAGTGCCACAACACTTTGGAGTGGAGCTCAAGTTGTAAAGATTGAGGGATCTTGGAAACCACATTCTAAGATTGTTCAAACCTTACTAGGTTAAGTGGATTTGTAGCATCAAATCACTCCATTGCAAAGCTTATAGCTTGTATAGGGTGTGGTACCCTTCAAACCACATTTGAGAGCAACAAAGTCTAGAGGTGTGCTTACGAACTACCCTTCAAGTGTGGACTACCCAAGTTGGGGAACTACATTAAATTTGGTGGATGCTTTGCTTCAAAGAATTTTTTATTTGGGAAACTTATTCATCTCCCCTCCTTTCTAAGTTCAACAATCCTCAAATGGCTATGTAATATGCTTTCAAATAGCAAGTATTTAAGCCTTAATAGCTAAGCCCTACTTCCAACCCCTTCCTTAATAAAAGCCAAGATTAGGATGATTACATATGTTGAGTGTTAATACCCAAACCATTTCCTAGTACTTATGTGCTAAGGATGAAAGCTTGGTACACCAGAAAATTTCCTGACATATAGTGAATTAGGTGTCTACAAAAGGAGAGACCCTATACAAAGGGTTTACTTAGGATTATGCCCTATGAAGCCTTTTGACCTTGGATGGGCCCCATAGGGCTTAAGCAAAATAATACTAGGAAAAATACCAAATGCTAGGGTTTGATGCCAAAACATAGTCATATGCTAGGGGATCATGCCTAGTAGGTCATGCAACTTATAAAGTAGTTTACAAGGCCTCAACCATTATTTGTCTTGACTTCCACACTTCAACCTTAGCTTGAGATGGTCAATGAAGATTCATGTGACCTCAAAACCCTAGGCCCCACAAGAGCTCTTAGGTACTAAGAATACATGTCAAAGCACCCTAAAAAAAACTTCATGAGAATCCTATACACTGGGTACATGAGCTCCACACACTGGTGGTCATGTGGGACATTGTGTGGGATCCAAAAAGTTCATGTGTAGTCTTAAACAACCTCCAAAATTAATAATTCCAACCTTAAATCCTAGTTGGAGGCATTTTTGATACTAGAGCTCCAAAAAGACAAGTCAAAAAGGGTTAATCCTTAGCCCACACATTGGGAACATAGAGGCCTCATGCTAACCATCATGTGGGGAGCATTTAGAAGTCTTTTGACTAGTTTCCTTGGCTCAAAATGACTTAAGAATTGATTGGTGGAAGCTTAGAGGCCTAAGGTAGAATATGACCCAAACTTTGACCATTGTTTAGCCCTTAAAAGATGAAATTAAGCCTTATACGTTGAGCACATGGAGCCCACAAGCTGGCCAGTGTGTGGGAAGTGTGTGAGCTTTAAGAAAATTCTTCTTTACCTTCCTATGATGTTAAAGAGAGCTAGTTTTTAGTGTTAAACCTTATACCCTAACTTAAGGACTCATGATAATAAAAGGACTAATGAATAAGACCTTATAAACTAAAATTTTTTTGGATTGAGAAATTAGAAGGGGGATTGAATAAGTTTCCTAAATTAAAAATGCACTAGCCATAAAAAAGCACACCAAAGTTTATATGGTTCCCCAACTTGCATAGTGCACACTTGGACGGTAGATTCCTTGCACACCTTGAGACTTTGTTTCATCTAAAAGTGATCTTAAGAGAATCACACCTTGTACAAGCTACGAGCTCTACAATGAAGTATTTCATGACTAAAAAACCACTCAACCCTACAAAGTCCCAAGAAGCTTAGAATGTGATTTCAAGGATATCACAACCATTACAAATTTGAGCTTTACTTTGGAGTGTTTTGACACTGCAAAACTACTCAACCTCACAAGCTCCCAACAATCTCAATGTGGATGCCTTCTCATAAGAAGCACATCAACCCTGTAGGGCTACAAGAAAAAGAAAAATACATAAGAAAAGAATGTAACTAAATTTACAAGTCCTTACACTTTAAAGCTTAGTACAACATACAACCAAGAAAATGATGTTACAATGAAGAGTAAGAATACAATTACAGAGAATAAATAATTAGGAGCTTCAATGTAAACAATTCTTACATAATTTCCAAGATTTTGGTATCTTCTTATAGCCTTGGTGTTTCTAAAAACTCCTTGGAATTTGTGTAATGGATATCAAACAACTAGTGTAGATGTCTTTTTCAAACTTGGGATGTCTACCTAAGATTGGCCTCAATTTAGACGAAACATCTGATTGGAAAATGAGATGTATTCAATGGGATGTTTACTAGGAGATGTATGCTCTTGAATGTAGACATCTACTATTTTTAGGAGACATCTCCTCAACTTTTGGGCTTTGTCCTATAAGACTTTATTTTGTCAATTTACCTACTTGCTAGTCCTTGGAGCATCTTCATTTGATTTGTAGCCTTCATTTTCATCCATGCTCACATCTTGGTCATGTGATCTCTTCATTTTGACATCTCATCATAGATCTTGTTCCCTTGAGTTCTTAGGTCTCATTATGGAGTTCTTGTTTATGTCCTACAAATACATTTCTCACAAAAAAATTTCATGTTCTCCATTTTCCTTAAGGTTTTGACATACCAAAATGTTAATAATCTTAACTTCATAAGTTGGAAACACAACAACCCACCAAGACATAAAACTAGCAACACACAACCCACTAAGGCCTAAAAATAGTAACACAATGGCTTGCCAAGACTTAAAATTGGCAACACATGATTTTCCAAGACTTAAAACTAGTAACAAATGGCCTGCTAAGGCCTAAAACTAGCAACACATGGCCTACTAAGGCCTAAACTGAGCAACGTGATGGTCCACCAAGGCCTAAAATTGGTAAGACAATGGCCTGCTAGGACCTAAAAATGGCAACACAATGGCCTACTAGGGACTAAAACTAGTGAATACCATGGCCTACTAAGATCTAGAGTTGGCAAGCATGTTGCCTTTCTTCCTTTCTTTCATAATTTTAGAATTCTCCTCATAGCCTAAATGATGTTATAGAGGCTTGAAGAAGCCAAAAATCTCAACAAAAATCCCTGTAAAACTCTAATTTCAACTCCACATGTTGGGGTTTCATCTTCCACATATTGTACAGTGTGTAGGATAGTGTATGAAGCCCTCCATAGGTCTTAAACCCATTAGTATAGGTCAAACATGTGGTAGACCTCTTCATCATAGCCCAAACATCATCCTCGAAGCCTGAAAAGGCCAAGAATAATTTTAAAACTCATCACAATTGGCATGCTAAGGCCTCACATGCTATAGCACATGTCCTACATGCTATGCAGCATGTGGGGTAGTGTGTTAGCCTTACAATGAATGAATATTAAGCTTAAAATTACTCATTAAGATTTTTGGTGGGTTCCACAAGACTAGGGATGAAAAGGTGAGCAAAAATTGACCTTTACAAGCTATTGAAAGTTGGTTTTTGATCCCCACATGTTGGAAAGATAGGTTCCACACACTATGTAGCATGTGGGACAATGTGTGAAAGTCTTAGGAACCTTAATAAACATAAAAAATTACTCAAAACTACTAGAAAAGATGTAGAATATTTCTATATAGCCCAAACAATAATCTAGAATCCTAAAGGATCTAGAAACAAGGTCAAAATTCATAGAATTGATAGGGATAATTCTCACATAGTAGAGCACCTATCCCACATGCTATGTAGTCTATGAATGTTGCACAAATCAAAATTTTGTCTAAGAATTGCTTATTAGTTTTCTAGATGGGTCTCAAAAGACCTAGGAAGAATTAGAAAAATTATAGCCTAAGAAATCCATACAAAAATTCTTGAAATTGAAAACTAAAATGGCCACACACTAGGATCTCACATCCCATACATTTTTTAGCATGTGAAGTAGTCTAAGAAGTCCCCCATAGCTCTCAAATCTATTAGATTAGCTCAAACAAGTCATATAATTTCTAGTTCCCAAACACTAACCCTAGAGCTTTAAGAGACCAAAAAGAAAAAAAGTAGGAAACCTTTTAAAAATGGTAAGGTGGAATCCCACAAGTAGGGATATCAACACCACAAGTTGTATGTGGGCCCAACATGTGATCTTCACACCAATGAAATAGAGTCTAAAAATAACTCATTAGCCTTCTAAAATGTTCCACATGGCATAGGAATGAGAAGTTTAGCAAGAATTGATGATGATAAGTTGCTCAAAACTTAATTCTTAACTTCACACATTGCAAAGAAAGGCCCCACATGTTATGCAGCATGTAAGTAGTGTGTGGAAGGTTAAATAACTTTAAGGAGTATTAATCCTTACCCAATATGACCAAAACCCTTCTCTAGACCATAGATGCTATCACACAAGCTTCTCAGATGTCAAAAAAACAAGTCAAAATAGCCAAAAAAAACTTTATAACCACTTCACACATTAGGTGCATGAGCCCTACATGTTTGCTAGAGTGTGGGATAATGTGTGGGATCCAAAAAGCTCTTTCATGATAATAAACAACCTCAAAATTTGACAATCTCAACCCTAAATCCTAAGTGGTAACATTGATGGTTCTAGTGGCTTTGATACCAACTCTTACCTAGATCTCTCACTCATACCTCTCAATCATTTTTCTTGCTAATTTTTGCTCCAAAAACCAAGTCAAAAAAGCCCAAAAATGATCAATCGTTATCCCACACACTGAGCACACAACTTCCACATACTAGCCATCATGTGGGATAGCATGTGGAGACTTTTGACCAGCTTATATTACTCAAAACTACTTGAAATTCAACTAGTAAAAAGTCGAATACTAAGGTGGAATAAAAACCAATATTTAATCTTTTTTGAGTGCTTAAAAGATGGGTTTGAGCCTTACACATTGAGCACATTGAGCCCACACACTAGCCAACATGTGGAACAATGTGTAAGTCTATAAGAGACTTAAAGTCAGATCCATATGGTGTTAAAATGACTATTTTTGATACAAAACCCTAGGAACTGACACTCGTAACCTTGGAACATAAAAAAAAACAAGTCAAATGATCTTAAGATTAGTCAATATCTATCCCATAGACTAGGTACATAGTCCCCACATGCTAGGTAGCATGTGGGGTAGCATATAAGGACTTTGGATACGTTTTGACACTCAAGGTTACTTAGAATGTGACTAGCAAATCTTGGAAATCCTAAATTGAGATTTAAGCTAAGATTTAACCTTGTTTGAACCAAGAAAAGCTGAATTTTGACCCTCACACGCTAGGCCTTTAGGCTCTACACATTGCCCAGTGTGTGGGCTAGTGTATGAGCTGCAAAGTAGTTCTTATTTAACTTCTTTTACCTTCAAAATAGCCATTTTGACACTAAAACCTATGCTCTACCTTAAAATCATGATATAGCAAGAAGACAAATCATAGGGACTTCAAAAACCATGCACTAATCTCCTATATGCTAGGGCCACATTCTTACATGCTATCCAACATGTGGAATAGTGTGTGGTCCTCTTGGAAGCCCTTTTCCAGCTTGAATTAGCCTCAAAATCAATTCATCTCACTCCCTAAGCCACTACGCTAACACCAATAGTTTGCAATAGCTAAGAATTAGTCAATAGAGCCTTTCCAAGCTAGGTTACCACTCTACATGTTGGCAAGATAGGTGTCACATGTTGACTAGCATTTGGAACATAAACAAGCTTTTATCCAATTCAAAATAACTTCAAAATGACTATAAAAGCTACCAAAGCCCTTCTCCAAAGCTTAGGTGCTATCATAGGAGCTCAATAATGATAAAAACTAAGTCAAAATCACTCAATACTACATGATCCAATCCCACACATTGGGATACTCATTCCAAAGACTGTATGACATGTGAACTTAGTGTGTGGAGGTTTGGTAGGCAAAAACCAAGTCCAAACTTGCTAATCCTTGGCTTAAGATACTTCAAGCCCTAAACTAACCTTGTGTAACTTGAAGGTGGCTAAACTAAGTCAAATAGGTCCTAAGCTTGATAATAATCCTTCACACACTAGGGATTTGGGTTCCACACACTACGATGATAGTCCAAACTATCCACACACTAAGAAAATAGTTTCCACACATTGAGGATTTAGGACTTTAGCATTAGCTAGTTTTCAAGAAGTTTACAATAGGTTTACACAAGTTTTGGCCTATTTTAATTATTTTTATTTTATTTTTACTTAGGTTAATAATTTGTAGCCTACTTTTTATAAGAGTTTACTTTTTTTGATGATTTATGACATGTTTTTAGTAGATTTTACCTTACTTTGATAATGTTTTAGCCTTATTTAGTCATATTTTTCTTTTTTATTATCTTATTTGACCTTGTTTTGCCTAGTTTCACATTGCTTTATCTTATAATAACCCTACATTGCCTTTTTAAGCCTTGTTTTGTTGTGTCTTGACTTTATTTGGTCTTATTTCTCTCTATTATTATAATATTTTAACATTGTTTAACAATTGTATCATGAAAATGCCACTTGGTGTGCTTATGTTGACATGTAGGTTGAGCTAGGTGGATGAGGAAGCAAATTTGACTAGTCTTAAAGCCTAAGTAGATCATTTTGGTGATGTTGTTCAACCAAGTGGCATTCAAAAAGCTAAACGGATAGCCTAAAAGCCTTTGACCATATAGTGTATGCTTTGGAATGTCCTTGCCTAACTTTCCTTAATCTTGAAACCTAAAAATTGCACAAGATTCCTTGATCAAATCCCATGACGGTGAGGAGAAAACTCTAAAACCAAGTTCCTCACTAGAACCTAAGTTTTCTTAGACATTACCAAACCCCTAAAAGACAACATCAAAGCCCTCACATGACCTTGATTACATATAATGTTAACGTGTTTGCTTTTAGTATGGTTGGTCTTTTGTTTACAGGTTTGAACAAGCACACATGATGTTGACAATTATTATGGCCTACAATAGGCAAGCATGTGTGACCTCTTATCTATCTATTTTTGGCATAACAAATGAACTATAGACTTTGTATGAATTTGTAAAATAATATATAGATTTCTTGTGTTGTATTGGTTATAGTCTATGGTGGCTTGTATTCTAGTGGTTGTCTCATGTGGCCTTATTCAATTTGTTGTAAACACATGTATTCTTAGACTTGTTTTCTTGTCCTCTTATAGTTGTGCTTGTAAGATGAAGCTTAAAGTCATCATAAAGGTGTGAATCATTGCAATAGGGAGTTATCACATGATCTCGATGCACAATATTTAGTTAGCTTGTTTAACCTTACTAAGAGTGCTTACCTCACATCAATTCCATTACCCCTCTTGAGCCACAATCCCATAGCCAAACCATAACCTCCCTTATCCTGATAACAATGAGAACCTATGCTTGACATTCATGCACCATAGTCCTATGAAATCTCCTTCAAGATGCTTTGACACCAAGTTCATTGGATGTAACACATCTCATTCAATGAGAAAATAGAACAAGATTTGATCTTGGTAGTGAAACCCAATGAAAATTTCATCCCTTAAGAAAAAGAGGAAAAGAAAATGGGGAAGTAACTTGCTAAGGAAGCCAAGAGGTCAATGAAGCCTAAATCAAAATCAACAGCTCCAACCAAACAAACGAAAGATCCTCATGGTCAAAGAGGCCTAAGCATGGGGTGTTCGTTCCTCTAACATATTATTGAGTAACTAGTAGTCTGAGCACAAAGCATAAAGACCACTTCAATCAAGCAAGCATGTTACTACCATACTATAACCATGATGTTAACATTTGAAATTCTTTGTTAACCCATATGTCCATCTTTGATAGATAATATAGCTTTTTTCTCTTCTTTAATTCATAACACTTCATCATGATCTTATTTCGCCATCTCAAGCACTGTTTGGCATGGTTCAATAGTTACATAATTGAGCATGAAGAGAGAGAGTGTGTTGATGATGAAACTATTATAGTGTTTTTCATTCTTTGTTGATGTCTCTTAGGTTAATCCTCAAAACATCAACAAATAGGGGCCAATGAAACACCACAAAGAAAATTCATGTTAGAGTCCATAACAAAATTCTTTGTAATTTAGTGGAAAAATAAAGGTAGATACAATTGTCTTATTTTCTCAAAAAAATATTGGATTATGACCTTGCATGGATGAAATTTGAGGTAGTTTTCAATGTAGCAGTTTGCATGCTATGGACCTCATACATCCTAGCTTATGGAGGCTGAGAAAATGCTTCATAAGTTGTAAATGCCTTATATTCTAGCTCGTGAAAGCTGAGAATTTCATGTATCGTAGCTTATGGGGGTTGAAAATGGTTTGTAGGCTACAAAATTTGGTATTTTCACTTCACATGTTAAGCATTATAGTTCCACACATTGGACAACCTGTAGAGACAACATACAAGATTTGGTCTTTAAGCCCACACATTGGGCATCCCAGTTTTACACATTGTGCAACATGTGGGGATAAAGTGTGAAGGTAAAAAATTGGCTAAATTTTCTCATATGTTGCCAAAAGATGCCCTAAACACACTAGAATTTGTTAGAAATCTATTAGGAATCATGGTAGAATTTATTGCTCACAAATCCAGACCCAATAGTCTATTTAAATAAAGATATATTTCATTGTAAGGACTTTTTAGATAATTTGCATCTAGACCAAACTTGAGAATTTTAGACTGGTGCAAATACCTAAGAGTTAGCAACCAATTTATCCTAAGTATTGATCATCCAAAATCTGAGTAGACTTGTAGCAAACAAAGTTTGAGAGTAGATTGATTGGAGAACAACAAGTGTATATTTTATAGTAGAATACATTCTACTATCCCATCGAACATTAAAGACATTTTCGAGTTCTCAGGTTTTATAATCCATAATATGTATTTCCTGAACCTTTGTTTTTAAGTGCATGAATAAAAAGTTGTAATTTCCTTTGTTTTGCTACATTCATTATTCATTTCTTTGTTCTTGCTGATTAGACCTAAACCACTATTGCACAATTTTTTATTTTTATTAATACATCGGTAACAAATCTTTAAGTCCTTGGGTGATCAACAAGAATGTTCAAGAATCTTTGGATGCTTTTTTGCTAGGCCTATGGATCCAGGGTTTAATTATTTTTGCAATAAAATTTTTGGGGTTCTAGCACTAAATTTTCTAGGCACTAGAATTGGGACATCTCTTGCAGAAATCTAGCTCTCAATTGAGATGTATGTTATTCTAGGATGCTCCATCCAGTCTTAGGACATTCCAAATTCTGGTGGGACATCTCACTAGAGATGTCACATGCACAATTGGGACATCTTAGTTGGGACGTCCCACTTGCTAGGGCCAAACACAAAAATTCTTGTTTTGATGTTTGGAACCTCCAAATGTCTTCAAACAAGTCCCCATAGACTTGGGGCCCCCTAAACTCATTAAAATGAGCCCAAAACACACTAAAACATGCCAAAACATCTAGGAATCATCATAAACAAAATCAGCACAAGAAAACACGTTGCATGTAGGGTAGAATAAAGGAATAAGAAGAGGTGTTCCTACACCAACTCTCACATCCTTAAAAAGTTCATGATTCATGAACTTTCAAAAGTTGGAAGGCACCATGCCCCCATGACTCAAGTCCATCACAATAATCATGACTTAATGCATTACAAACATGAGAATGAATATGATTGGAGGTTTTGGTTTTAAGCTTCCCTTGCTCATGGGGGCTTGTCATCATATCCCACCATGCTTCCTTCATCTAAGGGTCTCCATGGAATGTTTCCCTTCCATTCCCATAATGACTCAAACTTGCACAAAAGTGATATAAGAATCTAGAAAAAATAATTGTTAGCATAAATCCATGGAGTAGGACTCATTTCCCTATGCCCAAATAACAATGGAATTTCTCCACTTGCTGCCAACTGATCTTCCTTATTCTTCCAATATCTCTTTGCTAATACCAAATTTAGCCTAACACTTGCATAAGTGTCCAAAAGCATCAATCAATATACTACTACCATGAATATTCAAGATTGAATAGTAGTACCAACAATCTTTTTCTCATTCATATGAGACTTCACATAATTAGTAACAACATTTATATCATATGCCTCCTCTTTAGCATCAAAGAAAATCTCATTATCACAAATAGCATTCACCCTTACAATCTCCTTACAACTAGGAAGCATCACTAAAGAATTCAAATTAGCAAGATCACTATCAAGAATAGTGGACAACAACCTAACCTTATGATTGTCTTGTCTTACAGTCTAACTATTATTTTCACCATCAAAGAAAACCTTGTTATCATAATTCCATGGTCTACTAAATATGAGATTTGAACAATCAATAGAAAATACATCATAAAGAGTTTGATCATGAAAAATTCTAATAGAATAATCTATAAGGCACTGTTCTTTAACTTTCTTATAGTGATTCTTCATTAACCAATGCACTTTTTATGGATTAGGGTAAGGCATTGTAGCTAATCACAATGATTTCATCACCTTGGCAAAAATCACATTTTCTTTTGCTCCATCATTAATGAGAATACTCAATGAATGATAAAATCTTCCTCATAAAATCCTCATTAGCACTAATATATTAAAAAAAAGTACAACTATTCAATTCACTTTGGTTAATAATATGCAAATGCTCATGCTCGTATACCTTCTTTGAAGATTCAGGTTCATCATCTTGCATAGTTTGAATTTCCTTACCCTTATAGGCATTCTTCTTTGGCTATGTGCATTCCAATTGTTTATGAATTGATTCACCATAATTATGACATATATCTTTATCATTATCTTTACCTCTTGAAGATCATTTCCTTCTTCTTCCCTTTCTAGGAGAAGTAGACTTGCTTTCCTTCTTCATGAGATCATCTTTATCATCCTTCTTGGATGATTTCCTTGACTTGAGAGCTATGTCTTTGTTATCCTTATTCTTGTGATCTTTGTCCTTCTTTAGGCCAAATTTTGTGATTTTCATTTCAACCTTGAGAGAAATATCATAGGCTTCATCAAGGGTATTAGGCTCATAGAATGCTAATTCTTGCTAGTATTGCATGTTTAATCCACTAATGAAGTTAGAAGCTTGCTCATACCCAGTTCAATGAACATCAATTTTTTCCAAGGCTTTTTAACATTTAACATAAAAATCTTTTACCTCTTGATCTACGTGCCTAAGAAATTTCAACTTCTTGATGGCTTCATGATGGAAGGATATCTTCTCAAACTTTTGCTTGAACATGAATTCCATAAGTTGTCAACTCTCAATAGGTCTTCCATGTTCTTCAAGATATTTGAGACATTCCTTGTTCTACCATTTAACTACCAATCCTTCAAGTTTTCTCTCAACAACATGAATCATTATCTCACTAGAAAGTTGCTCAACAAGGAAATACTATTCTAGTTCTAAGCTAAGCTAGAAAGAAATTTGTACCTTCAATACCTTTAAAGATGGGAATATCCACATGAGGAACTCTTTAAAGCACTTCTTAACATCTTTACAAACCTTTCATCATCATTTTCCTCATTATTAAAAGGAAACCTTGGCTTATATCTTTGAGTTGTAGTCCCTTCTCTCCTTGGAGTTCTTTGATCATGTCTTCCTCTTGATCCTTGCATGGTGTAAAAGGATTCTCGTGCTTAATATCCTTTGTACTTATTCTTGAAGTTTCTCCAAAATCTTAGTGTTTTAAGGTTCTTACGTTGGGAAGAACATCTTGCATTTTAGCCACAAAAACCTTGAATGAGTCTTTGAGTTTTTGAATCTCTTATCCAAGATCTTAATTAGTCTTCTTCTTAGGAGCCATACATTTCTTCAAACCTCTTGTAGATGTTTGGATTCCTCTAAACCTTTTCTATGATACCAATATGGTGTAGGGGTTGCACCTCAATAGACCCCAATAGGACCCAATTCACAACTTCCAACCATATATAGCTTAGAAAACAAAAATAACAACATGAAATAGAGGAAGTTATTTTCTTGTATTAAGAATATTCTCAAAATACATAGAAAATACATCAAATATGAGGAGCCAAGCTTAACTCACAACTCTTCCCAAGGATCTTAGAGGCCATAGTTGTTCCTTCTTAATCCTTAATTGCTCACAATGGAGCCCAAGCTAGAACAATGGAATCGAAAGAGGTGTTCCTACATCAAAAATTATGGAAAAAATTAATACATAGGATTGCAAGTTAGTAAACACTCCATTGTTTATGGTCATGAAAGTATTGATGGAGTAATGCCCTAGAAAAAATGAAGAAATGAAGGTAATGAGTAAAATCCCCTATGCTAATGTTGTAGGTAGCCTCATGGATGCAATAGTCTATATAAGGCCTAATATTGCATATGTAGTAGGAGCTATGAGTAGCTTTATGTCTAATATTGGAAAGAAACATTGGATGGTTGTTAAAAGAATTCTTAGATTTCTTAGAGGTACTTTTAATTTTATCATATATTAGAAGAACAATTTCTTTTGATTGCATGGCTTTGTAAATGCTAATTAGGATGCTAATCTTGATTACTAAAAATTCACAAAAAAAATTTCCTTTAAAATGAACACAAATGTTCCTAGGTATATTAGCAAGAAAAAAAGTTATGTTGTATTTTCAATAGCTGAAGCCAAACATATAGTAGCTTTGAAATCAAGTAAGAAAGTGATTTCACTACAAAAATTGGTCAATGACTTTGGACAAGAGTAAAATAAAATAAAAGTCTCTTATAATAATCAAAGTGTATTTTTCTTGTCAGAGAATCTTGGGTTCATGAATGGATAAAGCACATTTAAATTCATTATCATTTCATATAGGTTTAGATTAAAAAAGAAAGAATTTATATTATGAAGGTGCTCACTTCTAAAAATCTAGTGGACATTTTGACCAAGGCTATTCCCATAGACAAGTTTAAATGGCCTACAAAAAGAACTTGGATTAAAAAATTATGAAATGTAATGATTAATTCTAGTTGTAATGCTTTAAAATAACTAACAAGTGGGAGAATTATTGAGGTATGTTATTTTAAGCAATGTAACTACTAATTATTACAAAGTAACAATTGCTATAGGAATGTAACAATTTCTACAAGTTGTAATTATTGTCAGTAGCTAATATGTTATACATCACTTTTATTGCAATCCCCAACTTTGAATATATAATTATTTGATTTATACTCTTTTAATTATTACTACTATCATTGTTTAGTATGTAAATCACTATATAAGTATTTTGTGAGACGATGGAGCAGTGCTAAGTACTAAGGGATCAAGAGACCAAGTGAGAGAGTGATCAAGTTACTATTACTAGGGTTTTCATATTCTTTTCCTAAGATACATTGTTATGTTTTTGTTACATTTATTCCAATTTCATGATCGAATTTCTACTTTTGTTGCTTGATGTTGCTTTATTATTCTACTTAATCAAGATGTAAATTAACAATAGTTGCCTTATTAGTTATCTGCTTAAAATGATCAATACATTCTTTAGTATAAGTAAAAACATTCATAGAAACTTCTATATTCTTTAATTTTTTTATTATTATTTGATCATTCTTATTATTGAAATTTACTTGATTTTTTATATCTTCAACTTTAGATTATTTTTTCTATCATCAACTTTAACATGTTTTTTCTTTTCCTAAGCATTTTATTTCTTGAGCAAAAAATGACACCCATTAAATAAATTTCATTTATGATGAAAAAAGATTTAAGAATTTGTAAATTATAATATGTAATTGGTTGAATATAATTCTTCTTACTTGCTTGTAATATTAATTCTTTTTTCTAGTTAAAATATTTTCAAAAAAACCATATATGAAAATGAAATGTTCTAAAAATAGATTCTATATGCTTAATAGGATAAAGAAGACTAATAATTTCATGCTAGGATTTTTCAAAAATCAATGGAAGATTAAATAATTTGACAAAACATAGAACTTTAGAATATTCTTCAAATTGAACATTAAAATTTAGAGTTTAGTTAAGAATAATCAACACTACATACTTATCTATAAATTTAGAGTCTAGGGCATGTTGTACTATCAAATCATAATCTAGCTCAACAAGTAGGAAAATAAAGTACCTACTATGAAGCATTAGAATATCATGCTTTTGCATCACACCATTTAATTATGAAGAAAAAATTTTGATTATGA
This sequence comes from Gnetum montanum, assembly GCA_015680685.1. Taxonomy (NCBI): domain Eukaryota; kingdom Viridiplantae; phylum Streptophyta; class Gnetopsida; order Gnetales; family Gnetaceae; genus Gnetum; species Gnetum montanum. Next base: position 71,423 of record MNCI01015268.1, read on the forward strand.
AGTAGGTAACCCAACATTTGAATGAACACATATCATGATGTAAGATTAGCAACTAGCGACTCATACATCATTAGGAAGAATAAAATAAGGTGTCTTAGTTGCCTAAACATCACTAGAAAAAGGGATACAAATATTTTCCCATCAACTTCTAAATCTACATTTGAGAATCAACAAAAATTTTAGCCTTGATAGAAGAAACAAAAATTTTAACATTGATTGAAGAAGCTAAAAATAATTTATGGGAAATTATAGAGAAACTAGATTTGCTAGAGAAAAGATAAAGAGAGAAAATCAGATCCACTAAAGAAAAAGTATATCCATTGGAGAAACATCAAATCTACTAGAAAAATCAAATCCATTGAAGAAAAATTACATCTACTTACATCAAAATAATGATCTTAATTAGAACTACATGATTGTATATACCTCCAACACATATAGCCACATATGAAACTTTCATAGAACTTAACTAGAATATAATAGTGTATTAATTAACATACCTATTAGAATTGAACCTATGACTTGTAAACTACAAGTCACTTTAATTAGTTAAGTAATGTTTCACTGACTAGAATCTTTGTTGCCTATGTATCCATACTTTCATACATGAAATCAAGTAATTTTATATAGCTATAGATAGTTGTCACATGCTCTAATTCCTATAGTTAGAAAAAAACCAAAAAAACATATTTTTTAACATTGATAGTAACATTAACAAGAAAAAAAATACATAAATGATAATTATTAGAAAATTTGTTATGATGCTTGATGAATGACAAAATAACCCTATGCTTAGCAATACAAATCACAAAAATTCACACATGATTTGACTGAATTTTTTAAGATGAAGACTAGTTTATGCTTTAGAGAGCCAAGTGCTAATATGCTAATCATTGTCTTCCCAATCACGTTGGTCTATCGTTCTTTTAGTCAAGTTTTCCATGACTAATCACTAATCTTCAACTTTAGCCTTAAGAATCTCAAGCTTTGCATTGGTAATTTTGAACTTTTGTTTTACCTCTTTATGAAGCTTGAACTCATCTTTTTACAATAAGTACAAGCTAACCAGTTCCTTTTCTAACTCTAATCAAGGTCTTCCAATAATGAGCATCACTAGTTTTGGGCATTATAGATTAGAAAGCTCCATTTTTACCTAGGCAGAATTTGGCCTTTGAAATTGCTACCTAGAAGAATGAAGCCAATATTCTCATATCCTAGTTTACCTAGGTTGATTACTCTCAATGGGGTGTAAGGTATTCTAATTATTCATTTTACTTTTATATCTTTAGTAATCTTTTGTTCTTCTTGATTAGTTCTTTATTCTCCCAACATACTTAGATAAGGTCATTATTGATACTATATAGTATTGTATCTAACAAGGCTACATCCTAGATTTCCTTTCATTTTCTTTTTTAACCTTTTTTTTATTTTGTGTAATACCCCACTAACTAGGCTAAGGATAATAAGACATTACTTAGATAATTCAACAAAATGCAAATAATCTTTAAAAACTACATAATAAAATCAAATGGATGTCAAGAAATATATAACAAAAAAAGTAGTAGACATCCATAAAGTAGGCATATTGGAGTAATATAAAATGTAAAAAAATATAAAATATTATCAAGATAGTGAAAATAGCTCCATGTGTTCCTAACCTAACATGTAAACTAAGAAAATGTAGAACAAATACCCATTGCCCAATCCAAAAGTTGATAATCACAATACAAACAAAATATAACTCAGAAGTTAAGAAAATAATTAAACTACAATAATTAAATTGATTATAGATAGGAAAAATAAATTTGCATACAAAAGCCATTATGCTCTAACATTGCATAATTATCAATATAAACTACATCAAATATGAATGAAATATCAATAAAAGTTGGTCTACATAAAAAATAGGCAAAGTACAATACTAATACAACATCCCAATACCACAAATCTAGCTAAAACTTATAACATGGAGTAAACCTTTAATTGGAACATAATGTCAAAGAACCTAAATCATGAAATTATTCATTAGCTACTTTTTCTAAATCCTCCTTATATAAGCTATCATTTTCTCCTAAAATTCACATGAAACCAAGGGAATCAATCCTAAGATTGAGTGGGGTAAAACAATTAATAAAAAAAATACTCCCATATGTATTTGGTTGAAGGCATGAGGTAGTTGGATAGTCATGCACATGGGTAGTTGCAAAGAAATGTTAGCCAAATCAAATAAATAACATACAAACAAGAACCAAATAGTGATCTTTACAATAAGCTAACAAATTAACAAATAATAATTACAAGTCCACCACAAATATTAAACCTAACAAACAAACAAAAAATGAAGTGTACTTATTGTGATATGCTTCATGCTATAAGTACCATCTCACCATTGTGATATACTTCATGCTATAATCATTATAAATATATGATTCTTATCATCATATGCTTTATGCTATAAGATTCTAGCTCATCACCATGATATGTTTCATGCTATGATTATTGCAAAATAATATAAAAGGTTGGTCAAATTGATTAAGAGTCCAAATAACCAACATCTAATCTAAAAAATGAACAAACTCTATAGGTGGTTGGGACATGAACCTAATGCACAATCAAATGGTTAATGAATATAAAACTCATATTTTGGCAAGCAAATGATATTTTAATAATTTTACTCAAGAGTTCACATAGCCAAACTATGATGTTTCAAGGTAAAAAACTAAAAAATGTTATTAAATTACCAAATTTGAAGAGTTAAATCAAGCTAAAATAGAAGTATGAAGAAAAATGGATCCTAATAAAATATTAAAATAATTCCAAAAAAAAAATCTAAGTTACTTAAGGTTGTTCTATATTCTTACTACTACCAAAATGTTATCAATTGCCATGTCCTAGTTTTCAAGAATTTTGGGAGATCTAAAAATGACATTTTTTACTAGTGTTACAAATTTCCATTATACAAAAAAGTTCTTGCTTTTCAATGTTGCATTAAAAAAATGATGTCATTCATCCATTGCGACTAGGTTAGGACATGCCAGGAATTGATCCTCAAGGTCTACATTGTGATGTTGAACAACTTTGTCTTTTATGCCATCAGTGTTTCGCATTATCTAAAGGGTCAAAGTGCAGAAAATAGCATAAAATGCTAGCTCTCTTGCTCAAGAATCTATAGAATTTGGAATGAAGGAAAAACATGATTACAATAGTCAAAACATGGTCAAACTTGATCAAAACATTGAATAACATCCCGTGCATAAAATCAAATCTCAAAAATGGATAAATTGTAAAAAATTACATTAAAATAATAGATCTAAAAATTCAAGGAAATTAATAAAGAATTGTTGAATGAATGAAATTGGTCAAACAAAATATACTAATTCTAATACTAAATCCAAAAGGAGTAGAACACTAAATTACCATGCCTGAAATTGATAACACTATAGAAAAGGCTCATTGTGTGACTTTGATGTCCCTAACCGGCTTCAAATCTTGGAAAAATGATAGATGATTGATGGGATCTAAATAAGATATGAAGCGAGATCATGAAATATGACTTATCATATCTCTTAGGTTGATAGCATAGATCTAGATTCTTGTAAATCTAAATCTATCTCTCCTCTAGCTAATCCAATAGAGTCTCCCTCTTTGGCTCTATCTTTGAGATGTTAACTATGTAATTAGTTGATCTCTCATGGAATAGTTGCTAGGTATATTTTCTTGTAATTGTTTCATAGCGTTGGGAAAAGTGATGCCCTCATGGGAAAAACTAAATTTTAAAAAATTTTAAATCCAAAAATATTTTTAAATTTTTTATCTCACATGCCTTGGTGTCTAGCACTAACTTATGGGGCCACTTCTATGATAAAGTTAACAACCAAAAATTAGCATAAGGTACAAGCTATATATAACCCAAAGGTAATAAGAAGGTCTAAGGTTAAAAGCATAACTAATGAAGGGTTAACAAAAGGTCCTTTAAAAGCATAAGCTAAACAAATTTATGAGCTAAGAAAATAAATATAAATATAAATATAATTTAAAAAAATATATAAATTATCCAAAAAATTACACTAAACAAAAGTAGTACCCATGTGCCAAGGACCCATTTAGTGCCTAATACTTACTAACTCAAAAATTTAACAAAAAGAATAAGTGCACATGTGCTAAATTAAAAGTAAGATCCAAAAATGGTAAAAATATTAAAATGATTAAAAGTAAAGATACTTATAGCATAGCAAAGCATAAAATAATAAAAATAACATAAAACATAGAGGTAAAATCTAATAATACACACACACACACAAATATAAAGAGCATAGCTAGGAGCATAGTTCTAATTACCAAAAGCATAGTCATCCTAAGAAAAGGGGTAATTAAGAAAACACATAAATTAATAAACAAGGAATCAATGTTTCAAATCAAAAACATAACAAGGAATAAGGGGTTTTTAAAGTAAGGGTGTTATAGTTTGTCCTAAAGATCCTTAAAGGATTCATTTCTAGTTAGCTTTGATTAAAGGATTATTAGATCAAACAAGAGGATTCTAAGTAATACAACTTTAACAATGAACTATTTGTTGTAGTTAATAGATTCGTATAGTTATGCCTTGGTGATTAGAAGTTTACCCCTTATTTCTAGAAGTGCAAATTGAGTTACAAAAATATCTTCTAGTGTATCAAAGATTTCCGAAATTTGTTGCTTAGATCCAAGTATTCTTTCAATCACTTGTATTGCACTTTGGTCATTTACCTTGATTTAGTTCTTACAAACATTTGAATATCTACCATGACAAAAATATAAGGCATAGGTACTGCAAGAATGTTTAGTGCTTCGCAGATCTGGTTTATCATCACCTCAGGTACTATCTCTTGCCCTCTATGTGGTATGATGACTACCATCACATCTTCCCCTTCTTTCAATACTATTGAGAAGACTCTAGTATTGCCTAAAATGTTTGGTACATTTTTTATAGATAGGAATATTGAGACTTCTTGAATACCAAGGTTAGCATGAATGGTAATCTGACTTCTTTGCTATCAAAATAGATTCACGAAATCATCTTGTGGCTAGCTCATGGTGCTTAATACCTTATTTAAGTGGCTCATGTTTGACCAATAATCTAAAGATTCACCACTAGTTTCTTGCTACTACTCTCTTAGTTGTCTCAAACATTTCTTTATTCTTATGGTATTCTTTATTGGTGGTGATGGTGATGCTTCTTCCTCTTGAAGCCACAAAGACGACTTCTCCTTCATCATCTCCTACTAAGATATTTTGGTGACCTTATAAAGAAAGTTGTTGGAGTATTATGCAATTCCTCACCTTTAGTAAAGTTTTCTGATTAGGTAGAAGAAGAGGAACATCTTCTTTTCTTTGTCACTTTCTTTAAATCTTATTTCTTTCTCCAAGAAATGAGTTGAGGTAGGTTAATGGGAAAATTTCCACTAAGCATAGTGTAAGCCTTGATGGAGAAGTATCACATCCCCATTCGCAAATGATGCTATTGCCTAATGAAGATGGTGTCTTTTCATAACAAGTGTTGTTGTTATCTTAACAAGACCCAAAAGGATAGTTGTGATTAAGACTTGAAAGGGTGCATTATAATAATGAATGTTTCTCTTAAGGTAACCTTTGGGGATTTGACCTAAGGTATTTATACCTAGGGTTAGAGGTCATGCTAGCATGGAGTGGCAGAGCTGATATAGAAAAGCCACGGGAACCAAGTGAAGTGGGACATGAGGTGGATTGGCCATCCCTTTTGGTTGGGTTATAGGCCCAACTATGGTGGCAATGCTAGATTGCCTCTAAGGGATAGATGCTAAAGGAAGAAAACCCTAAGGAACACTCTCAAAGAATGATCCGATTATGCTACCATTATTGGTACTATTCACATGGTTGCAGTGGAGCTCCACTTAGATAATATAGTTGTTGCTAGTGGAACTACCTGAGATTACCTTGAGGATAAGATAAACTTCTGGATGTTTGCATTTTTGTAAGTTGTGGATGTAAGGCATACACTCCAGACTCCTATAGATGTGACACAATGGAGCAACATCCCTTAGGATGTTCATACTAATAAATGTCACATCCACAATCATCATTTGATTCACTATTCACAACCTCTTCTATTGTAACAATCTTGCCCTTACCTTTATAATATGCACGTTCAGCTTTCTTGTGTTTCTTGCGTTCATGCTCACTACTTTGTTCTTTGGACTCCTCAGTAATTTTGAGAATAGCTTGGAGTTTGTTATCCATTGAGTCCCTTAACTAATCAACCTTGGCTATAAGTTCAAATTGGAATTGTTGGAGTGACAAGGCTTTCTTATCCATCCGCTCATCAAATATGGACTCATCATTACTATCATAGAATCAAACCTTCCTTTTGCGAATGGAAGGATCATGGTTGTACTCTTTTGCACTTTATTATTTTTTGAGTTCGTCCCCCTCTTTGGTAACCTGACCTATTAATCTTTGTATTTGATGAGTAGTTAGCTATGAAATTGCCCTTGGGAATAGACACCAATGGTTTTCCTCATTTCATTACAAAGCTGGTCTATAATGTGGCAAAGTTGAACTAATTGAGAATAACCTTGGCTAGTTTTCTTCCTTAAGTTGGGCACTCTAGAGTATGTTTAATACTCATCATTGAACAACTTAGGCATGGTACTCCCATCATTTGATAGATTTTGGCTTTAAGGACTAGTACCAGTTTTCTGCTTCCTTGATGAGTGTCCAAGAGAACAAATTCAATCTTTCCACTTGTTTTCTATGTTTTGAAAGGCACATGCATCTTGAAAGGCTTGAAGATGATTCTACAAATCAAAGTTATATCCTCCTTCGAATCGAGAAATATTGTTCATGTTTAACCATTTGATTTGACTATCTTTCACATGCATTGTTAGAATTTTGACAACCTCTATGATGTTAAGCATACTTCAAGTAGTAAATAGAGGCTCATTAAGGCCTTGATCATGGTTCCTACAATTCCCTCTACTACCCCTTTGTTCATGGTGATGTGCCTCTCTTGAACATCTATGTTCTTGATCTTGTCTATCTCAAAAATCCCTTTGGTTATTTTGGCCACGTCAGTCATTTCATTCATTTTGATCACCTCCATCATAGTCTTACCTTTTGTGGTTATAGTCAAAGCTAGAAGAAGAAGATGATGATGAAGGGGAAGAGAAAGGAGAACCAGCACCATCACGATGCCTACTTCCACCTCTTCGACGATCATGACCATGATCATGATTTTGCTTCTTATCTATATCCCTATCTTGATTTGCCCCTTCGGATCCTTCTTTTTCATTAGATCCCTTGTTACCAAAATTAGGATTGTGAACTGTGGAGTGCAGATTCTGATTTTGACCTCCATCACCAAAGCCAAAGAGAGGAGTTTCATTGAATGGAAAAACCTTAAAGAAGGGTTCCCCACTAGCTTGTTGGTATAATAGGAATGGAGAATCATTAAGTCCTTTTCCCTTTGAAAATTCATAGCGCTACTCTAGCTATTAGTCCTGTAAGCATTGTGCTTTTGTGGGATGATAATCCCTAGCATCAGCATCTTCCAAAATATACTCCCCACGATGGTCTTGAAGACCACATCGTGCAAGCATTTGATAAAGAATTGCAGGAGCAGCACAATCAGGCAACAACACAATGTTGCCCTTCATGTCACACCACTGTAGTTGTTCATCTTGGTGTAGAATGAAGGTGAAGTTTGGCACATAATCATCAAGATGAGTATATATAATTTGATACTATTGAGGCTTTGGAAAATTAACTCTATCAACCTTCGGCAAAGAAGTGCTCCTGTGAGAAGAAGACGTTTTTAGCTAGCCAATAAAAATCACAGTGTGCTTTGAGAATTTGTTGTTGTAATTATGAAATAAGATATAACTTGAAGGTTCATTCCAACAATTTAAATCCTTTTCACTAGGTCCTAGATAGTGCACAAATAATAAAAAGGTCCCTAACAATGCTGCTAATGATGAGAGGTGAGGTACCCCTACGCCCAACCATATGAATCACTAAGGTGTTACGCATGATCCAGTTGAATTCCATGGACCTATAGTTACCTATTACACTAGCTCTTCTAGGAAGTGAAATAGACATTAAGAACATTTTTTGTCTTCCCAACTACACTTGTGGAGTTCAAGGATATGGTTTAAGTTTAATTGAGGTGTATGATTTTTCTTATTTTATATTTTATGAGTTTGATCACCTACAAGAATGAAAGGTAAAGTAATTGAGGATCTAATTCATCTATTGCATAACTAGCTTAACACAAGTAACCACCCCACTTTCCTGAACACATCCTAAACACATGTAGCACTGTTGGGCTACCAAATGTTAAGTGTTGCTAGATTACCAAGTACTATATGAATGCTTGAAGTGGTCATGCTTGTGTTCATTAACAACTGGAAATAAATTGCTTAACTCAAATGTATTAAAGTAAATTACATGAAAATAAAATTCAATAAAGAAAATATTAAGCTATTCTTAGTGCTACAAGGATTTTCAAAAGAGTTCCTTTTATTCTCATCACATTGCTGCACTCAAGTACATCAATGCTTGAACAAAGAACTGTACACACTTATGCTTATTCTACAGGCACTTAGAAAATATTCTAACTCTAAGGAAAAGAAATAGCAAAATCTTTGATACTCCCACTAAGAAATATCAAAAACTCACTTGAAAACTAGAGCTTAGGCATGGTATTTATAGCCTTGGGGTATACACCTTGACATCATGTACACAATGTTGCATATAGATCCCAACATTGCGTATGTGATGTCGCATACCTAACATTAGAGTCGACATAAAATGTGACTCATCAACCTTCTATAGTACCAATACCTATTATGGGAGCCTCCATGTCATCTCCAAAAGTGATGGTTCCACAATTTTGTTCTATGAAATGGGTGAAGTAAACTTTATCACTTGTCATATGCCTTGAATAGCTACTATTAATATACCACATACCATTTTTGGCATTAGAGAAAGCTACTTGAGGCATCAAGTTTTTTTTAGGCTCTTTCATTTTTTGTTTCCAAACCTACAAAGTTCCTTGCCTAAACTACTTTTGCAAAGACCAGGTGTACTGATTCATTCTAAGATAGCAAAACACTTAAAAATAACCACCTTTTCCATAAAAGAAACAATTTAAAATTTTAGGTTTTAACTTTTTATCAAACCTAGATTGATTTTCTTTTGTAGAAATTTTCAAATATCCATCTTTTTGCATTTGGATTTTGATTCTCTTTGAAGAGTTCTTGTTCATATGCTTAATCACATTAGTTAGTCTTTGAATCTTAGCCTTAAAGTCTAAGTTTTCTTTCTTGAGATAAGAACATTCATCATTAAGAGAAGTAATTTTCATATTATGGATTTGTAAAACATCTTTTATATCTACACATAGGCTTAGAAAAGAAATAACTTCATTGTAAAAAAACGTGTACCTTTATTTAAAGAAAAATTCATTGTTTGTCCTACCTTTGTTGTTCATATTGTCACTAGATTGACTAGATTTACAATCATTTTTTCTTGTTTTTGACTATAAAAAGAGGAATGAAATATTTATCTTTGCAAATGTGATAAATAAGCTGAATACAGTAATTTATGTAGCTATAAGTCTCCTTGTCCAAATGTGTCTGATGTTGATAGCCCCTTCCATGTTTAAGATGCTTTATTTATGACAAATAACCTTACTTTGATACCACTTGAGGATATTTAAACTTAGAGAATGAGGGATGAATAAGTTCCCAAACAAAAATCAATCATCATAAAAAAACACACACAAAATTATGTGGTTTTCCAACTTATGTACTTCACACTCGAAGGGTAGATTGCTTACACACCTCTAGACTTTGTTTCTCTGAAAATGTGGTTTGAAGGATACCACATCCTATACAAGATCAAAGCTTTACTCTAGAGTGATTTGTCACTATGAATCCACTCAACCCAACTACATCTTGACAAGCATAGAATGTGGTTTCAAGGATCCCACAACCTTTCCAAATTTGATCTTTGCTCTAAAGTGTTTTGACACTACACCAACCACTCAACCTAGCTAGGTCCTAACAAGCTCAAAGACGATGCCTTCTCACAAGAAACACATAAACCTTAGTGGGGCAACAAAAAAAGAGACATAGAAGTTACAAGAAAAGAATGCAACTAATTTTCTGGTGCTTATACTTTGAGGCATAGTATAATAAAACCACTATAATAGTACAAATAATGGTACAATGAGGTATACAAATAAAGTACACAATGATTGCTTGATGTTGACACTTGCTTACTCAAAAACTTGCACATTATCCAAGAGAATGAAGTTGTTTTATAGCTTTGAAGCTTTTGAAATCATCTTGTAATTCATGAAAAGGCTATCTAACAGCTAGTGAAGATGTCTTATTTGAGATGGAAATGTCTCTTTGCAAATGACTTTAATTATAGAAATATGTCTCTTTTTCAAAGGAGATGTCTTCTCTTGAAAAGATATGTCTCCTATTTTTAGGAGACATCTTCTTTGGGTCTTCTATACTTCAACCAAGACGTCTTTATCTTCTACAAGACATCTTTTCAGCTTTTGAACTTTGATTCCCAAAGCTTCCCCTTAATCATTGAAGCATCATCTTGTAGTCTTCTTTATGCATTCATGCTCCCTTGAAACCTTGTAATCTCTACTTTGAGATTTCTTGTAGATTCCATTCTTATAACTCTTCTTTGTCCTTGCAAAACATCACATTCCACAACAATTTATGTTCTCCATTTTCCATAAGGTTTTGACATATCAAAAGATTAACATGTACCACAAACGGTTGTCCTAGAGGAAAGAGATGTTGTTATGTTCTGAATAGAGAAATTCTATCGAACCCATGGGTCTCACTCTCAAATACTAATCATCTGTATCAAAGATCCCATGAAAATACAATTGCATTCAACTCTTGTAGAAACACCCATAGGAGACAAGGAAGACTCCACATTTAGGAAGAACTTAAGGCCTAGAACCTCCACTAAATTAAAAAGGGATGAATTAAGTAGTTATAAAAGGAGAACTAGCCATCACCATTCTCCAAATTCTTCCTCTTTCGCCTCACACTCCTCTAGAGATTATGTCAAGATAGAAAGAAGAGTGAGGGATCATGATAGGAAGAGACAAAGGGATCCTAAGAGACATAAGCATCAACGAAGACATCCTAATGAAGAAGAGCACAATTAACAAAGAAGCAAAGAAAGGATTAGATATGAAGCGAGAGAGCATTATGAGCATCGAAGGAGTCACCACTACAATCAAGCTCATGAACCTTAAGATTATGAAGAACTCCTATTGACCACTTGAGATATGATTAATATCAAAGAAGCAATATATATTCCTACCAAGCACATAAGGGATAGTCACATCAAGTGACTAGACATTAATAATATCCTAAAATTTTAAGGTGGATATAATGCAGATCTAGAGCACCATCTTTAAGTCTTCCACAATGCCAAATTGAAAATGATTGGTAGAAACTAAAATTGTTTCTGAGGATACTTATAAAGGAAGTAGAGAGTTGGTATAGATCATTAGAACTAGAATCCATTCGAAGATGGATTGTCATGCTAGAGCTCTTCAATGACAAATATCAAACTTATTCTAGAGTATCTCATTTGAGAAAATAGATTCAAGGATGGAAGCAAGGGACATATAAATCCCTTGATGTCGCAATGGACAAATACCATTCACTATTACATAGGTGCCTAGGCCACTAATTTTCTCAAAGGGAGCAACTATGACACATTTTCGATGGGATAAGAAACAAGAGAAGAGAAATCCTTGGGGTATATGCCTAAGGCAAGTTATTTATTAACCAATTGGCAAAAGAAGAAGAGTTAAAAAAAAGATAATCAATTGAAGAATATAATAGAGATTCCACCATAAGAGAAAGTGATGTAAAATTATATGAATTGCAAGAAGAGGAAACTTTAGAAGATATGATCGAACAGAAGACTCTACCTATTTAGAAATTAGTTAATAACATTGCAATCAAGGGAGAGAAAATGTGGGACTTTGTAGATGAAAAATTTGCTACAGCGGTAAAGATAGCAAAAGAGAAGATTGAACAAGCCCTAAAAAAAGTAAAGATAAGAAGAAAAGAAGAGACAATGGACAAAAACACTATAGAAATAAAGGAAAATTTGCTACAAAAGAGGAAATCATGGACTCTAGTTTGAAAGATAACAAAGAATGTAAAGTGTGTTGGTATGAACATCCTAAGGGATGTTGCCCTATTATGATCCACTTACAAAAATCTAGGGCATATGCACTTAATCCAAAGTTTGTCAAGAAAGAGATGCCCAAAAGATTACCTTTTATAGAAGGTAACTTTAAACAACCCTACCAAAAAATGTATTATCAAAGTAAGGCTTATCCTCAACCATAGGAGCCATAGTAGAAGTAGTGGAAACAACCACAAGTGTGGAGAATGTCACCACTAAGGAAATTATATCCATATAGGCAACATGATCCTAATGAGTACTTTGTTCAATGTCCAATATCTCTAGAGAATACTTTGCCCATGCTCACTACTATTCACTAGAATATCATCGATGCACTACTTTATGGATGGATCTAAATTATTAAATGTCTTAATGAACAACTAGTTCTTCACTTCATACTCCTAACTCCCTACTGCTAGTACCACAACTATTCATGCAAGGAGAGCTACCATCACAACCATAACAAAAGAGCACTACCAAGGTAGTAACTACACAAGAGGAGGCAGTCACAAGTGAATCAAGAACCAAGAAACATTTTTTAGGATAAGTCTAGAAAAGGTTTGAAGGATGGGTACTTTACCTAACACTATCCCATACACACACACTTCTCAAACGAACATCATGCTTCTAGTACCTATAGATAAGAACATCACAATTTTCATGATCACACAAACAATAACATACTGAATTAAAGCAAGAGCACTTTCTAAGAAGAGAACACATCTTGGAAGTCCTTTAGTTTACCTTCAAATAGTAGGACATAAATCATGCAAGGCTTTCTTAGATTCTAGGTTAGGAGTAAAACTCATTTCATAAGACATGTACAAGGCCTAGAACCTACCCCCACTAAAGAACAACAACATTTGATTAGAGCTTGCAAGCTAGTCCATTGTTGTTTCACTTGGATAAGTGAAAGATGTTATTACTACCATCAGTGGTTGGTCCTATCTTGTAGACATTTTTTTAATCTATGTGGGAAAGAACAAAGGGAAATTTCCCATAATTAAGATAAGAGCATGGCTTAGCATTGTAGATGCTAAGCTTGGGATCAAAGACTTGTCCTTGGAAATCTCCAAGGAAGATGAAATTGATGTTATTTAGAAATGTAGAGTTCCATGTATTACATACAATGATAAAGGGTGAAATTATGTACAAAAAAGTTTGGCCATAAAAGATAACACCATCACAGCATGCAATGGATGTATAGAAGACATGTGTGTAAAAAGTATCTATATGTAGTACTCACTCAACAAGAAGGCACCTAGTGGCTAATGATTGAAGAAGAAACTAAATCCAATATATGCATGGAACCGACAAACAAAATTACAAGTACCTATGTTGAAGAAACTGATAGGTTAGAATAGCTAAAAGGAAAACGTCCTTACATGAACTCACATTAGAAGGAAGATATTAAATGAAAATAACTAGAGATATAAAAGACATATGAACTAGAATCCTTAGAACTGAAAGCCTAACTAAATATGCTTAAATATGATTTTTTTAAATAATAAAAAAATAGTAATTATAAATGAAAAACTTGATAAGGAACACAAGAAAAAATTACTTGAAGTGGTAAATAAATGGCCAACTACTTTTGCATAGTCCTATGAAGAGATCACTAGAATTAATCCATGCATCTACCAACTTCAAATCTATATAGATCTAGCTATCAAACCATGCCACCAATCTCAAAGGAGGTTGAATCCAAAGCTTAAGTTGTTAAACAGAGTTAGAAACACTATTGAAAGTAGGGTTCATCTACCTAATAGTAGACAATGAATGGATTAGCTCATTAGTCATTGTACCAAAGAAAGATGACAAGTGGAGGATCTACATTAATTTTAGATTGTTAAACATGATGACATTTAATGACCATTTTTCTCTACTATTTGTTAACCAAGTCCTAGATACCATAGTAAGACACTAGTATTATAGCTTTCTAGATGAATATAGTGGGTAAAATCAAATTTTCATTGCACCAAAAGACTAAGAATGAATCACATTCACTAGTCCATGGAGAAAATTTACATGTAAGAAAATGTCCTTTGGCTTATGTAATGCATGCACTACCTTTCAAAAACATGTACTCAACATCTTCCAGAAACAAATTGGTAATGGAGTTAAGGTCTTTATGAATGAGTTCTCCTCATGTGGGCTGGATTTCAAACAAGCCTTGGACAATTTAGAGCAAGTATTAAAAAGATGTGTAGAAACTAATCTAAAGTGCAGCTAGTAGAAAAGCTATTTAATGGTTCAAGGTGATATAGTTCTGGGACACAAAGTATCTCACAAGAAAATAGATGTAGACCGAGATAAGATCAGAGTCATTTAGAACATCACTTAGAGGCCACAAACTATTAAAGATGTTAAATCATTTCTTAGTCATACAAGATACTACAGAAGGTTAATTGAAAAATTTTCAAAGATTGTAAAATCACTTGTAGAATTAACTAAGAAATATGCACAATTTCTATGGAAAGAGTAATGTGAGAAAACATTTGAGACATTAAAACAAAAATTAACTAAGACACCAATCCGTCAAGCTCTAGATTGAAAAAAGCCTTTCCACATTATGATAGATGCTTCAAACTATGCACTAGAAGTAGTACTGACTCAACTGGATGAGAAAAAATGATCTTATTATATACACTATGCTAGTCGAAGCATCACTAGCACAAAAATTAACTACATCACAACAAAAATGGAGCTAATGATCATGGTGTATGCACTTACAAAATCTAGACATTATGTGCTTGAGTACCCCATTTGTATCTACATGGATCCTAGTGCCATTAGATTTCTAATGAATAAATCAACAATTAGTCCTAGAGTGATAAGATGGCTAGTTATCTTACAAGAGGTTGATTGTACCATGATCAATCTAAAAGAAAAAAATATATGGTACAGATCATTTATTAAGACTTAGATGAAAATCCCAAGAGAATGATGAACGAGTATTAAATGAAAACTTATTCAACAAAATTGTAATGGTTGTAAACTCATTAGAGTATTCATGTCTTATTATTTACATAATGTATCTTACCAAACAAGATCTTCCTATTGAATGGAACAAGAAATAATGGGAATAATTCCTTCACAAAGTGAGGAGATATATGGAAATGAATGGAAATATTTACAAGATATGTGTTGATGGATTGATTAAATGGTGCACTTTGGAAGAGAGCCAACAACATCAATTTATCATATGCCTCACCAAGAGTTAAAACACACATCTTGAACTTCACTAACTTAAAGTAAGAAGACAATGATCGTGAACCAAACCTCAACTACTTGTGAGTCTACATTATCCATCCATGGATAATGACCAAGTAGCACGTGTACACTCGTGACTTGTATGGTGGAATGTTGAAATACCTAACCACTCTTCATTAACAAAAGATCCTATAAGATGCACATGAAAGACCATGTGGTGGTCACTACGTAGGATGAAGGATAATACTAAAATTGATAATAATAGGCTACTTTTGGCCTACCATATTCAAGGATGCACACTACTTTGCATAATCTTGTGAAATATGCCAAAAACATGGAGGGCTGATAGCCATAAATGAAGATAACAATACTAGATAAAACCATTGGAACCTTTCAACATTTGGAGAATTAACTTTATGGATCCCATCACACCAATGTCAAATGGAAAGTCCTACATTATAGTAATAGTTGATTATTACACTAAGTGGATAGAAGTAGCTATAGCTAAGAATTACATAGCCAAAACAACTACTAATTTCTTTCAAAAACATGTAGTGAGTAGATTTAGAGTACAATGCATGCTTATATTTGACAACAGGACTCACTGTACAGGAGCTACATTCAAAAAGCTAATGCAATAACTTTGGGTGAATCATAAACTAATTACAACATATCATCCCCAAGAAAATGGTCAAGAAGTTGGGAAACCACAAGAATATTAAGTAGAATAGTTAGTTATTATAGAAAGGATTGAAGCACTAAACTTAATGATGCTCTATGGGCAAATACGTCAACTTGAAAACTTTCTATATAGTATTCCATGGATTAATTAGTTTACGATAAACTACCTACATTACCAAGCCAAGCAAATCTCAATACCCTTTCCAATGCTAGTACACTTGATCTTGATTTAAGCTTAGCTCAAAGAGAACACCTCATGAATCTCAATATCCTAGATAAAAACTTATTGGTAGCCCAAATTAGTAATGAAATTCATAAAAAGTACTCTAAATGTAGGCATAATGTTGGAATAAGACAAGTGTCTATTAAGTTGGATGATGAAGTCATCTACTATAATCCTAGTCATGTTCCATAGAAATCTAATTTCCAAACCTTATGGAAGGAAACCTAAATCATCCATGCTACATACCAATTTGATGCTATGCAGATCTATCACTTGACTAGCAATGGAAAGGAATAAAATAAGATGTAATCCCAATAATGAAAATTTTACTCTATGTTATTAAGTTATTGAAGAATTGATTTTATATATAGTGAAACCACATAATCCATCCCCTCATTTCCAAAAATAAAAAGTTCTTACCATGGATATAATGATATTTTTTCACAATAAAAGTAAAATAAATTTGTGATCATTATGCCTAGATAGAAAAGTAAAGAACTAAATGAGAATAAAAAGGATGTGATATTAAAGGTATTTATGGATTCTCTAAGGCTACTACTCTAAGTCTTATCCTACTATTAAGTCGTATTATCTACTTGAGTTATAATGAAAAATGGAAGTATGTATAAAATAAGTGTTGCGTTACCATGGCAATCGAAAGACATGTTTCCCATGCCTAAAGGTAGTCCTTTAGCAAGGTTAACATAGTACTAACATAACCAATATATATAATAAATATTTATGAGGATTCCATTGTAAAGACATGTTACCCATGCTTGAAAGTAGGATACTTCATAGAAATTTTAAGATTTCTTGGACTCATATTGATTACAGGACTAGAAAGACATGTTATCTATGCCTAAAGACACTCCCCTATCCAATGCTTAAGTATCCTTTAAAAATAGTGTGCTATTAATAAAACTACTTCCTTGAAATTCTTTGTCAAGTGACAATACTTCTTGCAATAGTGGTAGCCTTATGGTTGTTAGTGTTGAGATGATATAATGCGATGTCACTAGTAAGTAATATGGGCTTGGTTTGGATCTTGAACAAAAAGAATATAGATTACTTTAATAATGTATTTCACACATAATGCATTATGCCTATGGTAAGACACCTCATGTTGCATTTTCTACAATCCCTACTATTTCCATTTCCATCTCATTATTATATACAATCATAATTTAATGATTTTGTATAATATAGTTTTTTCCATTAAGATAATACTAACATGTGTGTCTCAAAAGACATGTATGTTTTACATTCAAATCCTTGGGTTCCTATAGACACTTGTAGGTGTAAGTATACAAGAGCATCAAGGGTTGGAGCCTGCTTTGGGGAGGATCCACTTGTATAACTTTAGTGGTTCATACTTGATGACCAATTCCACATCATCTTATGCCTCCAAAACACTTAAAAAATCATTTTTTCTCTCCTAGACACTCATATCTAATCATACTTTTAACAATTCCTACCAACCATCTCCTATAGATCTCATTGACTTAATTTGCCTAAGATTCCTTCTTTCATATACCTTTAATGCAAAATTCTCATATTTTGAGCATCATCCTTAATCAAGAACCTTTTAAAGCACTTCTACATCTTCTAGACTATTCATTTCACTCAATTTTTCATTAAAAATTTCTCAAAATCTCAAATTTTTAATGGTGATGTTGTAGCTACAATGTATTACCTCCTAGCAACTACGATGTCATATCTACGATGTCACCACTACAAAAATCTATATATATGCACAAGAAGCTAGAAAGTTTTCATTCTTTTCATTTGATGCATAGGGATTTCATGTCATTTTTCTAATTCTCTGGCAATGAAAATTCCAAGCTTCGTAACTTCCTTACCATAGCTCTAATTTGCATGATTCTTGAACCTTTTGGATTATAAAGTAATCAACTTAGTCATGGGATAGAGCACTATGCAACTTGAGAAATTTGAGTAAAATTTCTCTAAATTTCTTTAACAAGTGGAAGAATATATCAAGGTTAAGAACTATAATAACTATTCACATTTTAACTAAATAACCAAGTAAACTTAAATATTTTTTCCAAATGACCATTCCAAAATATGTAAATAAGAAAATAACCATTGTGAGAAGTCATAGAGGACTAATTTGTTCATAATACATTAGAAAATACAACAATTATGGGTTTCCTTTTGAAAAATTTTCAACTCTACAATCCTAATAAGAGCTAAAAAGTTATAATAAGGATAAATCTTGATCAAATCCAAGGAACTGAGAAAGGATTATGAACCATTAGAAACTTATTTGAAAATCTTGGGTAATCTTAAATGAATCCTTTATGATTACAAATGGCTCCTAAAAGATTTGCAACTGAAAGACCCTCACAACAAAGAGGTAAAAGACCTAGAGGAAGGGGACAAGCTAGAGAATAGGATCCAAAAGCTGAGAAAAAGGCTTAGTCCCTCAACATTCATGTAATAAGCACCTACAAAAGAACATTCCACAAAAGATGAAGCTAAAGCACTACCAACTTAGGATCAAGGATAGCATCTTATGTTGTCAAGTGAGTGTCTCCAAGCTATCTAGGAGAAGTCCAACATATCCATAGTCATTGTGGAACTTAACATTGAATCATTCATGGAGTTCACACCTACTAATATCCAAGAGAAACTTCAAGCCCCTCCATTTTGGCTAACATTGTCATGCAATAGCGAATGGTAGTTAGGGGAAGTTTATCAATTCTAGAGAAATAAATAAGATCATTCCCCAATCAAAATTGAGGGAATCACAATGCCCTATTAAGTTGAAGCAATCGCGAAGGCACTAAATCTTTCAAATGTTAGAGAAAATGTTACATAAATACCCACAAGATCTAACACTAATGCAAGTAATTTGTGGTTACAAAGGGCTTACGAAATAGCAAACAAAGAATATAGTGGATTTCCCATCAAAGAAAAGGTACACTTCAAGATTGAATCTTACCATATTTTTTCCACCAAAAGATTAAATAAGATTTCCATCTATGCTACAATAGAAAGTGCCATCATTATGGGGAATTTTCAAGTAAACATGACTCATCTATTCTTTCTAGAAATCCAAAAAAGTTTTGAAGAAAAAAAGGCATGGAGACTCACTTTGTCATTTTCTTGCCTCAAAGGAAAACTATGTAAGCAAGCTAGAATTATGGACTATAGTAATTATGTCCTACACAAAGCCTAGAATGCATCCAAAAATTAGATTTCAAAGCCAATATCTCCTAAGAAAAAAAATTGGAGAAGCTAGTAGGCACTAAGGGAGTTGCAAGATCCACACCAGCTGAAAATATTCCAATCATAGAACAAGAACAAGCAGGACCCAATGGGTCAGCACTAGTTGGTGATAGGCTAGGATCAAGTTCTCTACCAGCATAACAAGATTACAAACCTTCTATGAGCCATTTACCATAGATTGAAGAAATAATTTGTTGGGGAAATAGAGAAGTCTTAAGCATGTACCAGGTTAGACATAATCCCATAAAGCCTATAGTATCAACAAGATCTACTAGTGGTCAAATATAATTACAAGTAGGAGAAGATGATAATTGGACACAAAAAATATCAAGGAACATTGCATCCTTCCAAGTTATGTTAGAAATAGAAGAAGGAGCCATAGTTGTAGTTATGCAACATCAGGATGTAGTAGGAGTAGCTGAAGTTATTATTGATTATATCAAGGAGTACTTCAATGTTTCAATTATGCCACTAGTAGATATGACTAGAACCAAATATGTTGAAACAATAGCTGGAACTACTACAAGAGCATCAAGACATCCTATATCGACTACTATAGATAGGGTAAGTGATTCAAAACCTTTATGATATCCCTAGTGATATTACTAAAGTGTAGTTTGAGATTATTTCAACAAAGGACAAGATGGTGATGGCTAAAACTAGGGCTAAACATGTAGAGAATAAGGTGTAGAGGTTGCAAGTTGAATTAGTAGCATTAAGCATAGAGAAACAAGACCCTACATAATACATAACACTAGAGTAGCTAGATAAATTAAGAACTAAGCAGGTAGCCTAGTTGTTAGCCAAAGTATTCAAGTTGAAATGGAGAAGGAGAAATCAACATGAAACACTTCAATGGTTGAAGCATAAACATATGCTCATGTTAAAGCCCTACATACCTTAGAGGAATAAAACAAGAGGATTGATGTTGAGAATATAAGGTTGACTGACATTGAGAAACAAAAGAATGTTCTTGAAGAGAGCATCCATCAACTGAGAGAGTAGTTTATAAGAGTTAACCAAGACCAAGGAAAATAAAACCATATTAATGAAGGAAGTTCACATAATCCACTAGAAGTTAGCTACTAAGATTAGTGTGTGATAAAATGAGGCCAAAAAGCATGGAAGTCTTAAGAATCACTTCAGAGACAAAGTGGATATGTATAAATAGATCAATGAAAAAGAAATCCAGATGGCTAAGGCCAAAATCAACACCATCACAATGCAAACACCTAATTGGTAGCCAATCTTGGATGGTCTTGCCCATGTTTATCAAGCTAAAGTTAAGAACAATGACTTGCATATTGAAGATCTCATAGAATACATGGGATTAGAAAACCTCCATTATGCTAATCTATCCATGCTCACAGTAGGAAGACCTAGAAATGAACTAGAGCAACAAGTGGCCTCAGTATATGCAATGTATGAAAAAGAGTTTGCAGATCAAAAAGATGCACAATAGAAACTGCACATTACAAACTCTAAACCTCAAGTAGTTAAGCCCAACTACCATGACCAAAAGGACATTGTAGCAAATATAGCTTATAGAGTGATAGATTACTAGACTCTCATAAAAGTAACTAAATCATTTAAATAAGAATGAAGGAAATTCATGACATGGTATGTGAAGGCAAATAAGATGTTTCCATAATTGCCTTACCCATGGGAAGTACCAACTCCAAAAAACATTGATGAACTGATGTGGATGGCACATGATCACAAATTAGAAAAGGAGAAACTTCAAGCATTAATTAACCACTATTAATTCCAAAATCATAATGACAAAAGAAAGAGATTGATGAAGGAGCCACCACCACCTTGGACATAAGGCTACATCAACCTTTGAATTTTTGTTTTTGTTTTTGTTTTTTGTCATGTGTGTCCATCATGTAATGCATGATAATTTTGTAAACATCACTCAAACAATAATGTGGCATTCATAGTAGAGTTAGTAATGTAAATAAGTCATTATTCAAGTCTATATACAATCCAAAAAATTTTGTAAGGAACTTTATCCTCCTTTTGTTTTAACTCGAGGATGCGTTTTTAGTTAGTTATGGGGGTATAATAAAATCTCTTAAGTATTCAATGTGATATTGTATCCATGATATCATAGCTCTACTTATGTTATTGTAGATAGAATGTAGTGGATCCTAGTCTAGACTATAAATACCAACCCATCATCATGTCGAATAAACAACTTTGATCTAACACTTAGGAAAATTCTTGTAGTTTGCTTTTGTGATTTTATACTTAGCAATTTAGGGAATGCCCACATTGTGGTGTTAAACAATAGTATGGAATCTTTGTTTGAGTGAATTATTCTTAGGCATAATTCATGGCTAGAAATAAAGATCAAGTTGCAGGATTCTATTTAGTTTAATTTAATTTTAATTAGTTCATTTTTAATTATTTATATTTAATTATTATAATTACAAGTTTTCAACATGTTTACTTTTCTTAAGTTATTTATAATTCCTAAGTACTTTACTCTTCCATTATTCCTTAGAATGATAGTATAAGTACAACTGGTTTCGAATGTATAGTGTGATCATTTGGTAATCCTAATAGTGCTATTTCTTAGCTCGTCTAGTAGCATAACACTTGTTAATCCAAATGATAGTTGCATAAGCCCAAGTTGTGAATGGTACTAGGAATTGATTCTTATTACCTATAGGCCAAAATAGTCTTTTTACTTACATTACACTTAAACTTAGATTATATTACTCTATTTCAACCATGTTTACATTTAGCCTTAATTTGAGCCAACAACTTCAATCTATCATATGCCTCACCAAGAGTTAAATCATACATCTTGAACTTCACTAACTCAACCTGAGAAGATAATGATCATGAACTGAACCTTAATTACTTTTGAATCTACATTGGCCATCCACAGATTACAATCAAGTCACATGTGTACACTTGTGACTTGTATGGTGGAGGTTTGGAATATCCAATTGCTCATTAGTGGGATAATTTCACAAGAAGGTAGGCCCATTTCTTTCTTTCCAAAAAAGTTAAATGAGTTAAGCAAAAATATAGCATATATGATAAGGAGTTGTATACTATTATTCAAGCAATCAAGGATTATAGGCATTATTTGTTACCCAAGTAGTTGACTTTGATGACGTACCCCAAAGCACTTCAATTTCTAAACTCACAAAAGAAGTTAAGTGCAAATCACATGAATTAAGTTGCATAGTTACAGGAGTTCAATTTTGTGTTAAAGCAAAAAAGTGGAAAGGTCCATATGGTGGCTATGCATTATATAGGGTGCATATGGTGAATTTCAGTGCACCTCATGTGGAAGATATGAATGATTTTGCTTCCTTGTATAAGCATGATGATGATTTTGAATAGGTTTGGAGAAGCCTCAAAGAACCATTGATGAGTATGATAAACCAGTGGAGGAACTAGCATATTCAAGATAAACTATTATTTAAGAATGGAAAGGTATGTATTTCTAATTGTGATTTTCAAAAAAATATTTGGGTTGAAAAACATTGTAGTGGCGTGGAAAGTCACATGGGCTAGGATAAAACATTAGAACTTGTAAGTAGGTACTATTTTTGGCCTAGTATAGCAACAAAAGTTTCAAATTTTGTGAAGAAGTGCTCAACATGTCAGATGTTCAAGGGAGGTTCAGGTGTGGATGGATACTTTATGCCTTTTCCAAATCCCAAGGATTCATGGGAAAGTGTATCAATGGATTTTGTGAGTGGTATTTCAAAGATCAGGAGTGGGAATGATGCAATTTTTGTTTTTGTAGATAGGCTCTCCAAGATGGCACATTTCACTCCATTCAAGAAGATGAGTGATGCTTCTCATGTTGCAAATTTGTGTTTCTAGCATGTGGTGAAGTTGCATGATATTCCTTTGAATATTATTAGTGATAGAGACTCCAAGTTCACAAGTCACTTTTGAAGGTCCCTTTGGAATATTTTAGGAATAAATTTGAATTTTTCTAGTGCATATCATCCATAATATAATGGCCAAATAGAGGTGGTGAATAAATCCTTGCCAAACATATGGAGATGTGTGTGATGGATAGCTAACCAGGTGGGAAAACTTGTTGTGTCATGCTAACTTTTCATACAATAATTCTTTTCATGTTGCTATTGGAAAAAGCTCATTTGAGGTGAACTATGGATTTTTTTCAAAGATGGTGAATACCTTGAAGAGCTTTGATGGTGACACTTAACTTAGTGTTAATTTTTTGTAAGAGATGAGGAATCTCCATGCACAAGTAAAATCAAATTTAGAGAAGAAGGTTGAAGATAGAGTCTTTAAGAGGAATGAGAATAAAAAAAAGTCTAATTTTGCTAATGGTGATATATTTTGGATGCACTTAAAGAAGAAGCAGCTAAGAGGTATTTACTTTTATAAATTCAAAGCCAAGAAGATGGAACCTTTGAAAATCAAGGCTAAAATGAATGACAATGCTTTTGAGATTAATTTACCAAATGATTTTGGTATGTCTTTTGTTTTAAATGTTGTATATCTTATGCACTATCATGGACTAGCTAATGAGAAGACCATACAAAGTAGCATCGATGAGTTGAAGGGGGCTATTGATCAATCTAAGCCTTCAATGGAGATGAAGGCAATCATAGTCAAGCAGAGAAAAGCTCCTAGAACTTGGGAAGTCAAGAGACATGAATATTTGATCCATTGGAAGGATCAATTTGTTGAGATCAATCTCCATGAGTTGGGGATCACTTCAACCCATACTCCCTTGTTCACTTGAGTCACTTTTTGAATGGTGGGAGAGCTAGTATAATGATACCTCTTCTAATCCCTTGTTCGTCCCTACATGTGTGTTTTGAAAGTTTTGGAGACTAGAGAGACATCTTGGAGGGCTAGAAGATGTCTTAGCTAAAGCTTTGGAGTAATAGGAAATGTTTGGAGATCAAAGGAGGCATCTTACTATTTGCACTAACATCTTGAGTGAGATGTCTCAACTAAAAAGATGACACCTCAGGTGAGACATCTTACTAGAACTTGAGATGTTATAGACAGATGTCTTACCTACAAATGTAACATCTCAAGTAAGACATCTTACCACAAGTGAAGATGTCTTGGCCCCTAGAAGAGACATCTCATAGAAATAGTAGACATCTTACTAGAGAGCTAGGTTGATGCATAGATGTCTTTCCAAGATCAAAGACGACCAGTACATATGGGAAAACTTCCAAAACATACATCCCAATTTGAGAAATAGCCATGATGTGATGGAAAAGGATAGAAACAACTAGGGAGAATGTGAGAAGACTTGGGAAACATTTGAAGAGCCTCAAGCTGATTTAAGGAAAGGTTTCTAAGTTTCTTGTCTTTTAGTTTGTGATAAGTATTGTTATATTTCATCATTGTTGATAAAGATGAGTAAGATAGATCTTGTATGTGTAAAGAGCTGGGCAAGATAGAGTGGGTGAGCACATTAAGTTAGTGTAATTGGTAGTTGTAGCTCCAAGATTAGCTTGTGGTGTATTGGTCTTTATGCTCTAGTCAATTATGCCTTACTTATGAGTTGAGATCTTAGTCCCAAGTTGTAGGAGACATTCTCTATTAGTTGTGTCTTGAATTGAGAATAGCTATTGTGTGGTTGTAGAGAACATTTTCTAAAATATCATTTGAGTGTGATAAGTTTTAATTATTTATGATTTTTTAAGAATTGATTGTAATCTTATAATAAAATAATTGATGATAGCTAGTTTTCTTGTTTTCTAGAAAAACATTTTATCTTTGCATAATATTTGGATTTAGCATTTAATATAATTAATTAGTGGAGTGAACCTGCTCCATAGTTTAACTAATTATCATGTCTGATTCTTATCAATAGAGGATATTTCATCATCCATCACTCGCTTCCACTCTTTAAGATAAAGAGATATAGACACTTCACTATAAGTAAGTGATTTAGCTTTAGCAATTAGAATTTTATCTTCAAACTAAGTAGGTATTTTTATTATATGACCAAACCATATTAAGGGTTATGAAGTTGATAGAGCATCATGTTGATACTTTATTTCCTCATCTTCAATTAAATCTTCCCCTATAGTTATTTCTTGTATATCATTCATATCATCTTGTTGGTCAAGATTAATGTCTCCTACCAAGGAAGGATGACCCTCTAAATTTTAATCAAAATCAATAAATACATTATGCATTTTTTTAGAAGTTTCATTGTTGAATTGGATTTTTACTTTTCCTTTCACAGATCTTCCTAACTTTGAACCAAAATCAATGCATCAAAAAACTCTTTTAATATCATCAGCTCCAAGAAACTCTTCTAGTGCCATCAACTCCAAGACACTATGTACAAAATCTCTATCAATCCCAAGGCAAAATCTCCCTCTTGATAAGGAGGAGAAATTACATTTCAATATATAACATATTTTAGATATTTTAGAAATATTACACAATAGAGAAAAATTGAAGATGATTCGACCACTTCTTAATTTCCTATTGAAGGCCTTCCAATTTGATTACTTGTTAGGTATAAGGTTACATTTAGCAACCACTTGCCAAAAAATTTGGATTCAATAGCCACTTTTCAAAGATTCTTTAGATTTTCCTTTAACCTCAAATTAGCAAATAGGGGATAAAGAACTACCATAGGTGCAACCTAACAAAAAATTACCATAAGTAGAAACCCTTGGAAAAACAGAACTACCATGTGCATACCTTGGTAAAAAACCACAACAATCAAACTTTTCTAAACAATTCAACACAAGAATAACCTTACTTTGATACCAATTATGAGGCCTAATTAAAAAACTACAAAATAATATATTTTGCAAAAGAAAAAACTAGAAAATGCCTAGCAAGAAAAAGGTTCTTGGATCTTTATCAGAGAGAATTATACAAGCACAATGGATAAAAGAGAATAGGAAAGCAAATAGCATAAGGATGAAAGCAAGATACATTGCCTTCAATATCTCCTTGTAATCATATTTATAGTATGAGATGGACATCCATAGAAGTGTTAGTAATAATAAAATGACTACTATTGATGCCAACCCTCCCTCCCATGCTACCATGGGACCTTTAGTTAATTTGCTTTAAACTAAATTTCTGGGAAATTGTCCTATGAAAGTTTGAAGGCATGCTTTCTGATTAAAACCTTGAGTGCTTGGGTGAAAACTGTATTTTCTTCCTTTCTAAAAATATTTTCCCACATAACAAGATTGCAAAAAGAAGAGAGAGAAAAAGAGAACAATGTTTGATTGTCATGTAAATATTACTCGTTGTTTTGCTTGGTTTCCCATGTCATGTTAGAGAGTCAATTCCTATTACATGACACAAACACCATGCATCGAAGGGAAAGCCCATTACTACACTAAAAATTCACAGATAAATTAGATCGTCATGCAAATTAAATTTGATGAGTCTGTTCCAGTCTGAATTTTGAAATAGATACAATGTTGTTATTAGCAGCTTCATTCCGAGTAAGAAATTATTTAAGGCTAACGGAAAACAAGGTTGCCATGGATGCATTTGGCATATGATTTGCCGATCCTAAAACCAAACTAAATGGGTAAACACCTGGTGCACTGGGCAGCCTGATGGGAGGCTATTTTTCTACATCAATAATCTATGCTTTAGATTTCTCAACCACTGTGGTGTGCAGAGGTTGGTCAGGTTTCACTTGGCCGTGAGATGTGGAGGCTTCATCGCTCTGATGTTTCTTTAATGCCTCCCATGCCACCATGGCCATTTTTTTCTCCACCTACTTCTTCATTTTTGCAGACTACCTGATGAACATCCATCTGGTAGCTTTAATTGTGCATGTAAATATGGGTAGATTCCCTGGTTTGGACACCACCATATGGTAGACTGGTGGCACGATTCCTACCTTGAGCACTGTTTCCTACAATAAAATGTTTGCTCATACCTATTTTATCGAAAGTCACCTCCACGAGATCTCTCTCTATAACCATTCGTAGTGTAATAACGCTGCCCCAGAGAATGTTGTTCGACACCCCAAGAGTTTCCCAAGAAGATTCTGAATCAGGACAAAACTCAAGAGGAATACACCTTAGCAATCAACAATCCTGAAACACATGCCAACAAACAATGTGTTAGTGTTAGCATGTCTCCTGAGTAGTGTTTCATAAACAATATTCATGATTTGCTAACAAGCTAGATAGTGCTCCCTTGCTCCACTCATGTGGACACCATGGGGACTACCAGGTGAACCCTCCAGATTCATCACTGCGTGTTGGTAGTTGGTGTCGCGCTCCAAGGAGCGCATGCAACATTCCCATAACATGTCCCATGACACACCCGGTAAAAACACCCCAACGCAGAGTTGAACTACGCAACCCTCCTAGGCAAGGTCCTACCGAGTGGGGTAATGAGGTAGGTCGTAGCTTCCTCTTACTAATGCATCTAACTGCCATGCCAGTATGGTTCAGAAGACACAAGGAGAGGAGGACCCCTTATGCCCCCACGACCCCCGAACCGTGGGGGAGGTAGTAGGCTACTAGCAACCCTGCTACCTCTCTCACAATTCTCTCTAGCTTAAAACAAGCGATGACCTCAGAGCATGGCCTAGGTAACCCGCGAGGCTGCTACATCAAAACCAAGGGAGAATTCCATCAATTCTGGGGAAGTACGCCCATGCTATTCTGAGTCAATTCGAAGGGATCTTTGGTTCTGGAAGGTCCAACTGCTAGGGCCTAAGGCTGTAAAGCATTTTCATTGAACTCGACCATCTTCCTAGGATCCAGACTCATCCTAGCATCTGACACCCAAGTCAAGAGCATCACTCCTCAAGACTTGGATTGTCCATCCTTCGATACTTGGCCTAAAATGCTAAGCTATGGGAGGACATCAAGTGGTCTATCATTGCAACATGATAGAACGCACCGACCTAGGGATCCATGAGTTCTAGGGCATCCCCTGACTCATTTGATCCCAAGATCTAGGGGTCTTAAGTTCAACACTCTTTGAATCTTAAGCCCCATTGCCTATAGAGCACTTTGAATGGCTCCAGGTACCTTCCTCCCATGTTTGAGGCCAACTCCCATAGGAATTCGCTCTCGAATCCTATAAGGCACCACATGTCACACCTCTTCTGATTTTTTTTTTCTCATGGGAGGTTTCTCCATCCATCATCGAAGAAGCCAAGGTGGGAGGTCAATTGCTTACTCCCTACAAAAGTCCAGGATCAAGTTTTCCTAAGACCTCAAGTGCTCCAGTGGTTCCCAGCTATCGTCTGAGTCAGGACGATGTTTCCAATGGACGAGGAACTCCACTTTCAAATATGCCCCATGGCCAGTGGTCCAGAAGTTCCGGATGCATTCTACTCTCTTTCCTTGTATAGATTGTATACAAGGTCACTCTTTGATTGAGAGGCTTCTCTATGGATATGGGAACCCATCTGGCAACGGCTTCAGCATGCTGACATGAAAAACTGGATGGACTCGGTCCATATTGATCGGTAGCTTAAGCTTATATGTTACAGGGTTGATTTTATCGATGATCTGGAAAGGACCATCATACTGCCTCATCAGCTTGGAGGTAGTTCCCTGTTTCGGTTTAAATTGATGTGGGTCCAACTTCAGGAGGACCCAATCTCCCACGAACTCACGAGGCTGGCGTTTTCGATCAGCATACTTTTTCATTTGTTGTGCTACCCTCTCTAGATGATACCTTGCTGTATCAACATTTTCAGACCACCTCTTCAAGAATTCATCCATTGTGGGATGTCGTCCCTGCAACGAGGGAGAGACCATATGAGGGGTAATGGGCTACCTTCCCATTACTAGTTCTGCAGGAGAGAACCCAGTAGCTGAGGACTTCTAGATGTTATAGCTCAGCTGGGAAATCCCTAATAGAAATGGCCAATTCTTTTGGTCACTACAAACATAGTGACGAAGATACTCTTCAAGTACCTGGTTCATCCGTTCCGTCTACCCATCGGTCTATGGATGAAAGCTCGTTGACAATTTGAGGGTGGTACCCATCATGCCAAATAGTGCTCACCAGAAAGCACTTGTGAAGCGCAGATCACGATCTAAAATGATGCTCATGGGTAACCCAAAATATCGAACCACCCTGTCAAAATAATATGTTGCTGTGTCCTCAGCTGAACACTGTGATAAATAGGGAATGAATATGGCAAACTTAGAGAATTTGTCCACCACAACAATAATGTTGCTTAAACCTTGAATATTTGACAATCCCGTGATGAAGTCCATAGACACTGTAGCCCATGGAAAAGGAGGAATTTTCAAGGGCAGCAGAAGAACACCAGGACGCTCCGTAGACCCCTTATCCTGCTGGCACACCAGACACTTCTGGATATAAACAATCACATCTTGGTACATTTTTGGCTACAAGAAGGTTCTCTCAATGAGAGCCAAGGTCCTTTGCTATCCCGGGTGCCCTGCCCACTATGTGTCATGGCATTCTCGGATGATCTCCTTCCGTAGACCATCCCAATTCGGAATGCATATCCGATTATCTCGAAACCAAAGTAGTCCATCCCTCATTTTGAATTGCGGTGCTCGCCCAAGTTCTATCTGCTTCATTAAATCAATGAGATGGAGGTCCCTTCTCAACCCATCTTGAATTCTTGCCAACAATAGTTCATCACATTGAACGTGTGAAGTTTGTGGCCCAATGATGGAAAAGAGCTGAGAGGTAGGTTGAGGACAGCGACTCAATGCATCTGCCACCACATTCTCCTTCCCAGGATGATAAGTCAATTGTAGGTCAAATTCAGACAACATGGCCAACCATCAAGCCTATTTGGGCCTTAGCTTTGTTTGATTCATCAAGTAGCTAGTGGCTAGGTTATCCATCTTCATGAGGACACGAATTCCCAACAAGTAGTGTCTCCATGCTCTCAAGCAATGGACAATAGCAAACATTTCCTTTTCATGGACTAGCCACCTTTGCTCTACTTGATGTAGCTTCTGGCTTTCATAAGCGACAGGATGACCTTCCTATAGCAAGATGCCCCCAATTGCATTTTCACTGGCATCCATGTGAACCTCAAAGGATTTTGAAAAATTGGGCAATGTCAACACTGGATGGGAGGTTAAAGCCTCTTTGATCCTCTTGAAGGCTTTCTAACAATTTGTGTCCCACTCCCATGCAACTTCTTTCTTTTGCAGATTGGTCAAAGGAGCAGCAATTCCTGAGAAATTTTTGATGAATTTCCGATAGAAACTAGCTAACCCCATAAATTGTCTGACGTCATGCACATTAGTGGGAGTGGGCCATTTACGCACAACCTCTACCTTCTTTGGATTTGTCTTTACTTGCCCATACCCCACGAGATGCCCCAAAAATTTTAGCTCTAAGCAGCAGAATTCACATTTTTCTTTCTTAACATATAGCTGATTTTCCTGTAGCTTCTCAAGGACCATTTGCAGGTGGAGGGCATGTTTCTCCAGTGTTTGGCTATATATTAGGATGTCATCAAGATAAATGACCATAAATTTGTCTAGGAAGGGTCGAAATATCTCGTTCATCAATGTATAGAACGTAGCCAGTGCATTGCAAAGCCCGAAAGGCATTACGATCCATTCATACGATCCATATCGCATTACACATGCAGTTTTTACTTCGTCCCCTTCTGCAATGCGAACCTGATAATATCCTTGTTTGAGGTCTAACCGGGTAAAATATCGAGCCCCTACCAATTGATCGAACAAGTTAGAAATGAGCGGTACTGGATACTTGTTCTTGATCATGTGTTTATTCAGCAGTTTATAATCACAGCAGAGCCGTAGCGTTCCGTCCTCCTTGGTAACAAATAACACCGGTGCCCCATAACGGGATTTTGAGGGATGAATGTATCCCTTGGACATTAACCCTTCAAGCTACTTTTTCAGTTCTCCCAATTCTAGTCTTGTTAACCGATATGGCCTCTGGATAGGAGGATCAGTGCCAGGCTGCAATTCGATTTTGTGATCCACTGCTCTCTGAGGTGGCAAACTACCAGGCAGTTCAGGTGGCATCACATCTTTAAACTTATCGAGCACCTATGCTATGCATGGGTCAACAATAGCTTGGGATCCACAAGCCTCAGAAGGATCACCCGTTTGCATAGCTAGCAGAAATTTTCTAGTAGGATCCCTTGCCAAACGTTTCATCACCATTGGTGACACAATCTGGGGGCTAGCATTCTCATCCTTTCTCATCTGTGCTCCATGAGTTTGAATGATGCATGGGGAGCTTTCATGTGAAATAAAAATCAAGTCCAGATGTGGGGCTGTGAAAACTTTGGCCTTGCATAAAAATTCTTGCCCCAAAATGACCTGAAAGGATTCCATGTCTAGAATTGAAAAATATAGCACTCCTTCCCATGAGCCTACTCGAACAGGGACACCATGACACACCCCGACGCATTGAAGGGGTCTGAACTTGGCCAGCTTACAAGATGCTTGCATGGGTTCCATCTTTAGCTGCAAGTCCTTCACCATGGCTAGAACCATGTAATTGTGACTAGCCCCATTATCAATTAGAGCACTTAGCTGACTCGAGCTCACAGTGATTGGGGTCAATTGAACCTGATGTAGAGTATTAAGATTAGGATTCTAGGAGTTTCTAGCTCCTAACCTCTGTGTAACCATGTCTGATAACTCAATCATCACCGCTAGCATTCGTTGTTCCCCAGATGTGCTTCCATCAGGGATATGAAGGCATGGGTCTGGACGATAATCGAGTGCCATCAATTGTTTCCTAGGGGCTGGCCCCTGCCTAGGCTTAGTCCTTCATGAACTTAGGGGGCAATTCCATGCCAAGTGATTTCCATGACATAAGAAGCACTGAATTGGCCCCTTAAAGACACCTCCTGTAAACTGCTTCTACTTGGCCCCAGGTTGCCACTTGCTCCTTGTATCTTTGCGTTTTTGTTGGGAGCCTTGATTCCCTGGAGGACCACCCATCGGGCGACTACCTTGCTGAACTGATCTGAAGGTGTTTCCACCCTTGATGAATCCTGTATCTATTCTCTGAGAGTGGGAGGGCATGCCATGCTTACCCTTCCCAGGCTTTCCCTTATCTGGCTTCGTTGCCTTGAAGTCTAGAAAAGTGCCAGCAGATGCAATAGCCTCTATGAGAGAGTCAATGCCTCTTCGACGCAATTCCATTTGCGCCCATGGTTGTAGTCCATTTACAAATTTGAAGAAATGATCCCGATCTCCCATATCGGGAATTAGGAACATGAGCTCTTGGAAGCTATTGATATAATCCTCAAGCTTCCCTGAATGTTTTAGGGTCTCTAGCTTGGTTCTAGCGACCCATTCAGAGTTCCCAGGAAGGAACTGTTTGATCAATGCCGCCTTAAAGCTATCCCATGTCTCGATCTTTTCTCTCGTGGTGCCCTTTTCTTGGGCACGAAGGAGGCTAAGCCACCATAGCTTAGCACTTCTTATGAGAAATTGTGATGTTGTGGAGACCTTTTGGGTTGCAGGAACACCCCCGGTATTTAGGTACATCTTCGCATCATGAAGGAAGGCATCAATTTTAGCATCATTTCTCTCGCCATCATAAGAACTCGGTTCTCTAGCTTTGATACGGGCTGTCGCTACTGGCTCATCTGCCAAGCGTCCAACCAAGGAGGATTTCAGGATGGTGTTTTCAATTTTCAAATCAGATAGTTCCTGATTTACCCCCACCAAGGCATCCTCCAGAACTTTCACCCAACCAACTAGGTCCTCAACCAAGGATGCTTTTGTTTTTGCCTCTTCCAAGGATCTGAATAGATCTTGGTAGAGGTTGATCATGCGATCCAGATGACCTTCCAAGATCGAAACCTTAGCCTCTGCCAATTGCACCCTATCCTTGGAGTGAAGATCCATCTTTTCTTGTGGCAAGTCAACATCTTTCAAAATGTGATGGATCACATCCACATTCTCTGGACCAGGATGGGCTAAGGCCTCATCAATTTCCTTGACATGATCCCACAATGTTTGAAACTTAGACTCATCTTGACCAAGTTCTATTTCGGCCTCAATTTCTGGATTTGTTTGAACATCAGCCATGTCACTCAGTCCGCCCAGCTCCATATTTGCTAAAGAGAGCTTTAGCACAAGGCCACCCTCCAGGGGAGTGGCTAGTAGAAGTTGAAAATGGTGAAAATGGAAACCTCGCAAATCACAAACCCGGATACCCACTTAGCGAGAAACTTTTACCAATTTCTAAAACTGTGAGGCTTTGATACCATCTGTAACAACGCTTCCCCAGAGAACGTTGTTCGGCACCCCAAGAGTTTCCCAAGCAGATTCTGAATCGGGACAAAACTCAAGAGGAATACGCCTTAGCAATCAACAATCCTGAAACACATGCCAACAAATGATGTGTTAGTGTTAGCATGTCTCCTGAGCGGTGTTTCATAAACAATATTCATGATTCGCTAACAAGCTAGATAGTGCTCCCTTGCTCCACTCACGTGGACACCATGGGGACTACCAGCTGAACCCTCTAGATTCATCACCGCGTGTTGGTAGTTGGTGTCACGCTCTAAGGAGCGCATGCAACATTCCCATAACACGTCCCATGACACACCTAGTAAAAACACCCCAACGCAGAGTTGAACTACGCAACCCTCCTAGGCAAGGTCCTACCGAGTGGGGTAATGAGGTAGGTCGTAGCCTCCTCTTACTAACGCATGGAACTGCCATGCCAGTATGGTTCGGAAGACACAAGGAGAGGAGAACCCCTTGTGCCCCCACGGCCTCTGAACCGTGGGGGAGGTAGTAGGCTACCAGCAACCCTGCTACCTCTCTCACACATAGGGCTACTTTTGCGGCAGCTTCTTGAGCCTGTTGCAGTGTGCTAAAAAACTCACAATTTATGTACATCTCGTCATCAAAGCAAACCACCGCTTGGAAACATGGATTGTAATTTGGACCTTCTCACTTATGGATGTGCATTTGTAGGTCGAGGCATCTCTTCTGAGCCAGTTCTTATAGTTAGGTTTTAAACATCCCTGAAAGGTAGAATTCAGAACCATAGGAAAAGCAGGAAAGAATTACGTAGTTTTTGATATGTTTCAAGTAATTATAATATTAGTGTTCCATATATCCACTATTGTTCACAATGCACACAGGCCTTATGCTCAGGAATTCTGACTCTCCTTATGCTCAGGAATTCATCTTATCTAGTTCATGGTTTTACCCATATTTCCTACCGTAAGTTCCTACCCGAAGTAGCAATTATCAGAATTAAATAATTAGTGTCTTAACGTGGTTTCCTATGTGCCGCTATTGGTTCTTCCACCTTCACTAGTGCCAATATGCGCAGTTTCCTTATTCCAAAAGCTCCCTTTCCGGCTAGTCCCACCACCCTTTGTATTTTGATCGCTGACTTGAAGCTATTCTGGCTAGAGAGAGTTATGGTTTGCTATTCCTTCGGGAGCTCCCAGAGCAAGTCAGCTTATGACTTTGTCTGTTCAACAGATTCTTTGCACTCCTACTGGCCTAGTCAGTTGCTCTGCAGGTTTCAGGGTTTCAGTACACGTGCGGTAACTGCCGATGATGCTTAACACAGAGATTGGCCGATGATGCATAACACAGAGATTGGCCGATGATGCACAACAGTCAAACATTGCAGTTGTTTTTGCAGAAGTCTCACTAGTAGTTGCGGTTAATTGCAGCTGGCTACAGGGCCGTTAGAATCAGGGCCCAGCATAGCCTGTGGAAGTAATGTTGGATTCCTGGGTATGTCCCGTTGTTGTGGTGGAATCGAGGGGCACAAGCCAGTTGGTTCCATTATCGATGTTCAGCAATCTTTGCTGGCTCGTTTGTGTCCCTTCCGTCACCAAGTTCAGCTCCTCCAATGCCTATGCATTGTTCCTCTCGTCTGAAGTGTGTGAGGCATTGGCACTCAGCCACGGTAGCAAGGCATGCTACTCACCTGGTTGGCTGTGGTGCTACAGTCACTGTGACTATAGTGATCCCTCATGACCACAAACCTTGGTGTTGCTGTTGAGATGGATCCATAGGAACTCTCGTTGCCCTTCCATTTTGTGTTTGAAGTTTCTGTTGTGCGTGTTTCCTGGTTCAATACCCAACCAGCGAAACTATTTTCAAGAAGTAGGCTATGTCTTAGTTTTATATTTTAAGTATTTTTAGTCATTCAGAAGTTTTGGACTTTATGTTCTAGACATTTCATTTAACTTAACTTATTGTACTACGTGTTTCATATGAGGTATAGTTTTACGCATTATTACTCGGCAAAGGGATCCTACGCATTGTGTTCGTTGTTTTCAGTCCTTAATAAATTATGAGGGTTGTTGATGCCACTTTGGTTTCATTCATATTATTAGTTGACGATGGCTATGGGGAGTCCATGTGTAGCTTGTTTAACATTCTTGGTTTTGTCTCTTGTGGCATTTGGCCTTCACTTTCGTCTATTGTTATGTAGCTTTCAAGAAGATTGGAAGAGGGAAGGTAGTTGAAGTGGTAGGCAGTGAAGATAGATCAATATTGATAAAGCCCTCCTAAGAGGAAGATGAAAAAACAAGAAATGGGGGCAGAACAGAGGAAGGAAATTGAAAGAACCCTTTCCAAAATTTGGTAGTGGAACCTACAAACTAGCTTTGGGTGGTGGTGGTTTTGAAGGAAGTTCGAAGCAAAGCTGTGAATATATCCTAGAACCAATGGTGCAGTCTTGTTAGAGGAGGTGTGCTTCCCACAAGCATGGGTAGAAAAATAGGTACAAGAGCTTCCAACCTTATCGGTCAAACGAGTGCTCTTTATTGAGCTAAGTCATTTTCCCAATTGTCTTTATTTAATGATCTTGTAACCTAGTGCATTAGTCTCTTTCATATGTTTGTTGCTAAATAGACACTATAAGTGAGGCATCTACTTGTATATGGAGTTTCAAGCTCCTAGTTATTTTAAAGCTTTTATTTTTCAGTTTGTTTAATGAACTGCTATTGTACTTTTTCTTATCCAGTTAAATTCATATAGTTATTTTGTTAAAATTTACTAGTTCAACTTATTTGTTAAAATGTCACATAGCCCTTTTGAGTTGAGACTATTCCAAGTTTCTTAAAATGTCACATAGCCCTTTTCAGATAAGACTATTCCCAAGTTTACGAGAGGCACCCTAAGCACAAGTCTCTCAAAATGAGTTTTGTGGGTGTTGTGTCCAAAATTTATACATCAACACCTTTTTGATGCTAGAAGGAGGGCCTTTTTTTCATTTCCCTATCTCTATTTTTAGTTTTAGTTTTTTTTTGTTTATAGTTCCTAAAAATTTCTATTTTTATTTCTTGAAAATATCCATTTTTCAATCTCTGTTCCTATTTACATTTTCTAAAAATTCCTATTTTATTTTAGTTCCCATGAATTTCTGTTACCAAAACCCTTTATTTTTCTATTTTTTCTACTATTTCTATTTCTATTTTCTAAAAATCTCTATTTTCAAGTTTTTGAAAGCTTCTATTTTTTAAACCCTCATTGCCCATTTCTGATCCTATTCTTGTTGATAGTCATCAATTTTTCAATTCTACTAGCATGTTTTAATTTTATTTCCTAAGCCCTCATTTTTCCCAATCATGTTTAGATGTTTATATTTTGGTGGTCCTTACCTTAGCTCTAACTTTGGTAAGGTGGCTTTCTCATTAATTACATTGTTCTATTTAAATTTACTTTTCTATAATTTCTTCATTTATTGTTTCTCTTTCAAATTTTAGATATTGTAATTTTAGTTTTTCTTTCATATATATATATATATATATATATATATATTATTTGAATATTTTTCCTATTTACTAGTAATTTTCAATTTACTAGCATATATATTTTTGAGCTTTTAATTTTGTGAGTGAGTTTTCCCATAGAGCATCCCAACAAATACCACTTACTCCTACCCCTAATCGACTAGTTACATGTCATTTCACTCGAGAAAGATAATGAGATTCATGTTTCCCAAACTCTATTCCTAGAAGAATCTGAACTAGGATGGTAGCCAATCAACCCCAAGCTCCTTTAGTGAGCAATCTCTTTAATTTCAAAAATTATCACAATATTCTAAAATGGCTTCAAAATGTTAATTTGTTTTTTGATCCTATAGCCCCCAATAGTGATGCCCAACAACATGTAGAATGCTTTATGATTTTGTTAGTAACGAGTCATGTTTTAGTAGGGCTCTGATATCCAAGCCATGTTATCGAGTATCAGGCACAAGCTTCGATGTCAAGGATATGATATTGGCTCATTTATGCTAGCCTATATATGCAACACTTAGGGGCATGATTTGCATATAGATTTTAGATGTAGACATAGAGAAGTTTTGTTAGTTTATTTCTAGTGCATATCTGTAGTGTGATGTTAAGTGATTGTATGGCATCCTTATTTGAGTGTGACATACTTGAACACGTTACATGTTCAGCAATAAATATTGATATTATTTTCATCAATGTAGCATCCACTTAGCTTTATTAGTGTTAATTGCTTAAATAATTAGTATTTTCCTTAGTTAATGATTATGATTTATTGTTCTCTATTGTTTCTATCATTATGTAGAATGAGTATGACTAATTGCGAGCGCTTAAGTGTAATTACTTGACAACCTAGTAGTGTTATCATTTGGTATGCTTAGTAATGGTATGCTTGGTAATCCCAATAGTATTTGCACAAGGTCCAAGGCATGTACGAAAGGTTAGGAATGGATACTCATTGCATGTAGGCTAGTTTAAACTTTACTTTCAATTATCAATTAGTTAAATAGTTGATTTCTTTATTATTGTTATGAGTAGCATAAGGCCAAAATAACATCAAGAATCATATGCCTCACTCTTGACTAAACCATACATGACAAAGGTACCACTAGTTCATGTGGGAAGATAGCGAACTATAATCAAGATAGAAGGATCTAGATGCCACAACTTGTCCCATCTATAGAATGCAACTGGATCACATATGAATGCTTGTGATTCGTATAGTTGAGCATAGGGGTACATGCCACTTATCATTGACATCATTGCAGGGGATGGTGCTAGTTATCTAGATTAGTTATATTATATGTAATTGTTGTAAACACATTACTGATTTATCTTTAAGATAATATTAGGTCATGCACATCATTAACTAACAACAATGTCTCTTTCACATGGAAGTAATAATGCATCGTATGAAGAAAACATTCATTGGAGAACTAACGAGATATTTATTAAAGAAAATTGGAGTGACCAACCTCATTCAAGGGTTTCATATGTTCATAATCACCCTAATTACACTCAAGGACTAGAGTCACCTAAGGTAGACAATCCTAGAGAAGAGGAAGTAAGTCCTATACCAAGGGAGGCCTCAAGACCTAGAACCTCCACAAAACCTAGAAAAGATAAATCAAGGGATCATGGAAAATGCTATAGAAGTTATGGTGACTCTCCTAGTTCCTTGTCTTCCTCTTCCTCTTCTACTTCTAGTTCCAACAAGGATGAACCTAGGTATAGAGATCAAGCTCCACTATGAGGTCTAAATAAAAATAGAAATCAAAACCAAGGGTAAAATCAAAGATATTGAAATGAGCATAGACAAAATCATCATAATTAGACAAATAGAAATAGAAAATTTCACCATGACATGTCTGATGATGGTGGCCACTAAGAGCATGACATGGATTCCAAAGGTAGATAAAATACTCCACGGGCATTACAAGGAAAGTCACATTAAAATATTTGATATGAATAACATTCCTAAATTTTCCGGAGGCTATATTTCTAATCAACAACATAATTTACAAGCCTTCCATGATGCTTGTGTCTTACAAAACATTTTAAGTGGGTGGTAAAACTTTAAGCTCTTCCCTAGGACACTAGTAAACAAAGCCAAATTGTGGTATAGATTGCTGAAGCCAAATTCAATCCATCAATGTTCCACAATGCTGGAACTCTTCAACGAAAAATACCAAACCTATACGAGGGTATCCAACCTAACGAAACAAATCCAAGGATGGAAACAAGAACAACATGAACCCTTGGATATGGCCTTAGATATATACTATTCTCTATTGTATAGATTTCTAGGCCATAGTTTTTCTCAAGAAGAGAAACTTTTCCACATCATAGATGGACTTTGTAGTTTATGAAGCATTGGTTGGGTACGTTGATACAACTGTGTTGAGGTAGATACCACAACGTAGATGCCTTGATGTAGATGTCTCAATGCATGTCATCGCATCTGTTGGCTACGTTGACACAGCTGTGTCAAGGCATATGCCTCAATGCATATGCCTTGACATAGATGCCTCAATGCATGCTATCGCATCTATTTGAATAAAAAGTTAATTTTTGTTAGCTTTGATATTAGATACTCAAAATCATGGCATGTGTGTTAGCCTATAAATATAGTGCTTGGGCACATTGTTTGGGCATAGTCTATTCAATAGAGTAGCCAAACTCTTGTAATTTTATTCTGTAGTCTTAGGGAATAGTCAATGAGTGCCTGCAATGTGGATCTAAATCAATTGTATGGCATCTTATTTAAGTGCCACTGTAGCTAGACACATTCCATGAATAGTAATAAGATCAAGATTGATTCTTATTCATTATAGCACTTTGACTTAGATTAGATTTACTTTCCATGAAATTTACTTTTCATGGACTTAGTTAATATTTACATTTCCATCCATAATAATGAATTGGTGAAATGAGCGTGACCAGTTTTAAGTGTAAACATGTATTCTCTTGGTAACCCTAGTAGTGTTATTTCTTAGTTTGCCTAGAAGCATAGCACTTAGTAATCCTAGTAATGGATATGTGGGTTTAGGATGTGTACAGAAAGCTGGGAATGGACACTCATCATCCATAGGCTAGTCTAGACTTTACTTTCCATTGTTAATTAGATTTATTTATTATCATTAGGAGTATCATAAGACCAAAACAACATCAATTATCCTATGTCTCACTTTGGACTAAACCATATGTGATAAAGCTATCACTAGTCCAAGTGGGAAGATAGCAAACTATAATCAAGACATAACGATCTAGATGCCACAATTGGATGCATTCACAGAATTCGACTAGATCATGTGTAAACACTTGTGATTCCTATGGTTGAGAGTAGGGGTAACTCACCATTCATTAGTAGTCAAATGAGAGAACCCCTTGAGGGGATATGCTTAAGGTTGATTATATGAACTAGAAACCTATTAGATCCAAAGGCTAATTGAGCATGTGGTAAAAGAAGAACCAGAGCTATGTAAATGAGAGAATGTTAAGAAACATCACTATCACCTAACTCTTCAAAAGAAGAGGGTCCATATCTATGATAAGAAAAAAGAGGTAGCTCTCGATGAGGTGATTTCACACAAACCTTGTCAATGCAAAAGTCTATCGATGAGCTTGAAGCAAGGTTAAATAAGATGTTGGAATGGATAAATGAGAAAGTTACAAATTGCATAGAAATCGTAGAGGTAAAAGTAACGTAAAAAAATTCAAGTGATCACAACAAAAGAAGGAAAAAAACCATGAAACAGCTAGGAACACTTATTAGCAAAAAGGGAAAATAGCTGTAGAAGAAGAGGCTATAGACTCAACTACCGAAGTAGATGATGGATGTTACATTTGACTATATGATCATCCAAAGGGTTATTTCCTCATCACCTTACATCTACATGAGTATTGGTCTTTTGCATTAAATCCCAAGTTCATACAAAAGAAAATGCCTAGGAACTTACCTTTCTCACAAGGTAATTATAGACAGTTTAACAACCAATTGCACTATCCTAGTGGGACTTCTTACCGGCCTCAACACTATCATCCAACATAGTGGAAGAACCCATAGTTATGGGGGAGGCCATCATCAAACCAGTGCTACCCTTATTGTTAGCTGAACTTATTTGAATACTATGTTCAACAACCTATTTTCCCAACTAGTTCTACTTCCTCTACCTCAAATCACTACTACCACTCTCACAAATATCATCAACTTGCAACATCTTCTATGAGGTCGCCACCTCACACCTCTCACCCTACATCATATCCTCAATATTCTCATACTCCCCTCCATCACATATCACAACCAGTAACACAGGAAAATGCAGCATCATAACATCAATGACAAAATGCCACTTGTGTTGTGAACATACATAGAAATGATAATGCTAGTAGACTTGCACCACAATCTCAGAAATGTCATTTCTTTAGGATGGTCCCCAAACATAAGCATAACACTTGTGGACCTAATAACTCATCCAAACCATCACAATTCTAATCAAGTATGTCATCCTTTCTTTCAAACCAACATCGTCCAATCTTATGCAAAGGCCAACATCCATTGTTACTCCAACACCTAACAACAATGAAAAATCTGGCACTATGAAGAGACAAAAGAATCCATGCATCACTAATCATGATAAAGGGTGCATTCATGGGTCAGACGTTCACAAAGTTATCATAACTTCTATTTTGATCCATCGTACATTTCAAAACCAAGTGTATGAGCAATAACCCATCTATGTAGCTGCCACTAAACTAGAAGACACCTAGTTGCTTGAAAATGAAGGTCTAACACTATTTCACAAATGCATGAAACTTGCCTACCCACTTATTAATTCTTGTCATGGTCAAAATCTTAGTTATGGAGGAGATGCCCCATCCTAGAATCAAGAATTAATAAGTATTTTTCATCTTTTTATTTTATGATTTGTTATCATTTTCTCATTTTATGATACAAATTTTTCCCATCCTTTTTAACTTTTTCTACATTTTATTTT
Organism: Gnetum montanum; assembly: GCA_015680685.1. Taxonomy (NCBI): domain Eukaryota; kingdom Viridiplantae; phylum Streptophyta; class Gnetopsida; order Gnetales; family Gnetaceae; genus Gnetum; species Gnetum montanum. The sequence goes on from MNCI01015268.1 coordinate 113,736, forward strand.
TATTTCCTTTGTTAATAATCTCGATTATGAATGAAACAACAAGATGTAGCCCAATGAGGTGAGGTTTTCTCTATGTTGTCAAAGTCATAAAGAAATGATTATTTAGATAGGGAGTCTTCATCATCCATCCATCCACCCATTAATAAAAGGTTTTAACCATGGTTATAATGATATTCTTTTTCATTATCAAACTAAGAATACACTCATAATCATTATGCCTAGATGGAAAAGTAAAACACCAAGTGGGAATGTGAAGGGTGTGACATCAAGGGGATTTGTGGATTCTTTTGGATTTCTTTTGTATGTTTTATCATGTTGCTAAAGTTGTAATTATATGCTTGTAGATCTAATGAAAATGGAAGTAAGAGTAAAAGAAGTGTTGCCTTACCATGTCACTAGAAAGATATGTTACCCATGCTTGAAGGTAGTCCTCTGGTAAGGTTGATACAAATGAAAATAAAATAAAAGGGCACAAAATAAATTTCTAAGGGTCGCACTAGAAAGACATGTTACCCATGCCTGAAGGTTGGTGAGTTTTCAAAAATCAAGAGAGAGAGAGAGAGAGAGAGAGAGAGAGAGAGAGAGAGAGAGAGAGAGAGAGAGAGAGAGAGAGAGAGAGAGAGAGAGAGAGAGAGAGAGAGAGAGAGAGAGAGAGAGAGAGAGAGAGAGAGAGAGAGAGAGAGAGAGAGAGAGAGAGAGAGAGAGAGAGAGAGAGAGAGAGAGAGAGAGAGAGAGAGAGAGAGAGAGAGAGAGAGAGAGAGAGAGAGAGAGAGAGAGAGAGAGAGAGAGAGAGAGAGAGAGAGAGAGAAAGAGAGAGAAGTGTCATGAATAAACTCCTCCCTTGGACAAAATGCCAAGTGATGCTGCTTCTTGCAATGATGGTAGTCTTATGATTCTCAATCTAAGATATAAAACAATGTTATGTCATAGGAACGTGGTTTGGACTTGGTTTGAATCTTGGAAAGAAGGGCTAATGATTACTTTAACCATTAATAACACATAAGGATTCATCATGCCTATGGTAAGGCACCTCACATTCCAATTCCTATAATTCTTTCTAAAATCCATCTCATCTCACTATTCACATGATCATAACTTGTGGTTTTGTGTAACATAAAGTTATTCTCTCAAATTGGTGTTTCTAACATGTGTGTTTTTCTATACAAGTATGCATTGCATTCAATTCCTTTGGTGCCTATAGACATTTTTAGGTGTATATATAGGTGTGGTTATACAAGGGCATTGAGGGATGGAGCCTACTTTGGGAAGGACCTACTTGTATAATTATTGTAACTTATACTTGTCTAACAAAACCACATCATCCCAAACCTTCCAAGTGCATAAATATCAATTTCAACACCTTCCCTTATCATACAACCTATCTGTTCTATATCATGAATTCAATACCCTTTTCTTACATCTTCCAATGCTTTTAATTTCTATGATTCTATTTTCCAACATTATCATGCCAAATAGGTATTTTCACTTATCCCAAAACTTTTGAATTTACATAAAACCTTCTAGCTAATCACAAAAATTCATTTTTCATACTGAATATCCTCATAAAATGCAATTTTAAGGCCCCTAATATCAAGTGGGAGTCAATATCGACTACTCAATATCAAGTTGATAAAAACATATAAATAGGACCCTTGCAATGCTTCAAAATTCATTCTCGTCAATTGTTGCTAGAGGATTTTTTGCATTTTTCTCTCTTGACCAAGAGCTTTAAGCATCCAACTTCCATGCATGATATCTTGCTCTATACCACTTTGATTTCCATGGTTTTTAAACCTATTTGATTCCAAAGTGTTTAATTTCATCAAGGAGGGATGCTTAAGTGGAAAACTTGTGTTAATTTATCAACATTTGCTAACACCTGAAAGGTATTATAAGGGTAAAAATGTTTAAAAAAAACTTAAGTATTTTAATGAAAAATTAGTCATATGTATGCTAGAACATTTAATTATCTCACCTAAGGAATCATAACCATCATTATAAGCCATACAAAAGGGAAAAGAAGTTAATTGTGGAGGATCATAAAAGAAGTTATACTTTTTGGACATTTTTCTTGAAATTTTTCTAACTCTACAATCACATAAACTAAGAACTTAATGGAACTAAGGATATGAGTATGGTATAAACCTATTGATGATAAAAGAAAAATACCCTAGTAATCAAAATTATTAATTGATTGTAGAAGTTCCCAAAAAGAGAAGGACAAGAAGGACCTTTGCATGATGTAAGCAAACATTTGATAGGTGGTAGAGGCTAACTAGGAGAACAAAGCCCACTAGCCAAGCATGATGAATAGGAGGCCCAATCATTTAGCATTCATAAAAATACCCCTATTATAGGACAATTAGTCTAGGTGAAGGCTATAGGACCAAAGGCTCAAGCATAGGGACAATGCCTCACATTGTTCCAAGAATGTCTCCAAGTCATCTAGGAGTAATCCATGTTGACCAAAGTCATCATGGAAATGAACTTTGGGCCATCATGGAATTTTTCCCTAATGTAGTTAAAACTCAGCTTCAAGCATTGCCTTTATGGCATATTCTTTCTAAAAGTGGTGAATGGTACCTTGATCAAACGTACCAATTCTAGCACAATAAAGAGGAGGGTACCATCATCAACATTAGTGGAACCTCTATTTCTTTCTTAGCCAAGGCCATTGCAAAGGCTATAAACATATCCAATATGGTGGCCAAGGTAACACACCTATCCATAAGGTCTAATATAGAAATAAGGAATCTATGGCTAAAACGGGCATATAACAAGGAAGACAAAATATATAATGAGCTGACTCTGGAAGAGAGAATTTATTTCAAAATTGTTACATACCATCTCTTCCCCACTAAAGGGCTGAATAGGATATTAACCCACATAACTAGAGGAAATGCAATCTTGATGGGAAAATATAATGCCAACCTTAGCCAATTGTACTTCATGGAGATTCAATGGCTATTTAAGGAAAGAAAGGTAGGGAAGCTAATACTTTCATTTCCTTGCCTAACTAAGAAGTTGTGTAAGTGAGCTAGAATCCTAGGTTAAACCAATGACATTCCCAAGAGGGTTCAAAATGCTTCATTATTTAAGGTGCTCAAGCCAGGAACACCAAGAAAAGACCTTGGAGAAGAGAAAGAACCTGAACTAGAAAAGGAATGAGAATAGGAACTAGAGAAGGAGCCATAACAAGAACCATAGCAACAATGAGAGCTACAAGTTCCACCACCATTGTCATAGGATTATAGGCCCACAATGAGACATCTACATCAAATTGTTGAAACTCTTAGTTGGTGAAGCAAGAATGAATCCAACCTCTTTTGAGTCATTAATGATAATGTTTAGCCCATAGTCTCTATAGATCCATCAAGGGGATAGATATCTTTTTAATCAGGAAGAGAAGCTTAGTGGCCACAGGAGATCTTTGGGAATGTTGCATCTTCTCAAGTGGCACTCAAAATTGGAGAAGGTTCCATAGTCATGGTCATGTAGCACTAAGATGTAGTTGGTGTAGCAAAAGTTATAATAGATCACATTAAAAAATCCTTTAATATGCCTTTTGTGCACCTAGTGAATATAACTAGAACCAAAGATGCACATATGTTAGCCAGGACTTCAATGACTCCTATGGCTCATGAGGATATATTTGATATACTACTATAGACTAGGCAAGTCATGACAACCCTCTTCAACACCCCTAGTGATGTCACTATAGTTCAATCTAACCTCATAGCCACCAAAGGAAAATTGATCATGGTAGAAACTAGGGTAGAGCATGCAGAAGTGGAGGTACATCGATTGCAATGAGAGCTCATCACCTTAAGGGCCAAAAGAAGGGATCCCTCCCAATTCATTGTGCCTAACCAATTCAAGGAGTTTCAAATAGAGAAATTGGGCCAACTAATTAAGTAGAATAAAGCAACTAAATAGGAGAAGAAAGCATTCTAGAATGCCTCAGCTATTGAAGCCCAAGAATATGCTCATGTGAAGGCACTGACTACTGTCTAAGAGAAAAACAAGTAGCTTGTTACTAACAATGCAAGGTTGATCACCATTGAAAAGTAGAAAAACATCTTGGAGGAGAGTATCTACTAGTTGAGGAAGCAACTAGTGAGGATCAACTAGGACATAAGCAGATTGGCTAGAGAGAACCAAATCCTCTCAATGGAGGAGGTACATGTTATATGTTAGAAGTCTACAATTAAGATAAGCACATGGAAAAATAAGGCCAAAAAGCATGAGAAGTTGAAAGAGCACTTCTAGGACTAGATTGGCATATACAAGAAAATCAACAAAAATAAATCCAAATGGAAAAGGCTTGCATCAATTCCATGTTAGCATAGAACCCTTACTAGTAACCCATCTTGGATAGCTACGCCCTAGTCCATCAAGTAAAAGTACAAAATAAGGATCTAAAAATTGAGGATTTGAAGGAGTACATGACATTAGATAACCTTCGTTATGCTAGCATTGCCATGTTAATAATAGGTCAGTCAAGAAATGAATTGGAACATTAGGTTGTAGTCACCTATGCTTTATATGAGAAAGAGTTTGCATACCAGAAATATGTTCTACAAAAACTCCATGTGGCAAACTCAAAACTAGAAATAATTAAGGCTTATTACTATGAGCAAAGAGATGTAGCTTTAGACTTGGCCAAGAGACTAATAGATTATCATGAATTAAGAGAAAAGACTAGTACTTTTGAGAAGGAATGGAGGTAGTTCAAGGCATGGTATGTGAAAGCCAATCATATGTTCCCATAGCTTCCATGTCCATGAGATGTACTAGCTCTAGCACATATTGGATCATTAAGTTGGATGGTGCATGACTTGAGAATAGAGTAGGAGAAGTTGTAGGTGCTTTTAAATCATTACAAATTCCAAAAGCCTAATGACAAAGGGAAGTGACCAATGGAAGAGCCACCACCTTTAAGAACAACATAGATTTCCCAATTTTGCTATTTTGTCATGTCATGTCCATATTTTGTAAAAACACCACTACAACATGAAATAGTTAGTTGTGTATATGTTAGATTCAATCAATAATCCCATACCTTCCTAATATTTTGTAAAGAACTTGTTCTTCATTTTGCTTAAATCAAGGACAAGTTTTCATTTAGTTGTGAGGTATGCAAAGTCATGTTTTGGTAGGGATTTACTCTAATATTAGAGCCACATTATTAGGTATCTAATATCAAGGTACAACCTCCAATGTCGAGGATCCAATATTGCCTCATCCGTGCTAGGCTATAAATGCAATAGTTGGGTGCATAGTTTGCATATAGATTTTAGATGTAGACAACAAAGCTTTGATATTTTGTTTCCAGTGCATGCCCGTAATGTAATGTTAAGTGATTATATGACATCATTATTCAAGTGTGACATAATTAGACATGTTACATGTTCAACAATAAAGATTGAGATTACTTCTGTCATTGTAGTGTCCACTTAGTTTTATTATTGTTAATTACTTAAATGCTTATTATTTTCCTTAGTTAATGATTATCATTTATTGTTCTTTAGTATTTCTATCATTATGTAGAATGAATATAATTAATTACAAGTGCTTAAGTGTAATTACGTGGTAACCTAGTAGTGTTATTATTTGGTACGCCTAGGAACAGTATGCTTGATGATCCAAGCTGTAGTTATTTCCATAATCCAATGTCTTATTCATTTTTACCATCAAATACTAATTTGAATGATGATCAATCAAAATATTTAATCCAATCCATCATAAATCCAAAAGGAATATCTAATCCCAATGGAGTTACTACTCCAAAAGAAAAAAAAAACCAAATGACCCAAATATTAACTTCACTCGAAAAACTTTCGAATGTAGTTGAAATAATAAAAAATAATAACAAAGCTCCTATACAATCTAAAAAACTAAGTACATCAATTAGTGATGATTATTGTCACCTTCATAACACTAGGCAACATTCTAAAAAATCTTTCCCTCAATTTTTAGCATTATATGGTGATAATACTCAAAATCAACTAAAAAGATCCAAGTTTGGTCCTCAACATACCTCATGAAACTAAAAATGAAGAGGTTACCTCATTTAAACAAGTCATGGTAAGTGATCCCAATCCACATAACACTCGCTATCATAGACTTAATGACATTATGAATTCCACATAGCCATAAGCTAGGAATAACTCTTATGCTTTTCCTAATAGAAGAGTTTGTAACCAAAATAATACAAATAGCCAAGATAAGAAAATGTTCAACAATAATCAAACTCACCTTCTATACTTGGAAGAATTCCACCTCAACATGAAGCCAAATATGAACATAAACCTTATGATATAGTTTAGGATTTGAAAAGAATTAAAGCTAGCATTTCAATGTATGATCTTTTACATTTTAATGAAATGGAAGATGAGATCTAGAAGATAGCTCATACATATAAAACTAATAAAGAAAAATCTCCAATAACTAAAAGACAAGTTCATTTTGTAGAAAGTCTTAATGCTCTATCAATACAAAACCCAAGTAATTTCATGTCAAACAAGAAAGATCAACCACCTTTCTTACCAACTTTGATTATTTTCTGAAAGAATGTTCATAATTACCTAATGGACTTAGGTGCAACGACTAGTGTCATGTCATTAGAAGTGTGTACAATGTTAGAAGCACAAATACTACCATAAGAAAGTTTGATACAACTTGATGGATCTAACATACTTGTGGTAGGGTCATTAAAAGGAGTGAAAGTGCAACTTAAATAATATCCTACTTTCTCATGCTATACATATATTTTAGTAGTTGATATGTCACCCACAGATACTTTCCCTAAGGACTTTGAGTTTAGCATTTGTAGTCTCAAGATTTTTCTTGGTCTCCTTGTGGTGCTTGAACTCTACATCATACAACAAGTGTGAGCTAACCACCTATTTTTCTAACTCCTACCATGACCATTTGATAGTTAGCATTACTAGGTTTGTGTATCAGAGATTGGCAAGCTCTATGTATTTAGTCATCTCTTCTATTTTCAGCTCCTTCATGCAAATCTCTACTTTGTTATAGGCATCTATCCCATCAATGATAGGTTGTCATACCTCTTTTCCTTACTAGAGTTACTAGAGGATCTCATTATATTTTTTTCTTAGCCATCTAGATGTATCTTTCATTAACTTGCCTTTGTAAGCCAACCTAATCTCTGTAGTGGTTCTTTACACTCTTAAATTTGATAACCTCATTCTTCTAAGTAGTAATCTCAATCGTAGATTTTTGGCATAAGGCATAGACTTCCTCCATAGAGAGATTTCTATTCTCCATTGTTAATCTCCTAAGCTTAGTGTTCACCCTTGCTAGCTACTCCTACTGTTGATGGATGAGTTCTTGCATTTGTTGTTTTTGCACATCAACATTCCATAGGCGATGATTTTCTATAGTCAGCATTTCATTATCTTCACATGTCTAGACCAAGTCCTTCTTGATTGAATATGTTTTGGCCTCATCTATGAACTAGTTAAAGATGATCATAACCATCCCCACCTCAATAGTATTTATTCTACCTTAAAGTTGTTGAAAAGATTTATCTCTTATAAATGTAAGGTTGAGAAGCACAAGATTAGCAAGATAGGCTCTTAATTTAGCAACCTCCATGGCCAAGCATTGGGTTTTTACTTAAGATGTTTCAAGTTTTCCTTCCAAAATGATGCATTTTCCCTTTGCTTTAAGTAGATTTTACTAGGTTGCAATGATTTTATCTAAAAAATCAAAGATATCTAGAATTGGTTGCTTGATTTTCACTAGTCGGTCCAACATTTCCTTGTTCTTGGATACACTTAGCCTTTTATTGATAGTTCCTATAAACATCTAAACATCTCTAAGTGTAGAAACATTTGGTACATGTGTCATAGGTGCATTCAAAGCTTCATTGATTCTATCAACAACCACTTCTATTGTTGTCTCATGCCCTTAGTGTTGCATCACCAATATAGTTATCCCATCACCCTCTTCCAAGCACACCGAAAAGGTAGTGGCATTCCCAAAGATTTCTAGGAATTGTTGTTGTTATGAGAGAGGCACCGTTACCTCTCAGGCACTAGGATTTGATCACATGGGAAACTACATTCTTTAGGTTGAGAATATTGGCCCATCTCCCTCCATTTAACTAATTTTTCAAGCCACTTTGTTGAGATGACTCATTGCATGATGGTATACAAATAGATCCCCACCACTTCTTCCTCCTTGTTGCTCCTGCTCATGCAAGAGTTTCCCTCAAATCTTCCATAGGCACTCAATGGTTGTAAGGACCGCTGAGATTATTTCCTGAGTGGATGGTGGAGGTGATAATTTATACTCCTCTTCTTTTAACATGGTAGGGATTTAATCCTTCATCATCTCAGATTAAGAGGTAGTGGAAGTATGCCTGATCATATCATTGGCATAGTGAACTATCCCTTCCCTTTTACAAAGTTTTCTGAAAAGGTATGGAAATGGTAGGATTTTCCTTCCATGTTCATTCTCCTTGAAGCACTTCTCTATCTTTAGATAGATCAGATGTGGAAGGTTAATAGGGAATATTTTTCTTAGAGCAACATAGGCACAGGTGGAAAAGGTTGTCACCTTGTTGGGCCTTACCATTGGATTAAGATGATAGGCCACTATCTTGAATTATATATGCTCCATCGATGTGAGAATGTCAAACTGCTTATGCTCAACCCCATAACACCACTAGGTCTGCTCTTGTTTTTCCTCAGGGTCTACTTGCATTAAGATTTATACTACATGGATGCCAAAATCAGGTAGGCCAAGAGCCTATGAAATCACTTTTGCCAAGTAAGACATTTGAATGTCCTTGATTCTCATAGTGGCTCTTGCATTTTTTCTTGTCCAAAAGAGATATGTCTCTTTCATGTAGCACTTCCCACTAGTAGTGATAATTGCGTACATGGGAGAGCTTTGCAATTGTGTCTTAACCTTTGGTGTAGCATGTTCCAAGAATGGTCCAAAGTTCAGTTCTTAGAGAACTGAGTGTTGAACATCATGAGGCTTGATTGTATCTAAGTAAGCTAGTGTCAATGTGACTTCAAGTCTTGGTCTGGGTCTTGGTGCCTCTCTTCTTTGGGATTTTTCAATAGCAGTCTCTTCTTCAGGAACCTATCAAACAAATTTCAGTTTAGGCCCTTCTCGAAGAGGTCCCATTGCATGAGTTTTTACTACATGCTCTTGAGCTTGTTCTTCCTAGCCCCTTCCACTTCTGGGTCATTTGTCCTTTGGTTGTGATGGTCCTCCTTCCTATGGGTGTTTTGGTCAAGGTGCCATCTATAATCACAATATGACCAAGGATTAGCACTTAATGTGTAACTTTAAAACATTAAGAATACCTTATCTCTTGCATTAGTTACACTTGGCTAAGTTGTGATCATGGTCTAGTTGATTATTTTAATATTGTTTTAATATTATTTTAATATTAATAAATAAATTTCAGTTTACCAGAGTTTGTTGAAAAGGTTAAACTTTCAAAATTGATGGTTTAATGTTATTCTATTCATTAAGCCTTTGGGTGAGTTAGAAAAATTTTGAAATTTTTTCATTAGAAACCTTAAGGTTTATGACCCCCATGACTAAGAGCTTACCTTTGGTAGCTACCAGATCAAAGAACTGAGTGATTTGGACTAACGGTATGAAAGTTATGGTTTCTGAAAGGTTTTGGGCTCTAGAAAATTGCAAAACTTCCCTTTCAATTTGAAGAAAATGAAAAAAACTTTCAAAGTGTTGGGTGGTATTTATAGAATTTTTGTGCTATGTTGATGGGGCCTAGTTGACACAGCTAGCTACATCAATTGGGCCTAGTCGACATGACTGTTGACCATCATTGACTTATCAAAAGTAATAAAAAAAAGATGTTTTTGAATGAAATTTGGGTCAAATGAAAGCTCAAAAAGCCAAGAACATGATGAAAATATTAGAATATGGTTTTAAAATTTAGAAAATTGAGAAATGATTTGAGAACAAGATTTTATAAAGAACAATGCCTTTAGGAGCACACAATTAGATGCATGATGGGGCACACAAAAGATTTTGATTGTGAAAACATCTAAGGGCAAGGAACTTAATTGACCAAACCATGAGATATGCAATTGGATCCTCTCCATGGTGTCACATGTACTTTTTTCCCTTACATAACCTCAACTAAGTAGTTCATAAGCCCCATAGTTGATAAATGGTTATGAAAATCTAAGGACCAAACTTGGAGAATCTATTTAGGAATTTCAACATATCAAACTAATACATGAAACAAAAATATGAAAATTGGTAGTTAGGTGAGTTATGGAGAGCATTAATGGATGTTATAGAGAATGGAATGGATGTCTCAATTATGTTCACAAAAAGTCCCTTATGAGTTTCATGGTTAAATGATCCAATAAAGTCCAACCGTAGTCTAGACCAAGACTGACCACTTTTAGTGACTTTGCATCACCACTCTAGGACTGGGCCACCTCCTTGAGACACAACAATGCTTCCATAGACCACCCCCATTTCTTATTTGAGAAGAAAAGAGAAGAAAAAAGTGAGAAAGGGCCTTAGTTATAAGGGAACTTCAAGCATGGGTAACATGTCTTTCTAGTCCCATAACTAGTGCTTGTAGCCTATTTACTTTATCTAAGGGGTGTGCTTTAAATTCCCATTCTCATATTCTTTTTGAAATTTTTGGATGGAAACCATACTATGAAAAAACTTATTCAACTTCCTATTATTGGTTGACACCGAATGGTAAGAAATCCATGAAAACACACATGCACTCAAGCAACTAGAGCGTTTTACAGGGTATTGAATCTCCTTGAAGTGACATCATTTTCAAAAATTTGAATCTTTTTCAACCTTGGAAAGTACCAAGGTCACAATTTCATTAAAGTTTTATTAATGAAAAAGGGATCTCATATTTCCAAAAAAAGGAAAACCATAGCATTTTTGGATGGGTGGATGATGTGAACTCACTGCCTATTTCATGAAAAAGAAACTAGTCTTAGTTATTAGTCATCAAAGTTCAAAAATAGAAACCAAACACTAGCAATCAAAAACATTAGGTACAAACCATCACTAGTAACCAACTATAGCATCACTTTGTCCTACTAGCAATAAAGTAATTTTATTAGAAAACAAGGAAAATTCACACCAAAATATGGAAAAATATAAAAGAAATTGTAAAATATTCAAGAAAGATAAATGTACCAACGATGTCGCAAAAAAAATTGTGGAAAAATAACAAAGTGTAAAATAAAAAATGTGAAAAAAAAGATGAAAAACTAAGAATTCACTATAATGGTTAGCATGGATGGCCATCTCCTCTATGACTAAGTTGAAAGGAGGAGATCCATAAGGTTGAGTGAGGTCATTCATCTATTAAGGCATTGCTTCCACTGGCTTGGTTCGGTTCACAGAAAGGTTTGACTTGTTGTGTGTTGACCAACTACTTTTTGTTTGAGCTCTCAGGTTTGTAAATTAACATGGCCCTAGAAGAAAAGGTTTCATAAATGATGTAAGGCCATTTCCACAACATCTAGAACTTAGTTCATTGAGGTAGGTGCATGGGGTTCTAGTAGAGAGCCTTATCTCTTGATTGAAAATTCACTTTTCATATTCTAAGATCATGACACTTTTTGTTGAATTCCTTGTGCACTTCATTCCAAGATAGGACTACCAATAAATTTTCATCTGGCATATTCAAGTTGATCAATCTCTCCTTTTATGTTAAGCTTAGGTCAAGATCCAAGTCACAGGTTGTTAAAAGCGTACGAAGCTTAGATTGGATAAGAAGTGTTGGTCATAGAAAGAGTATCCTATATGGAGTTTCCATGTTGATAAGTAGGCCCAAATTGCATTGTTGAGTATTGTGCTCCAATATCTCCTATATTTGCTAATAGTTATTGTTAAGATCTTTGTAATCTTCTTGTTAGTAACTTCTGCTTGACCATTGGCTTGGGGGTGATAAGGTGTTATTAATTTATGTTCAACATCCAAGTGTTGCATTAGCTTATGAAAAGTGGTGCCTATGAAATAGGTTTTATTTTCAAAAATTGATGCACATGACACCCAAAACTTGTTTATAACATTTTATTGTACAAACTATGCAGTAGTGGATGATGTACAGTTGATGAAAACTCCTACTTTTGCCCATTTTGTATAGTAATCAATGGTGACAAATATGTATGACTTTTTATTTAACATGGACATGAAGGGACCCATGAAGTCAATGCCCCATATATCAATTGATTCCAGTGGTTAGATCCATTGTTGAGGTTCCTTCATTTGAGCACTCATTCCTTCATCTCGTTGACAACATTCACAAGAGTAGACAAATTGGAGGATTTCCCTAAATATGGTTGGCCAATAATACCTAGATATTAGGATATTAATGGCTATGTGTCTCCTAGCATAGTGGCTCCCACAAGAAGCCTCATGATCATTCTAGAAAATGCATAGTTGGTCAACATCAGGTATACACCAACAAACTAGGCCATTGATGAATACCTTGTAAAGGTGTCCATTGATTTCCATGAAGCATTTGGCTTGATGAAGAAACTGTTGCTTCTTCTTGTAGTCTAGATCTTATGGCATTCTTGAGTGAGAAGATAAGTAAGAATGCCATCATACCATTTTGGTTATGTAGAAACTTGTTCATTTATTAGACTTGTAAAGCGGAGTTCATCAAGAAATTAGTCAGAGAGCAGACTCTCCTCCTTGTTATCCCATCATAATCGAGACAAGTGATCAATGACCACATTTTTAGTCTCCTTTTGATCTATCATTGTAAAACCAAACTCTTGCAAGATCACTAATCACCATATGACATGGGGACTCACCATTGGCTTGTTCATGAGGAAGCAAATGGCACTATGGTTAGTGTGCATAAACATTTTGTATCCAAGCACATAGTGCTTGAACTTCTCTAGAGTGTACATCACCACCATTAGTTCTTTCTCCATTGTGATGTAATTAAGCTATGCATTGACAATGCTTCAACTCATGCAATGGATATAATATGGATGTTTCTTATCATCCAATTGCGTAAGCATAGCTCCCAAGGCATAATTTAATGCATCTATCATGATATAAAATGATTTAGACTAGTCAAGTGCTCATACAATTAGAGTCTCTATGAGCTTCTACTTGAGGCTCTGTAATGCATTTTCACATTTCTTGGTATACATGAATAGAGCATCTTTCTTGGTTAGCTTGACCAACAATTTTGCGATCTTAGAGAAATTCTCTATGAATTTCCAATAGTAGCTAGTGTGTCCAAAGAATGTCTAAACATCTTTAACAGTTTCTAGTTGGTAAGTTGTTCATTGTATGACCCTTATCTTTTTAGGGTCCACCTTAATCCCTACCAGAGCAATTCTATGCCCTAGTACAATGGCTTCTTAGATCACTAGATGACTCTTTTGCTAATTGAGCCTAATATTTGTCTAAACATACCTTTTAATAACTTGCTCAAGGTGGTCCAAGGCTTGCTCAAATTTGGCACCATAGGTGGAGAAGTTATCCATGAAGACTTCCATCTTGCAACTAATTTGTCGCTAAAAAATTTTTAAGATTAAGCATTGGAATTTTGAAGGACCATTTCACAAATTGAAAGAAATATATTTCAATATGCAATAGTCCCCCAAGGACTTGTGAATGTTGTTTTGGCCCAATCCTCTAGCATGATCTACATTTGGTTCAACTACCACTAAAATTACCTCTTTGGCTTCATCGCTGGATTAGTGTAGATACAATGTTGGTATATCCTAGGATCAATCCCTATGAGTTTAGGATATGATCAAGTAAATACTATTGACCATTTGTTGATCACCTTCAATAGCATCTATTTTTAGTCAAGAGCAAGATTAGCATTGATGATTACTGGCTTGCCATTTTTCAAAAATGCATAGTCCATGCTAGTAGGTAGAGTTTTCAACTCTAAGGGATTTTGTTTAAAATTTCTAAAAATTTTCAACTCTCCTCAATTGGTATCATCATTTGCATAATTAGAGAGTTTGTAATGATCTTTCTCTAGTTCATTCATGCTTTCAATATAGGCACATGTTAGACTCTCAGCAGGTTCCATGCAAAGTGTGCTACTTCCAAGATCACCTATCAACCATTGACTGTCATCCTATTTTTTGGTTGCTACATACAAGCACCTTTGAATATCTGCCTCATTCAGACATTGATTAGAAATGGATACTCATTTAATAGACCAAAGGTTCTACACATAGTTGCACCCTATATCACTGTACATAGTGCATGGAACTCTCTTCTTCTTGATCTTTTCAAATTTATTCTCCTTGGAAACCTCTAGAGAAAGATCTTTGTGTGATTTTTAGATTCTTCATGATAATAGTAATAAAATAAATTAATAGAAAAACACAAGAATACATCCTAGGGAAATGCAAGAAACACCCCAGTAAGAAATAGCCTCTTGAATCTTTATGTTAGCTCAGAGAGAATATCTAAAACAAAATGAATAGTAGATAATGGGAAAGAAGAAAGCATTGGGATGAAAATTAAACACACATCTTGAATGCTTCCTTGCAATCATATTTATAGCATGGGAAGTCTAATGTAAACTTGATATTAATAGTAGTAAAATAACAGAGATGAACAATAGGTTTACATTAACAATATTTCAAATATTTGTAGTTAAATACTTAACATTGTAGTTTATTACAACATAAATATTGTTATAAGGATAGTGCTTTCAATCAAAGAGATGACAATATCTGAGCTTATGTGAATGGCAATTTCCTTCACTTTACTCACAATTCTCCCTCTTAAAGGCAAAGTTGCTGTGAAGGTTGATCTAGACCGTAGATGATATCACCTTTCAGGACACCAACAGTTTTTTGACCATAAAAATTTTTTAGTAGATAAATATTTTGTCATCATATCAAGTGAATTATCTTCTATCTTAATTTTTTCAAGAATAATTATTTGTTCATTTATCTACTCTTGAAAAATATCAACATATAAGTAAGAGTCTTCCTAACTTCTAATGAAGCCAAGATTTAACATGTGTTCATTAAATTTTTTATTCCACATCCTTGGTGCTTGTTTGAGCCCATACAATGATCTTAGCAATCGACACACCATATGCTCTTTTCTTTTCACTTCATACCCTTTAGGTTGAGGCATATATATTTTCTCCTCAAGATCACCATTGAGGAAAGTAGTTTTTGCATCCATTTGTTCAAGTTCTAGATAATATGTTATTGCTATTAAAAGCAATGATCTAATGGATGTTAATTTTACCAAAAGGGAGAAGATTTCATCATAATAAATTCCCTTCTTTTGGGAATAACCCTTAGTAACAAGACATGCTTTAAAATGGTCACTAGATTTAATTCTAAACACCCACTTACATCCAATTGGTTTTCTATCAAATGGAAGTTCAACCAATTCCCATGTCTTATTCTTATGAATAATAGACATTTCATCATCCATCACTCACTTCCATTATTTATGATAAAGAGATGTACATGCTTCATCATAAGTAAGTGGTTTAGCTTTAGTGATTAGAATTTGATCTTAAAATTGAGTGGCTAATTTTTTTATGTGATCAAACTATCTTAAGGATTGTGAAGTTGATGGAGCATCATGTTGATACTCAATTTCCTCATTTTCACTTTCACCTTCTCCTGTACTTATGTCTTGTATATTATGCACACCATCCTATTGGTCAAGAGCAATATCTCTTACTGAGGGAGGATGATCCTCAAAATTTCCTTTATTAACCTAAAAAGATACATGATCAAGTGTTACATCATTAGAGAAATTTTTCTTAATATGTTTGCATGACTCTCTAAATACAACATCACAACTATAGATAACCCTCTTAGTTTTTGGGTTGTACAACTTATAACCTTTAACACCATGACCATAACTAAGGAAAACACATCTTATAGAATTAGAGTCTAATTTTGACCTATTAATTCTTAGAATTTGAACATAAGCTTCACACCCAAAAACTAGAAGATAATTGAAATTAATAGATTTTCCACTCCATATTTCTTTTGGAATCTTTCCATTAGTTGCAAAGGATGAAGACCTATTAATCAGATAGTAAGTAATTATTGTAGCTTTAGCCCAAAAATGTTTACCCAGACCAGTCTCACTTAGCATGCATCTAATTCTTTCTAGCAACGTTCTATTAAAATGTTTAGCTACTCCAATCTATTTGGGAGTTCCTAGAATAGTCTTTTGCCTATATATGTCATGTTCTTTACAAAAATTGTTAAAAGGATGGGAGTAAAATTCACCACCATTTTCTATTCTGAGAACCTTGATTTTCTTTCTTGAATAACTTTCAACAAGAGCTTTGAACTCTTTAAATTTTTCAAGCACTTTAGACTTATGTTTCATTAAATAGATCCAAGCTTTTCTTGAAAAATCATCAATGAATGAAACATAATATGTAGTACCTTCAAGTGAGAATGTTTGCAAGTCTTTAACTAGTTCATAAACATCACTATGTATTAACTCTTAACATTTCATTAACTTTAGCATTACTTCTTGGCAATCTTGAATGTGTTTGTTTACTAAATAGGCAATGATGACAAAAATTCAGAGATCCCTCTATAAGATTAATTTTACCTTTTTTATGCAGTTCCTTTTGACATTTTTTAGTTAAATCTTCCAATCTTCTATGCCAAAGATCAATGCTTGAATGCAAGTCAATAATAGCTACTTTGTTGAAGTTGTGTTGCAATGTTCTTGCTTCCAACTGGCAAAGTCTTCCCATCTTTACACCAATGGCCAAAGGTAAAGACCCTTTTAAGTTTTACATTTTTCTTTACCAAATATGATAGTTAGACCTATAGAATCTAACTCACTCATGGACAAGAGTCTCATTATGATTTTAGGTACATGATGAACATGAGATATAGTTTTAATGGTTCCATCCTTACATTGGGTTTTAACTTTACCATACCCAACAACATGACAAAGACCATCATCACCTAGTTTGACCACATCGAGATTACAAACAAAGTATTTACAAAACTATTCAAGGTGTGGGGTATGGTGATAGGAAGCACCAAAATCAATATACCAAGAAACTCTCTATGTGTCATCAACTGATGACACCACATACAAATCTCCTTCTTGATGAGAAGGAGGAATTTCATTATTATTATTATTATTATTTGCATATGCTTTTCATTTATTTGATTCTTTACAATATTTTTTAAAATGAAAAATCTTTCCACAATTCCAACATCTTGGATTTGTGAAATTTTTCTGGGATCTAGGAGGTTTAAACTGTGGACTTTTATTCAACTTTACATTGGAGTTTTTGGCAAGTAAAAGATCACTTTGGATAGGGGAAGACCTTTTAATTCTCCTTCTTCACTAAGGAGTTGGGCTACAATAGTATCAAAAATTAGAGTTGACACTAAATTACTTAATAATGTTACAAAAGTATTCTAAGACTTAGGAAGAGACTCTAAAAGATACATAAAATGATCTTCCTTTTTTCATTTTATCTTCAACTACTTCAAGTTGCATCATGATATCATTGAAGATACTTAAATGTTTAGTAATTAGCATACCTTTAGGCATCTTGAGTGTGTGTAATTCCTCCTATCAAACAATCTATTAGCAACCAATTTTTTTTGGTACAACTCTTTTAATTTATTCCACAAATCTTTGGCTATTAGAACTCTAGAAACATTGAGCAGCACCAAATGAGAGAAACACAAATGAATTTTTCTTTGTGCCTTTCTATCCAAGGCCTTCCAACCTAAATCTATGATAGTAGCAGGCTTTGAATTAGCAATTACTTATCAGAGATCTTCACTAACAAGAAGATCCTCCATGTACATTCTCCAAACTTCTTAATCATTGCCAGAGAATTTTTCAATTTTGATTTTTGCAAAGTTTACCATACCTTAAAATCAAACAACACTAGAAAAGAAACTACCATGAAAGAACCTGGCTCTAATACCAATTATGATTTTTAGATTGTTCATGATAATAGTAAAATAAATAAATCAATAGAAAAAAAATGAATATATCCTAGGGAAAAACAAGAAATGCCCTAGCAAGAAATAGGCTCCTAGATCTTTATGTCAGGTTAGAGAGAATTTGTCAAACATAATGAATAATAGAGAATGGGAAAGAAGAAATCATTGGGATGAATGTTAAACACACACCTTGAATTCTTCCTTGTAACCATATTTATAGCATGCAAAGCTAGATGTAAATTAGATATTAACAACAGTAAAATGAAGGAGATGAACAATAGTTTTACATTGACTATATTTCAAATATCTGCAATTAAATAATTAACACTATAGTTTATTACAACATAACTATTGTTCCAAGGATAGTGCTTATAATTAAAGAGATGACAATATCTGAGCTTATGTTAATGGCAATTGCCTTCACTCTGCTACTTATGTGAACCGTAGTTTCCTTCACTTTACTCACACTCTGATACCCATTTTTACATTAATAGTGCTTAACCAAGTCCTTTCAATAATGATTGGAAAGTTCCCATTGCAATTGTCAACTTTAATTACTAGGAAATTGGCAAGATAAGACCACATATAGATAGTGGTCACAATATTTTCTACCAATCCTAATGGAACAGTGATAGACTAATCCGCCAGTTCTAAATGGATGCTGCTCTTCTTGAGAGGAGGTAGGTTCTGGGCATTATACATTTCATGAGAATTCAAATTAACTCCAAAAATTGAGTCAAGAAGTGCTTTTCATGGCTCATTCCCAACAATATGCAAATAGATGAGAGGAATTTCAAGATTAGTTCTCTTCCTAAGAAGGTTACTAGCCTTGATCCAATCAAATATTGTGTGGGTTAACATAACTATGTGGATCTTAGGAGGTGTTTGGTTTGAAGGGCTCTCAAAAGAAATGGATGCAAAGGATGAAGGTGATATAGAATGACCAACTACATAATTAGGTGAAGGTTTAGTAGGGCTATTGATTCAAAAGAATGAAATTTACAAGATCCTGGTTCCAAACCACTCAGTTGAAAAGCCAATTGTAAGTTAACAACCCTAATAGCATTACGTTGTTGCCGCTGTGGTGGAATTTTTCCCTACATAGATAGAGTAAGAGGTAATTGGATTGAGGGTGGAAAAGCATGTGCTAAAGGATGAGAAGGATGATAGGATTATGGGGTTTTCCCTCTAGTATATGGAGAATGATTTTTGTGATACTTTGGAGGGTAGTGGTGGTGTTGAAAGAAGTGTGACTAGAAGAGTCATGTGGAGATATCAGTTATTGAACATAGTACTCATATGGATCTGGCTACCTGTAAGCATTAGTGGTGGAATCCCCCATGGCTGTGGATGTTGCCGCTACTGGTATTTCTCTTATGACTATGGTGGAGCTTCACTTGGATAATAAGCTTATTGTTGCTAGTGGAACTATCTTGGACTTTCTTGAGGATAAGGTAATCTTCTAAGTGATTTCCTTTTTACCAATCTAGGATTCAGTGCATACACTCCATACTCTTACAAGTATGATATGATAGGGCAACATCCTTTAGGATGTTCATATTGGTAGATGTTACACCCACCATCATCATCTGATTCTGACTCCATAACCTCTTCTATTGTTGTAGCCTTGCCCTTGGCATGTTTAGCTTCTTTCTAACTCTCACGATCACAATCACTACTCTACTCCCTTTATTCTTTAATGATTTTTAGAGAAGTTTGAAATTTTTTGTTCAAAGAGTCCCAAAATTTATCAAGCTTTGTTTATGTTTCAAAAGAATATTTTTGGATTGGCAAGTTTTTCATTGCACCACCTCATCAAGTGGTGACTCCTCCTTGTTGTTGCAAAATTGAACCTCCTTTTTTCTAATGGAGGGATCCCTATTATATTCCTTAGCACTTTTCCATTTTCTCAACCCTTCTTCTTTTGCTAACTTCTCTATCAACCTTTGGATCTAATGGACTCTAAGTTCTAATAGTCTTCCTCGGGCATAAACCCCAAGAGTTCTTCTTATTTTTGATCTGAATCCATCTATGATGTGGCAAAGTTGTTCCTACTAAGAATAACCATGGCTAGGGCATCGATGTATCAAAGAATAGTATCTACCCATGACAACATCCAAGGGTTCATGTGTTCCTTACTTCCATCCTTGGATCTACCTTCAAATATTAGATACTTGAGAGTATGTCTGGTACTTATCATTAAATAGCTCTAGCATAGTACTCCACTTATGGATGGATTCCAACTTGAAGGACCAATACCAATTTTCTGCTTCCTTGATGAGTATCTTAAGAAATAGCTTTAATTTCTACCAATCATTTTCAATATTCTGTAAGGCACAAGCATTGTGAAATGCTTAAAGATATGTTTGTAGATCAAAGTTATATCCCCCCTCAAATTTGGGAATATTGTTCATGTCAAGTCACTTAATCTAACTATCTATCATATGCTTGGTTGGAATTTTCACTGCCGCTATGATATTCAACATACTCTAAGTTGCTAGCAAAGGCTAATCATCATCATTATTTCAATGACACCTATGATGTCTACTACTACCACTTCGTTCATGGTAGGCCCAGTGATCATTATTGTCCCATTGTTAACCTTCATCATGGTTGTCCTTTTTGCAATGTCTGTTAAAACTAGAAGAGGAATAAGAAGATGCATATGAAGAGGGAAAAGAGGGAGGAGGACTACCACCACCATGGTATGTGCCAACTTCTCTACACTTTTCATAGTCGTGTTCATGAACTTTCTTATCATCTTGTTGCTTGCCTGAGCCACTGCTTAGACTCCCACTTTTGCCTAAAGCCATATTGTTGATAGTGAACTGTATCATTAGGTTCAAGTCCCCATCACCAATATCAAGAGGTGGAGAATCTTCATGTTGAGAACCCTTAGTGAGAGGATCCTCATTGTTATTTTGGTTGAGTAGGAACACGGGATTGGTAAACCATTTTCCCTTCAAAGCCTCCTAGTGCTTCTCTTGGTGCCAGTCTCTCCTACCTTATGTTTCAGTGGGATAATAGTCCTGGTAGTCATGGTCATGCATAACATACTCTTCTTAAAGATCCTAGATGCCTATCCTTCTAAGGGTTTGGAGCAACATCCTAAGCATATATTGATCAGAAGGCATTACAATGTTACCCTCCATATCTCACCCCTGCACTTGTTCATCTTGATGCAAGATGAAGGTGAAGTTAGGCACATACTCATCTAGATGAGGATATACCACCCTGCATTCTTAAGGCACTAGTAGTTTAGTATCATTGCACTTGTGAGAAGAAGATATTCTACAATTAGAATAAGTTATCAATGTGCTTAAATAAGTATATTTATTTTTAGGATGATTTTTGACCTTAGGGTTCATCCAATGATGTTAATGATTTTCACTATGCCAGATAACACATGTTTCAAACAAAAAGAATTCCTAGCAATGATACCAATGATGAGCAGCAAGTACCCCTATGCTCAACCATATGAATCACTATGTGTTCACACCAATCGAATTCTATGGATTCTATGTCTTCTAGTACACTACCCTCTAGGAAGTTAACTTTCCCTAATAATCATTCGTTGTCTTCCCAATTGCACTTGTGATATGCAAAGGTATGGTTAAGTGTAATCAAGGTGTATAATTTTTGTCATTTTTATGTTTTGGGTGATTAAAATAAAGGATGAAAGGAATGAAGTAATTTAATTACTAATTTAATCTTACACCTAACTAATCCTAACATAAGCATCTATTTCCATTTTCTGTATACATCCTAAACACATTTAGCACTATTGGGCTACCAAACATTAAGTGTTACTAATATTACTAGGTTCCAAGCATATGCTAGAAGTGGTTGTACTTATGTACTTAATTAATCACTACTTAACCTAGCTTAGTCTAGCTTAATTTAGCCTAATTAATTTTTTAATTACTTAAGGCATTACAAGAAATTGCATAAAACATTAAATATATAAATAAATAATTATCCTATTTCAAAGTGTTACAAGGTTTATCAAAAGCTCATCTTTATTGTTGCACACACTACTATGCTTAGGTATAACAATGCTCAAATAAATATCTATACACTCTTGACTCCTACTGTAGGCACTTAGAAAAATATTCTAACTTCCAAATTACAAAATTGTAAGAGCTCCATTATAAATATGATAAGACATGTCATAAACAAGGTGGGTGAGCACATATTTATAGGAGAAAATAGACACTATGTCAGTGGGGCCATGTTAATGTATCAAATCATGCATTGATCAGGCCTAGTTAATGAGGCCTAGTTAACGGGACCTAGTTGATTAGGCCTATTTGAGGTAGCTAATCTATGATTCATCAAATACAATGTCATTATTAGCAGCTTCATTATGAGTACAAAATTATTTTAGGCTAATAGAAAACAAGGTTAATGTGGATGAATTTGGCATACGATTTGCCAATCCTAAAACCAAATTGAATGGGTAAATACCCTGTGCATTGGGCAACCTAACAAGAGGCTAATTTTCTGCATCAATAATCTATGCTTTAGGTTTCTCATCCACCATGGTGTGTAGAGGCTAGTCAAGTTTCACTTGGCCATGGTATGTGAAGGCTCTGTCACTTCCACATTCCTTCAATGCCTCCCATGCCACCATGGCTACATATTTCTCAACCTACTTCTTCATTTTTCTTGCCTCCCTAGTGAACATCCATTAACTGTGCATGTAAATATGGGCAAATTCCCTAGTCTAGACACCATTGTATGATAGAATAGTGGTGTGATTCCTACCTTGAGCACCATTTCCTATAATAAATTTTTTCTCATGCATGTTTTATCTGAAGTCACCTCCATCAGATCTCTCTTTGTAACCATGTGTAGGGCTACTTTTGTGGTAGCTTCTTCAACCTGTCGTACTGTGCTGAAAAACCTACAATTTGTGTACATCTTGACATCAAAGAAAACCACTAATTGGAAATGTGGATTGTGATCTAAACATTCTTTCCTGTGGATGTACATTGGTAGGTCGAGGCATCACTTCTGAGCCAGTTCTTGTAGCTCATTTTTAAACATCCCTAAAAGGTAGAATTCAAAACCAAAAGAAAAGCAGTCATGGAAAGAATTATGTAGTTTTTGATATGTTTCAAGTAATTATAATACCAATGATCTATATATCCACTATTGTTCATAATGCACAAGCCCCCCAATTCTCTAGTTACTATTTTGGAAAATCTAAGTTGCTCTCTGACACTACTTGCTATCCCTGTAGGTTAAGCCTTCTTGGTAATTGTCCATCCTTGGTAGTCCTTGTACTAAGACCTTCCATGCACCTCTTAGAAATTACTTTAAAAACTACCACAATGATAATAGCAATGTCCATACTAATAATGTCAGAAATATAACTCTCCTTATGCTCGAGAATTCATCTTATCTAGTTCATGATTTTACCTGTATTTCCTACCTTAAGTTCCTACATAGAGTAGTAATTATTAGAATTAAATAATTGGTGTATTAATGTGGTTTCATGTGTCTTGTTGTTGGTTCATCGCTTTGACTATTGACATGCAACTATTTTGGCCAAAGAGCATTATGGTTTGTGATTCCTTCAAGAGCTCCCATAGCAAGTTGACTCATGACTTCAGCTACCCAGTAGATTCTTTGCACTCCTACTAGTCCAGCTAGGTGCTCTACAAGTTTCAAGGTCTTTGTACACATGCCATAATTACCAAAAATGCTTGACACAAAGATTGTCCAAGAATACATAACAATCAAACATTGTATTTTTTTTTTTGTAGAGGTCTCCTAAAAAATAGTTGTGATTAATTGTAGGTGGCTAACAAGCCATTAGAATCAAGGCCTAGTATATCTTGTGGGAGTAATGTTGGATTCTAGGTGCATCCCATTGTTGTGGTGGAATCAAGGGGTACAAGCCAGTTAGTCTCATTATCAACATTCAACAATCTTTGTTGGCTCATTTGTATGTCCCCTTTTTCACAAAGTTCTACTCCTCTAATTCCTATGTGTTGTTCCTCCTATCTGAAGTGTGTGAGGCATTGGCACTCATCCATGGTAGCAAGGTGTGCTACTCACCTAGTTGGTTGTGGTGCTATAGTTACCATGACTATGATGATTCCTCATGGAGGTAAACCCTAGTGCTACAATTGAGATGGATCCCTAGGAACCCTTGCTATCCTTCCATATTTAGCATGTTGCATCATATTATTTCATTTTGTGTTTCAAGCTTCTATTGTGTGTGTTTTCCTGGTTCAATACTTGACCAATGAAACTATATTCAAGAAGTAGGCTATGTCTTAGTTTTATGTTTTAAGTATTTTTAGTCATTTGGAAGTTTTGGACTTTATGTTCTAGGCATTTTATTTAACTTATTGTTCTATATGTGTTTCATATGAGGTATAGTTTTATGGATTATTACTTAGCAAAGGGATCCTGTGCATTGTTTTCACCATTTTGAGCCTTTAATGAATTATGCAGCTTGTTGATGTCACTTATCCTTGGTTTCATTCATAGTGCTAGTTGAGGGTGGTTGTGGAACGTCCTTATCTAGTGTGTTTAATGTTCTTGGTTTTTTCTCTTATGGCATTTGGCTTTCACTTTCTTCCATTGGTATGTAACTTTCAAGGAGAGTGGAAGAGGGGAGGCAATTGAAGTGGTAGTTAATGAACATAGATTAGCATTGATAAAGCCTTCTTGCAATGGAGATGAAAAAAGAAGAATGGAAGAGTAAAACAAAGTAAGGGAATCGAGAGAACCCTTTCCAAAATTTGATAGGTAAACCTGTAAACTAGCTTTGGGCGATGGTAGTTTTGGAAGGTGATGAGTAGCGAGGTACCCCTACATCCAACCATACGAATCACAAGCATTCATGTGCAATCTGATTGAATTTTGTAGACCTTAAGTTCTCAAGTACACTTGTTTCTAAGATGTGAAATCTAATTGGAACAATCATTGTCTTCTTAGTTCCACTCATGAGGTACAAGTATATGGTTAAGTGCAATGAAGTATATGATTTTTATTGTTTTGTGTTTTATAATTTTAATCACCTAGAACATGAATGAAAAGTAGAGTAATTTAAGATCTAATTTATCTACTACCTAGCTAGCCTAACACAAGTACCCGTTTCTACTCTCCAGACACATCCTGAATGCATGTAGCATAGTTGGGTTACCAAACATTAAGCATTTTTGGGTTACCAAGTGTTACACGTATGCTCGAAGTGGTCATGCTTGTATTCATTAAGAACTAGAAATTAATTGCTAAATAAAAATGCATGAAAGTAAAGTGCATGAATATCAAATGCATCAAGGAAAACATTAATCTATTCTCAATGCTGCAAGGATTATCAAAAGAGTTCATTTTTATTTCTATCACACTGCTATGCTTAAGTACATTAGTGGTCGAACAAAGATTTGTACATACTCAAGCTCCTACTGCAGGCATGTAGAAAATATTCTAACTCTAGAGAAAAAAAACTACAAGAGCTTTACTATGTTATGAAAAAAACTATATGAAAATCATGAGCCAAAGAACTATATTTATAGGCTAACATATACCCCATGATATTGAATATTTAACATCACATCTTGGGATTCAATATCAGATACTCGATATTGAAGCCAATTAAAACATGATTCATCATACCCCCCTGACTGAATAAAAACTTATCCTCGAGTGAAGAAGAAAAGGAACAAGTTCCTTAAAAAATATTGGGAAAGGTATGGGATTATTGATTGACATAAAAACTAACTTAGATGGAACAAATAGACTTCTAAGTGCCTGAGTGCATGGATTATAATTGCTTACAAAATTGGGTGTTCATAACAAGAGAAGTTAACACCTTGAACAAAACTGACATCCACTCCTCTAATAGCTGAACAGTAAGGAAGAAGATTTAATGATCATGAAGAGTCCTCGTCACATGGTGCTGCTTCTGTTCTTCCTTTGTGAAGATAACCCTACTTTTAGTCCACATGTTCCATCCACGCTTTCCACTGCAATCACAAAAAAATCATGGATTAGTGTGTAATGTGTAACATATAGCTTTGAAGTACCTTGTCTCATCAATGGTTATAGTTGGCTAGGTTGTGATTAGGGTGGGTTGATTCCATTAGTAGTATTAGTGGGAAGATTAACAAATAGGGTATCATGAATAAGCAGTTCCTTAAATTTGAAAAATTTCAAATGCAAGTAAATGCTTGAAGAATGTTTAAGAATTCACAAAAATAACTATAAAAGGTTTAATAGAAAAATTTTGTGAAGATGCACACAATTGGATGTCATTGATGAGCTAAATAAAAGGATTTGATTATAAGAGTGTCTAAGGATAAAGAACTTAACTAATCCAACCAAAAGATATGCAAGTGGATCCTCCTCAAAGCAGGCATAGGCCTTGTATTGCCCTTGCATAACTTCAAACTAAGGAGTCCATGAGCTTCACGGATAATTAATGGTTATGGAAAGTTAAATACAAAAATCTAGAAGAAACTACCTAAGAATTCAAACAGATCAAACTAGGACATTGAACAAGAACATGAAACTAGAAATGAGGTGAGACATCGAAAGCATAGATGGATGAGAGTGTGTGTGAAATGAAGTTCCTGATTAAGGTTACATGAGGTCCTTTGTGAATTTTATGGTTAAATGACTTGATAAGATCCATCCTTAGCCTAGACCAAAACCAATCACGTTTAGTGACTTTGCATAATCATTCTAAGACTAGTCCATCCCCCTAAGATGCAAGAGTGCTTCCACAGAACAACCACCATTCCTTATTAGAGAAGAAAAGAGTAGAAACTAAGAAAGGGCCTTAGTTAAAGGGAACCTTCAGGCATGGGTAACATGTATTTCTAGTTCCATAACCAGTGCTTCTAGCTTGTTTATTTTGTTTAATGGATGTGCTTTGAATTTTTGTTTTTTTTTTGATGAGAACCACACCATGCAAAGACTTATTTAACTTCCTTTTATTGGTCAACACAAAATAATAAGAAATCCATGAAAACACACATGCATCCAAGTAAGTAGAAAAGTACAAAGAATACCAAATTTCCTTTAATTCATACCCTATGCAAACCTTTGAATCCTTTCTAATTTTGGAAACTACCAAAGTCACAAATTTGTTATAGTTTTATTATTGAAAAAGGAACAACATGTTTCTAGAATAAGAAAAACCATAGGGTTTGTGGATGTGTGGATGTTGTGGACTCACTACTTATTACATGAAAAAGAAACCATGTCCTAATTATCCATGACAAAATTCAAAGCTAGAATCTAGACACCAACAATCAAATAACAACATAGTACATACCACCATCAAGCAACGAATTACCACTATGCTTGGAACTAATTAATAAAAAGTTAGAAAATCACACAAGAATAAAAGAAAGTGTAAAATATTCAAGAAATAGCAAATGTACTAATGATGTTGTAAAAAAAATTATAAAACATGAATGACATGAAAACAAGAAGATGTAAAATAAAGAATATGTAAAACAAAAAGTGTGAAAATTGAGAAGCTGCTTATATAGTTAGCATAAATGGCCATCTCCCTGATGACTAAGTTGAAAGGAGGAGATTCAAATTATTGAGCATGGCTGTCCATCTGATGAGATGTGTGTTGTATTAGCTAGCTTTTGCTCATGGAAAGGTTTGACTTGTTGTATGTTGACCAGTTATTTCTTGTCTAGGCTCTCAAGTTTGTAGATCATCATGGACTCAGAAGAAAAAGCTTCATAAATTATATAATGTCCTTCCCACAACATTTGAAAATTATTTCATTAAGGTACATGTGTAGGGCTCCAGTAGAGAACCTTGTCTCTTGGTTGAAGTTTGAATTTTTTGATTTTAAGGTCATGGCACTTTTTGTTGTATGCTTTGTGCAACTTGTTGGATGACAGGGCCACCAATCAATTTTCATCTAGTAAGTTGAGATTCAGTAATATTTCTTTTCATGCTAGACTCAAGTTAAGGTCGAGGTCATAAGTTGTTAAAAGTATACAAAGCTTGGATCGAATAGGAAGTGTTGGTAATTTTCTGTATACAAGCTCATAGGGAGAGTAGCCTATAGGAAGTTTCCATGTTGAGTGGTAGGCCTAAAGGGCATCGTTGAGTTTCATGCTTCAATCTTTCCTATATTTGCTGATAGTTCTTATTATAATCTTTGTGATTTCCCTATTGGTAATCTTAGCTTGACCATTGGCTTGGGGGTGGTAGGGTGTTGTGAGTTTATGTTCAACCCCCAAGCATTCCATGAGCTTCTGAAAGTTAGCACTTGTAAAGTGAGTTTCATTATCAAAAATTAATGCATGAGGCACAACAAACCTATTTACAACATTTTTTTATACAAACTAAGTAGCAGTAGAAGATGTACAGTCGGTGATGGCTGCTACTTCTATGCATTTTGTATAATAGTCAACATCAACTATGATGTATGCCTTTCCATTTGACATGGGTGTGATGGGATCCATAAAATCAATGCCCCAAATGTTGAAGGGTTCTAGTGGTTGAATCCATTGTTGAGGTTCCTCTATTCAAGTAGTCATTCCACCTTCTCATTGGCAACATTTACAAGAGTGGACATATTGATGGGACCCCTTAAAATTATTGGCCAATAGTACCTTGCCATCAGGATTTTAATGGCAATGCATCTCCCAGCATAGTGGTCCCCACAAGGACCTTCATGAGTATCTTGGAGAACATGTAGTTGATTCACATCAAGGACACATTAACAAACTAGGCCATCAATGCACACCTTGTAAAGGTGTCAATCTCCATGAAGCATTTTACCTGGTGAAGAAATTATTATTTCTTCTAGTGGTCTAACCTTTGTGGCATCTCTAGGGTGAGAAGATAGGTAAGAATGCTATCATACCATTTAGGATTATTGGGAAATTGTTCAATTATGGCCCCAGCAAAGAGAAGTTCATTAGGAAACATATCATATAGTGGGTTTTCCTCCTCTTTGTTGTCCCATCATAACTAAGATAAATGATCAGCGACCACATTCTCAATGTCCTTTTGATCTATCATCATATGATCAAATTCCTATAAGATCACTAGCCACCATATGACACAATGATTCACTCTTGAATTGTTCATTAGGAAGTAGATCACATTGTGATCCCTATGCACAAACACATCGTAATCAAGCACGTAATGTCTAAACTTCTTTAGAACAAACACCACTTTTATCAATTCTTTTTCTGTAGTGGTGTAGTTCAATTGTGCACCCATAATGCTTCAGCTAGCTTAGTGGATGTAATATGGACATTGATTGTTGTCCATTTGCACAAGCATAGCTCCCAAGATGTAATTTAATGCATCTGTCATAACATAAAATGGTCTGAACCACTCGGGTGCTTGTAGGATTGGAGTTTCTACAAGTTTCTCTTTCAGCTATTAGAATGCTTGTTCACATTCATTGATTCAGATAAATGGAGCATCTTTCTTTATCAACTCCACCAATGGTTTTGCAATCTTAGAGAAATTCTCTATGAATCATTAGTAGTAGCTAGTATGTCCAAGGAATGACTAAACATCTTTGATAGTTTCTAGTTGGTAGATTATTCCTTGGATGACCCTTTTTTTTTGGGATTGACCTCAATTCTTGCTTTTGATATTTTGTGCCCCAATACAATGCCTTCCTAGACCATTAGGTAACTCTTTTGCCAATTGAGCTATAGATTTGTTTCAACACATCTTTTTAGCACTTGCTCAAGGTAGTCTAGGGCTTGCTCAAATGTAGCTCTATAAGTGAAGTCATCCACAAAGACTTCCATAACACTAGCGATTTTCTATTGAAAAATGCTTAGGACCAAGCATTAAAACATGGCAAGGGCATTGCATAGACCAAAAGGCATCTTGTGATATGCAAAAGTCCTATAGGGACTTGTGAATGTTGTTTTGACTCGGTCCTCCAACATGATCTAGATTTGGTTATAGTCACTATAACCATCCAAAAAACTATAGTAGTAATGCCCAGATATTATGTCTAACACTTGATCAAAAAATGACAATAGAAAGTGGTCCTTGAATGTTTCCATATTTAGTAGCTGAAAATCGATGTAGACCCACGACTTACCACCTTTCTTGGACACAATAATGAGTGGACTAACCCACCTGCTATCTACAATGGGATAGATAAACCCCACCTTGAGGAGTTGTTCAATTTCCTCCTTGATAATCTACATCAGTTTTGGGTTCAATCACCTTTGTTGCTATTTTTTTAGCTTCATAGCTGGGTCAATGTAGATGCAATGCTGGCATATCTCAGGATCAATCTTTTGAGTTCAGGATATGACCAGGCAATAGCTACTAATCAGTTTTCAACCATGTTTAATAGCATCTTTTCTATATTCTAGAGAAAGATTGGCATTGATTATGACCAGCTTTCCATTTTTTAAGAACACATATTCTATGTCAGCTGGTAGAGTTTTTAGTTCAAGGGGCTCTTGCTTGAAATTTTCAGGAATTTCCAACTCTTTCCAATAGGTATGACCATTTGCATCATTAGAGAGTTAATGATGAACTTACTCTAGTTCATCCATGCCTACAACATATGCGCATGTCAGGCTCTCAGTTGGTTCCTTGCAAAGTGTGCTGCTCTCAGAATCAATGGTTAGCTACTGGATTCCCTCTTGTTTTGTGGCTACTGTGTACAAACAGCTTTGAATTTCTGCTTCTAGTGAACACTACTTGCATGCATAGATGGATGCTCATTTCATTACCAAAATTTTTTACACTATACGTGATGTATGGAACTCGCTTCTTCTCAATCTTTCCAAATGCATTTTCTTTGTATATTTCCAAGGAAAGATTTCTAATGTCCATTCTTACATTAATGATACTTAGCCATGTCATTCCCATGATAATTGGGGCGTTCCCTTTGCAGTTCTTCACCTTGATCACTAGGAAATCAATAGGGTAAGACCACCCATAGACAGTGGTTACAATGTCTTCTACCAATCCCAATGGAATAGTGATGGATTGGTCTACCAATTCTAATATAATATTTCTCTTCTTTAAAGGAGGTAGGTTCCATGCAATATAAATCTCATGAGAGATCAGGTTAACACCAGAACCAAAATTAAGAAGAGCCTTACATGGTTCATTCCTAGTAATCTACAAATAAATTAGAAGACTTCCAAGATCTACTAACTTTCTAGGAAGGTTTCCAGCATGGTTCTAATCAGATATAGCATGAGTAAGCATCAAAGTATGGATCTTGGGTAATGTTTGGTTTAAAGGGAACTCGAAGGAATTTGATACAAAGGAATATGAAGGAACAAGATTGTCAACTGTAGGTGTATTTGAGGGCTTAAGTGGACTACATGGTCAAAAGAAAGGTCTTTTCTTTGATTGAGTATCTGAACCACTTGATTGATGAATCGATTATAAATTAACAACCCTAGTAGCGTTGCATTGTTGTGGTTGAGTTGGGAGTTCATCCTACATAGGTGGAGCAGGTGGTAGCTATGCAGATGAAGGAGGAAGATGTGTAGGGATAGGAGGAGGATAAGGGTAAAAGGTGGTATCCCTTTTTGCATGTGGAGAATGAGTGTGATAATAATTAGAAGGTGGTAGTGAGATTGGAAAGTAGAAATATGACTAGAGGAGTCACATGGAGACAGGAGTTGCTGAACATAATACCCATATGGATCAAGTTGTCGGTAAGGGTATTACTGCCTTGGTGGTACCAACACCCATGACTATGGTTGCTAGCACTATTGGTATTGCTCATATGGTTGTGGTGAAGTTCCACTTGGATAATATTATTGTTGTTGGTGGAATTGCCTATGATTACCTTGAGGATAAGACATTCATCTGGGTATTTGCCTTTGTGTGAGTTGTGGATTCAAAGCATACATCTGAAACTCTTGTAAGTATAACACTATGAGGCAACATCCCTTAGGATGTTCATACTGGCAAACGCTACATCCATCATCATCATCTGATTCACTTCCGACAACTTCTTCTATTGCAAAAATCTTACCCTTACCTCTTTGAATGGCACATTTAGCTTCCTTGCACCTCCTGCACTCATGATCACTACCTTGTTCTTTGGACTCTTCAGTAATTTTTAGGACAGCTTAAAATCTATTATCTATGGAGTCCCATAACTGATCAACCTTGGTTGTAATTTCAAATTGAAATTTTTGAAGCGGGAAGGCTTTCCTATTCACTACCTCATCAAGTGCTAATTCTTCCTCACTATTACAAAATCGAACCTCCCTCTTGTGATTGAAAGGATCTCGATTATACTCTTCTACACTTTCTCATTTTATTAATTCAACTTCCTCTTTAGCTACCTACTTAATCAATCTTTGGATCTAATAGGCACTTAATTTTGATAGTTACCCTTCGACATAGACGCCAAGGGTTCTCCTTGTTTCATATTAGAGCCCATCTATAATGTGGCGCAGTTGATCCAATTGAGAATAACCATGGCCAAGACATCTATGCATTAAGAAATAGTATCAGCCAATGACATTATCCAAGGGTTTATGTGTTCCTTGTTTCCATACTTAGATTTGTCATCTCAAATTGGACACTCTGGAGTATGTTTGATATTTGTCATTAAACAATTCAAGCATTGTGCTCCATCATCTGATAGATTCTAGTTCTAAGGACTAATACTAGTTTTCTAATTTTTTAATGAGTGTCCTTAGGAACAACTTAAGTTTTAGCCACTCATTCTCTATATTTTGCAAGGCACATACATCTTGAAAAGCTTGAAGATGATTCTAAAAATTTGAGTTATATCCCCCTTTGAACCAAGAAATATTGTTCATGTTTAGCCTTTTGATTTGACTATCTTACACATGCCTTGTTGAAATTTGTCCTACCTCTACGATGTTTAGCATACTCTAGGTAGCAAGAAAGGGCTCATCGAGGCCTTGATTTTGGTGTCTACGATGCCCTCTACTACCCCTTCGTTCATGGCATTGCATCTTTCTTGAATGCCCATGCCCTTGGTCTTACCTTGCTCGATGGCCCCTTCAATCATTTTGATCCTATCAATCACCTCCATCATAGTCTTGCCCTCCATGGTTGTGATCAAATCTAGAAGAAAAAGAGGATGATGATGAAGGTGAAGAGGAAGGAAGACTAGCATCATCATAGTACCTGCTACCACCTCTTCAGTGATCGTGACCATGATCATGATCTTGTTTCATATCTACATCCCTCATGTAACTTGCCTCTTTGGATCCTTCTTTGTTATTGGATCCATTCTTACTAGAACCAAGGTTGTGAATCATGGACTGCAAGTTATGGTTTTGACTTCCTTCATCGGAGTCAAAAAGAGGAATTTCAATGAATGAAAAACCCCCAGAGCAGGGCTCTCCATCATCTTTTTGGTATAGTAGGAATGGAAAATCATTAAATCCTTTTTCCTTTGCAAATTCATGATGTTGTTCTAGTTGTTGATCCCTGAGACATTGTGCCTCAATGGGATGATAATCCCTAGCATCACTATCCTACACCACATATTTAGCATGAAGTCCTTGGAGACCCCATTGTAGAAGCATTTGTTGGAGCATTGCAGAAATGGATTGATCGGGCAACAACACAATGTTGCCCTCCATGTCATGCCATTGTAGTTGTTCATCCTAATGTAGGATGAAGGTGAAATTTGGTACATACTCATCAGGATAAGCATATACCACTCAGTATTATTGAGGCACCAATTGATGTACTTTGTTAAACATGGGTAGAGGATCACTCCTGTGAGAAAGACACATTTTATGGTAGGAAATAAAAAATCAGTGTGCTTCTAAATATTGTTGTAATAATCTTAAGATATGATATGACTCTAAGATTCATTCCAACAATTTCAATAATTTTCACTAAATCCTAGATAGTGCACATAACAACTAAAAGGTCCCCACAATGGCACTAATGATGAGCGGTGAGGTACCCCTACACCCAACCATACGAATCACAAGCATTTATGTATAATCTGGTCAAATTCTATAGACCTTAAGTTCTCAAGTACATTGATTTCTAAGATGTGAAATTTAATTGGAACGATTGTTGTCTTCTTAGTTACACTTGTGAGGTACAAGTATATGGTTAAGGGCAACTGAGGTATATGATTTTTATTATTTTGTATTTTTTAAGTTTAATCACCTAGAATATGAATGAAAGGTAGAGCAATTTAAGATTTAATTCATCTATTGCCTAGCTAGCCTAACACAAGTACCCATTTTCACTCTCTAGACACATCTTGAATGCATGTAACACTACTGGGTTACCAAACGTTAAGCATTTCTGAGTTACCAACTGCTACATGTATGCTTGAAGTGGTCATGCTTGAGTTCATTAACAACAAAAAATTAATTGCTTAATGAAAATGCATTAAAGTAAATTGTATGAATATCAAATGCATCAAGAAAAACATTAATCTATTCTCAATGTTACAAGGATTATCAAAAGGATTTGTTTTTATTCCCATCACATTGCTGTCCTCAGGTACATCAGTGCTCAAACAAAGATCTATATACACTTAGACTCCTACTGTGGGAACTCAAAAAATATTCTAACTCTGGAGAAAAAAAACTACAAGAGCTTCGCTATGCTATAACAAAAAACTATATGAAAATTGTGAGCCTAAGCACTATATTTATAGGTTAGCATATACCCCACAATATTAGATATTTGACATCACGTCTTAGGATTTGATATCAGACACACATGATTCATTAGAGGTAGTTCAAAGCAGAGCTATGGACAGATCCTGGAACCAAGGATGCAATCTTGTTAATGTTTAAGCACCCTCCATGCCCCGCGTAGGTTGAAAAATCCAAACCTTTATTATTACTTAACTGGTTAAGTCAGTAAAACTCGGGAAATAGGTATACATTGCGCTCTTTCTTTCTTTCAGAATTATCTGTAGAGGCAATTCATTGCAGAGTCAGTTCATTAACTATTGTTATGCATAGTGGCTCATGTGCCACTGTTCCAGGATCACTTTTTTAACGAGTTTCCTGTAAAGTCAGTCATGTGCCACTGTTCCAGAATTCACTTTTTTAACGAGTTTCCTGTAAAGTCAGTTCATTAACTATTGTTAATAGCCGCTCTTGTGCCACTGTGTTAGTCAGCTACCTTGAGGCCCACCATCTTGTCTGTAGCAAAGAAATTCTACGAAGACTTGTGCCCGTGAGTCATGATTCAAGACATTGCCAGGAAATTTCTGCAAAACTTCCGGAAGACAAATCGAAACTTCAAGACCAGGAAACGCGGCTTCGAGTTAGGTTCTCCTCACGCGTAATTCGGAGATGATTTCCAACGACATTTCTTTGCCTTGTCTTCTTCCTCTCATTGCCTCCGACTATAAATTCTAAATGATCTACCGTATCACTCAGAGCAAAGCAATATCTCCTACGTAGTTTAATATGTGCTCCAAGTCTGTAGCTTTTAGTGGCCATGATTGCTCTTCTTCTAAGAAGCAGCATGGGAAAGATTTTCCGGGTTTTAGATTTCATCCAACAGAGGAGGAATTGCTGGGGTTTTATCTCAAGAGAAAATCCCAGGGAAAACTGCTGCATTTCGGGTATATACCGTTGATAGATTTGTACAGCTATGATCCATGGTGTCTGCCTTGCGGAGAAGGTAAATCTGTGAAGCATTTGTATTTCTTTGTTGAGAAAAAAATTGTATCTTCGCTGAGCAAGGGTGGGAGGACTAACAGAGTTACAGCCAGTGGATATTGGAAAGCAACCGGATCTGAGCGTTCCATTTGGGATGACTCCACAACACTGATTGGGCACAAGAAGACTCTGGTTTTCTACAAGGGTAGAGCGCCCAAGGGAATTAAGACTGACTGGATCATGAATGAATACAGGCTTCCTCACTCTCAGGTTAGTTTTCACTTTTATACTTCTCGTAATAATAATATGCAAAATGGAGTGATACTAAAATGGTAGAGTTTGGCCTTTAATTAAATAATCTATTCTTCTGTCTGTGTATAGTCGGGAGATTAAAACTCTATTACAATGCTGTTTAATGGTTGGAGAAGAAGAGTATTTTGAAATTAAGCTAAAAAAGTTCAGTAATTGATTTAGTCATTTTGTACAGTGTGTCATTATTTTTCATAAAAATGTAATATTTTACTGAATAGCATTTCTAGGCTTTCAGAAATAATAAAGCTTCAGCTTTAATTTGAGTTTCATGAAAAATATCATTACTTAATCACAGTAGTTGAAAACTTGAATTGTACTCTGAAATTATTTTTAAGTTCGATGTTACCATTAATATGCTGAGAAAAGAAAAAGTAACTAAATAAGCAAAGTAATCTAAGTATCTTTGACTTAGAAAATAATAATCATTTTTAACATACTGAACTTTAACTATTGTATTTTAACATTTTGAGCATTATGATAATTAAAAGTTAAAGTTACTTTGTTGATATACTGTATCAAAGGTATCATCTTAGTTTTATTTTCTGGATAAAATTTTATATAGGATTATCTTAATGCCTTTATCCGATTTATAATCAGCCAATCATGAAGGTAGTCAAAAGATTCCATGATAACTTATTATGGTATAGCTATCTACATGATGCCATAAATACTTTAAAATATATTTTTACCTATCCCAGGTATTAAGAAAATTCTTAACTTGGTTGCTACTGTCCAACTTAATTTTTTGTTGGGTGAAATTTTATATAAAATATTTAATTTACTATAAAAGGATGTAGCTCTTTATAAAAAATAATGGCTAAAGAAAACTGGTATAATAGACTTAAAGGAAGAACCCTGTTAAGAAAACTGGTATAATAGAGTTTCTGCAAGTACTGGGAGAATCTCGAGCTTTTTTAGCTTTTTTTGCTGGGCCAGTAACTGACGTCTCACCAGCCAGGCCAGAAATCTATATATTTTAAACGTGTGAAACAAGTAAAACTTCAAATTTCAAAGAGTTCTTTTTACTGCGACCGAGTCCAAGTTTATTTTGATGAAAACAAGTCACTCTCAGAGTCCAAGTCTCTTAAAGTTGAGGAAGAATGCTAAAATGATGATGAGGAATCTTATTTTTCTGAGAAGGTATCCTATTATTAATTGTGATTTAGACTCTTAAATTTGCTGAGTATACCTTAGTAATCCCTATTTTTAAGGTGGTGACCAAGGCAGACCGTAATATTACGATGGCAAAAAAATGCAAGGATGGTAAAAAATATCCTTCCGCTCTGAAAAGTTGGTTTTTCTCGCAATCAAGTGGTTTTGTGCCTGATCCACAGGAAGGCCAGGTTGCACAAATGGCTGGAGAAGGCTTTACTGTGATCCGTAGAGGCTGCCTCTACTTGTTCACATAGCGAGAACGGAAATGCTCAATTGCTGACGTCCTTCAAGTAGAACTGTGAAATTGCCCAACTTAATAGCTTATTTTTGGAATCACGTATCAGCTGATTTAGTCACCTTGTTTAGTATTCCCATGTCTCGCTATCTGGGGTCTTCTCCCACGTCATTAAAGTAGCTTTATTTATTGTTATGTTCAGTTTAGAACAGCCATGATCAAGCGGCCCTACTCCCCACCAGGAAAATCATTGACAATGTCTGTTAATTTTCATTTTGATTGAAGAAAGCAAAAAATGTATACAACATAGTTAGAGAGCATAGAATTTTCTGAGCATGTTTGAGAAGCAATTACATTCTTTGTAGTTTTAGTACCAAATTAATGTTGCAAATTCCAGGGCATTTTCTGAGCATACACCAAATGTCTCTTAATTGCATTTTTACAAACCGAGAGCATATAACCATTGAATACCAAAGTCTTGTATTTTTGCACCTGTGTTTCAGAGTGATGTGGTGTTATGCCGGATCCACAGAAAAGCAACGCCACAGAAGTGGCTGGAAAAGCGGGCGCAACTGCTGCAGCGTGATCATGTTGCTAACAATCACCACTCAAACTGCAACTCAATTTCCAGCAAATCACGATCATACACTGACAAATTTGAAGATAAATCCACGCCGACTCTGGATCTAGAAAGCAAGAAAGAAAACCGCAACTGCTCTTCATCCTACGAAGAAGTCATGGCCATAGCCAATACCACCAACAACGCCAACGACAGCGCCGTTTACAATGGCAGTCTTTTCTGTGGAGCAGGACTGAGCAGTGTGGAAGCACTATTACAATCGGAGAGTGTAAAACCTCCGCTGGAAATTCCCATTCGGGATGTGGATTGGAGGGAATTGAAATTGGATGCTTGTGCGTCTCATGTTAATTCCAAAAATTTGACATGGGAAGATCTGTGGAGTCCATCCTCTTTCCTGTGCACCCCTAAGGATTATGCCCCGATCACATTGGATTTCCCTAAATTCTAGGTTTTGTTGAGGTGTTAGAATACAAGATATGTTAGATAAGCATACCAATCAGAAGTTTCTGACTTCCATACCATCTCCTGTGGTTTTGTTGGAAAAACGCGTCCATCGGTCATCACCATTTGTATTTTTCGATCCAGCAACATCAGCATTGCGTATACTAATTTGGTTTTACCCATTGTTTATTTGACTGCAAAGCAGCTTTCGTCACCGTGAAAATTGTGCCACCGCAATGACTTGTCAATGGACCCAAAAGAATATCTTTACCCGACGCAAAAGCATTTATTCATTTGAAACCAAGGAACGTCAAAAGGAATTATTTAAGAGAAGATTCATAAAATCTAGAAAATACACTGCAACGAAATGTAGTTTTCCTCTCACCTCGGTCCGGTTTATGAAAGATCGTTAATGCAAAACAACTTATATGTGTGGTACAATTGCAATGTATATTATACCTCTAATTCTAAATTTTTGGTGCAGATACTAGAATAATCTGCCTTTTTCTCAATTTATTGAAACTTAAATATAGTATTCAAGCAAATGATTTTATCTTCACTGAGCTAGGATTATTAACCGTCACTTATATGAGATTTTCAAGACTCATAACAGGTACCAGAACATTGTAAAAATTCTTTATTTCACAGGTAGTTTGGAGGTCTCTAAGATGCAATAAAGCATTTTCATTTTCATTTCCTTTTTAAATTCAGTACTTATTTGATTTTAATTCAACTTGAGCTTAGTTATTTTTCATTTTTCACTTAGTATAAATCAAATTTGTTAATAGCTTAATTCAATTCAGCCTTCTATATCACTATAGTAAAAAATGACAAGCTTTTACATTTTATATTTCAAATTTTGTTTTGGTGAGATCCATTTCATTGCAAGTTAAAAGGCATGCTTATCTTTTTCTCCAAAACTTTAAAAGTATGAGAGTCCTAGTATAGAATTATTTGCAAGTTCAAAAATTTGTTGAAATGGATAAGGATTAATTTGCCTTCTGGTTTCAAGTGAACATGATCACCACTATCATCCCAGCCTTGTCCCAACCAAATGGTGTTAACTATCATCAGTCAAATCAACAACTTCTTGGAATCTAATTTGATACTTGCAAACCACAAAACTGTATATTTTAACCCAAATTTAGCAAAGTCTCACTGATCTTGACCTTACCAAAAAGTAAATAATATTAAAATTAGCAAATTAGATTTATATTATATGCATTCAACAAATGAAAATTTTTCAAAAATAGAAATTGATCTTATATAACAATGGTAGCCTTTGGGACCCACCTAAGATTACAATTATTATAATCATTATAAGAAATGGAATAACGTAGCTTTGATAATATATCATGTTGGGATCCAGTCATTTTTCTACATTTTTCTAACTACCATTTTTTCTTTTTGAAAATGGTTAAATTGTTGTACCAAAATGTAAATCTTTATATATTAAAGAGATATAACAATCTTGATGTATGAAAACTTGTTTATTTGAGATGTTAAAAGTTAAAAATCCTAACATAAGTACTTTTTAAGTACTTCTACAACTAAATATTTTTTAAAAAAAA
>MNCI01015268.1:155012-217297 GCA_015680685.1 Gnetum montanum
CGTAGATGCTCGTAGTCAAGTCGTACTCACACCGCGCTATGAAAGCAATAAATAACATTAAATAAATAACAAATAAATAAACTAAGTGAATGCTGCAATGATGAAGTAATCTCGATCTTTATTGCCGATCATGTGCATGTCCAAGTACGGCACACTCGAATAAAGACACCGTACAATTACATTCACCACACTACGGGTAGACACGGGAAAAATTCTAACTCTAAAGGGATCAAACTGCCAAAGCTTCGCTACTCTAAAACTAGGATCTCGAATAAGGGAGAGCTACCTCTTATTTATAGACATGGCGGCGGACTGCGATATCGTGTACGCGATATCGTAGAGAAAGATGTGATATTGTGGGGGATGCGATATCGCGTCATACCCCCACGACTGAATAAAAACTCATCCTTGAGTTACAAGGAGAACAAGCTTCAATGATTACATAGTGGATAGGTATGGGATTATTAACTGGAAAAAATAAATGGACTAATGTTGTAGTGTGGGAAGACACAACACAGAGAAAAAATGCTGCAACTACAAAAATTTGGAACTCATGTAGTTCCTGGTGGTGGTGACTCCTCCATGGGTGCTTTCCCTTTGTCACGTGCTCCAAGCTTTGAAGGTGGATGACGTTGAAGAATAGCTTGGAGCTTCTCCTCTTTGGTCCGGGGGTCTTGTGTCGTCCATGCTGATGCTCCGATGTTCGATGGAGTCGGCACGTCCCACGGACATGGTAGTTGCGGGAACATCTGATTGGCTTTGGCATACCATGCCGCGAACACCCGTCATTCCTCTTCAAAGGCTCTAGCTTTGTCTTTGTATTTGTGAAGTTCTGTTAGCCGTCGAGCCAAGTCGGTTGCCACATCTTTCTGTCCTTGGTAGCTTTCTTTTACCACCGCGAGTTCAGAATTTGCAACATCTAATTTTTCAGCCAACTTCTTNTTCAATGGCTGATTTCTGTCGAACATCGCATACCTCCTCCATTGAGAGGGTTCGATTTTCTCTGGCTAAACGGCTTACATCTCGGTTGACTCGAATGAATTTTTCTCGCAGCTGATGAAAGTGTTCATCGAGAACATTCTTTTGCTTCTCCACAGAAATCAACCGAAGGTTATCTGCAACCAACTGTTTATTCTCATCTTACAAGGCCTTGAGTGCCTTAAGATGTGCATGAGTTTACGCTTTTGTTGCGGAGGCATCCCAAGTGGCCGTCTCCTTTTCTTCTGCCACCTTCTTGTTTTCTGTAATTAATTTTGTTAGTTGCTCGGTTTTAAAATTGTCTAGCTGGTCTGCGGGAACCAATCACAAAGGATCCCGCTGCGCTGCTTGTAAGGCCAAGAGTTGCTCTCGTAGTTTATACACTTCAGCTTCAGCATGCTCTGCCCTTACTTCGGATATGACCAGCTTCCCCTTTGTGGAAATGAGGTCTGATTGAATTGCTGTTACATCCTGGGAGATGTCAAACAGGGACGTCAAAACTTGTCCTGTTTGAAGCAATCTATCCAACACATCCTCATGTTCCGCAGGAGTAATTGAGGTTCTGGAAATAGTTTGAGCATCCTGTGCTCCTGAAAGATCTTTCGGTGGCACAACAGGTACATTGAAAGACTCTTTGATGTGGTCAGCAACCACTTTAGTAGCTCCCACGACATCTTGGTGTTGCATGACCACCACAGTGGCCCCTTCACCAGTCTCTAATTGTACATGAAAAGATGCCACGTGTCTAGAGATCTATTGTGATCATCTGCTTTCCCCTCCTCCTATTTGCATTGACAACTCACCCTATGTGCGATCTACTGAAATCATAGGCTGGTTGGCATCATCGATGACGTGGAAGAGATTGGCGTCATCACAACTTCCCCAACTGACCGTCTCAGCAATGGCCCTTAGATGGCTCATCGACGGTCTATAGTCTTGCAACGGTGGTTGATCCTGGCCTGTGCCAGGTCCTGCTTCTTGTTGTTGGCTGGGGCCTATGGCTGGAGGTTGACTGGGTCCTGCAAGTTGAGCTACAGGGGGTCCAACCATTTCTTCTCCTTTTTCTTCATCAGGTCCCAACTCTTCGCCAGTGCTCTTTCTTGGAGCTGGCGCCTTTAACAATTCAGTGTAAGAAGCATTTTGGGCTTTTCGCAGGTTGTCATTTGTATATCCCCAAATTCCAGCCTGATGGCACAGTTTTCTGATAAGGCAAGGAAAAGGGAGTGCCATTTTCCCTATCTTTCATTCTTCAAATCGCCTTAAGATCTCCATCAAATATAGATAAGGAAGGTTAGTGTTAACCTTTCCCATCAACACTGCACATCCTCTTGCCGCGTATGTTGGTATTCTTTTCAAACCTTTCGTGGGGAAGAGGTGATAAGTTCCGATTTTGAAATAAACTCTCTCTTCGTTGTCAGCTCACCAAAAGCTTTATCTCTACCATAAGCCTTTTCTAGCCAATCCTTTCGCACATCAGGGTCTGATCGGGTGGATAACCGAGCAACATGGGGGCCTGAATTCGGAAGGTTTAACACCTCTGAAATCACCTATGCAAAAAAATCCACTGTCACACCACCAATATTGACTGTGGTGCCTTGCTTCTTATTGTGCCAGAATAGGTACGTTTCTCCTAAGTACCAGGCACCTTGTTCAGAGAGGACAGGCCATAAGGGAGACCCTTTGAGGTGATCCCTAACAAATTCAGGAGTGAACTCTGCAAAAGATTCAAAGTTAAGTTCCACAATTACCGAAGCAATTGTGGACTTCGTGTGGATAGCCTGAACACATTCTGGGGGCAACGTGAGTTGTTGTCCCAGTTCAGGCATAGCAGCTCCTCCTTCTGCCTGCCCGGATCATCTGGTAGGAGGTTCTTCTTGATGCATGCTAAATGAGTGCACCTCCTGTTCGTTATGTTGTCCGGTAGGGCCTTGCTGTCTACCTCTCCTAGGTTGTTTCGCTTCACCTTGGTTAGGACTCTTCTGCTGTGAACGTTTCGGGGCCATCTGCAATCACATGGGCCAACATTAGTAAGGTTGTTTTGGAAATCAAGTTATACCTTACTACTTGCCTTAATTAAAAATCATATATTATAATGTGTGATCATGCCCAAAAATTATAATGACAAGTCCTATGACTTAGGTGGGTTTTCAATTTAAGCTCCCGGTATGCTTAAGGTTATATGATTGTTGGCACAATTGTTCTAAGTGTTAGTATTAATTACCCTAATTGATGTCCTTTGGGCAATGACAAATTTCAAAAAATTTAGGCACTTTTCGGTAAGTGTCTCTCCCCCACGACTAAACTGAACACTCCAGGTTCAAGCAGGTTCAAACAGAATTACAATCGGAGTACCAGCACGCGAGATATAGATGAAAAAGCAAGGGTCACTCAATCGCAAGTCGTAGAGAAAAAATTCAAAAACTTCCCCCTGCGGAAATGCCAAATGAAGCTAAGTGTTGTGGCGGGGGTTCCTATTTATAGGAAAAGGGGACGCGATATCGCGTACGGTACATCGCGGACGCGATATCGTGTACGGTACATTGCGTACGCGATACCGCGTACACGATATCTCGTCCAAACTGTAGTGAG
Organism: Gnetum montanum; assembly: GCA_015680685.1. NCBI lineage: Eukaryota > Viridiplantae > Streptophyta > Gnetopsida > Gnetales > Gnetaceae > Gnetum > Gnetum montanum. Next base: position 158,580 of record MNCI01015268.1, read on the forward strand.
ACACCTGGTTAAGATCGAGTTTTTAATGATTTTTCTTGAAATTAATGTGTAAAGTGAGGACGTTGACAAGGGTTAATATATTCAAGGGTAATTACATGAATTCGAGGGGCACTTTGAATGATAAGGATGTGAATCTAACAATTAAAACTTTGGCGGTTATGAAGAAAACAGAATGTAATGGTAAATTGGAACGTTAAAGTTTTGAGGGTTAATAAATGGGAAGGAAATTTATGAAAATAAAGCCGAGGGTAAGAGATTGTGTGTTCTAGCTAGAGAATTAATGGAGATTACAACAAAATTACACAAGTGGGTCCTCCCCAAAGCAGGTTTCAACCTATTATGCCCTTGTGTAATCACACTTAAAGTGTCCATGGGCACTAGAAGGGTTAAATGTAATCTGCACTAACTCCACAAAACACACACATGTAAATATCACCGAAATGAGATGAAAATTTTATGTTACATGGGACACGAGCTACAATTACACGAACAGTGAGATGAGATGAAGTATAGAAAGGGATCGTAGAGATTGGGACATGAGGTAACTGACCCAGGGCACAATGAATCCTACGTGTAAAGCATGATTAATGTGTCATTAACCCATCGTTCCAAGATCAGGACCAAGTCCATCCTTCTAAACAGTGACATCGCATTGTTTCATCCCATGATGAACAACTATGAGAGTACCATAACAACAAGGCATATGATCACTTGGCGTTTAGTACAAGGGAGGAGTGATTTTTGTGTTATGGCACTTCTTTTTCTTTTTCTGTTTCTCTTCTCTTTTTTTCACTTTACTAAATCTAGAGAAGCCTCCAACCTTCAGGCACAGGTGCATGTCTTTCCAGTGGGACCCCCTAGAATAGCGTTGATTCTCGAGTGCCCTTTTGATTACTCTTACTCCCATTTTTCATTAGATCTACAAGGATCTTAGTACAACCAAGTTTCATGATAACTCCCACAGATGTCACCAAAGAGAATCCACAAGTCCCCTTGATGTCACACCCTAATCATTCCCTCTTGGTCCATCCTTCTTCATTCTGGGTACAATGAACACAAAATTAATTTTAAGTTTTAGAAATTTCGAGAATATCACTGTACCCTTGAACAGGACCTCTTTATTTATAGAGTGGATGAGTGGACGTAGTGGGCTCACGTTTTCAAATAATTGATCACTCATGACTTAATAACATAAAACACACCTCAACCAATGATCCACATGAGTGTTTTATGTATAGAAGAGATTACTTACAAAAATAGAAAAGGACGAACACACAAAAAGATAAAACAAAAAAGTTGTAAAATTAAATAAAATGAAAAATTATTTATTAATCTTGCTTGTTATTGAAATGGGGGGTGTCCCCCATAACTAAACGGTTGAATATGGCTAGGTTTAATAAATGGAAAATGAGGATCCTTGCATATTGGAAATATTGTAGCTAGTCCATATTTATCACCTTGGATTTCACACACTTTGTAATAAACACAGTGGGACACTTCATACGATGTAGTTCCCGAATAATGAGTTGACGCACTATGATGTTTAGGATCGTTAGATGGTATGCAAGGATTGGGCTGATGCCTCCCATGGTTGTGTTCATTGGGCCTTATGGTTGTTGGAGTGTTTGATGGTGGCCCTAATGAAGTTACATGAGGCGCTGGGTTCGAAGGTAAGGGTGCACCACAGTGTTGGACTTGTGCTAGGTTGGAAGATGCAGTGGCCTCAGAGTTATGTTGTCCCTTCCTCCGGCCATGTTTAAAGAAAGGACGCCTTTGATGTTGAGGAGGATCTTCACTACTGTTAGTAGCAGCAGCATAAGTGTTGTTCGTGGGTTGCAATGGTACAAACACCTTAGGAATAGTTGGTGGCATTATGGAAGGAGGGAAAGGATGAGAATGTTGAAAGTTAGGAGGAATGTAAGGTGCACAAGGTGGTGGTTGTGTTGGAGGTATGGGTTGATAGTATTGTGGAGAATGGTATTGTGGTGAGATAAAGTATGTTGGCCCAGTTGAAGAAACAGGGTGTTGAACGTGATAAGCATTTGGATTCGGAAAATATAAAGGGTGCCTCCAGTCTAAGGGTGGATTCCCCCACGACTGGGATTGTTGCCACTGTGGTCTAACACAGTATCTCTGTACGAACTCTGGATGTAACGTGTTTCCCCAATGCTCATGTAGATGTAACAAGACTGGGCATTGGCCTTTGGGGTGATCGTACAGGCATATGTTGCATTCATATGTATGATTGGCAGTTGAGCGCTTATTCCCTTCATTCTTTTTCTCCGAATGTCTATGATTTTGTCCTGCTTCTTGGGTTGTGAAAACTCTATCTCCAATGTTGTTGACATATTCTCCACACTTTTGATTCATCCATTCCAACATCTTATTGATCTTTGCCTCGGCTTCTTCTAACAATTGTTGTATTGGCAAAGATGATGTTTCCACCTTGGAATTTGTTGATCTCTCCTTGTTATGATCATGGACCTTTGTTGAGTTAATATTTTGGTCCCGTTGATGTTTTTCAACACTCTCCCATGTAGCTATTTCTCCTTCTTCTTTTGCTACCCGCTTAATAAGCTCTTGGATTTGATGGGTTCGTAGGTTGTATAGTTGACCTCGGGCATACGTTCCTAAGGTCTCTCTTGTTTCATTACGTAGCCCATCAATGATATGGTACATTAGCCTTTCCTCGGAAAACCCATGGCCTGGACAGTTGTTTAACAGTGAATAATATCTTTCTAAGGCCATGTCCAAGGGTTCATGTTTTTCTTGTTTCCATCCTTGGATTTGTTTCCTCAAGGCTGACACTCTTGCGTAGGTTTGATATTTTTCGTTAAAGACCTCTACCATTGTTGACCAGCGTCGTATTGAATTTGGTTTTAACGATCTATACCATACTTTAGCTTGGTCAACGAGTGTCATAGGAAAGAGCTTCAGTTTTTGCCAACTGTTATCAATGTTATTCCATGTGCAGGCATCGTAGAAGGCTAGTAAATGTTGATGCGGATCTAAGTCATAGCCTCCTGAAAATTTGGGAAAGTTGTTTAAATCGAGCCTGGGTAGTCGGCTCTCTTTACGATGCCTACGTGAGATTCGAACAGCCTCTTGTATTTGCGTTAAGCTTGTAGTGGCCAGTGGGGGTTCATCGTCATCGGGTAAGTTATGCTTTCGTGTGTTACGATGACGTTGTTTTTGTTCATTCTTATAGGAAACTCCCACTTCAGGTTGTATACTCCAATCTTCATCGTCATATAGCTCATTGGTTCTCCAATGAACTTCCTCACTAAGTGTGGCGTTATTATCATCTTGTAGGAGAGGCATTGTTGTGTGTGAATTTATGTGACTTTTTATAATTATTTCTTTTTAAGCGATATATCGTTAAGTTCTTTACAGCGACCTTGTATGATATAACTAATCTAGATAACTAGCACCATCCCCGGCAACGGCGCCAATGATGAGTGGCGAGGTACCCCTACACTCAACCATACGAAACGAGCGTCGCACGCGCGATCCGGTCGAACTCCGCAGATGGACTAGTTGTGGCACCTAGATAGTTAGCCTTAGGTCGCAGTTCGCTGTCTTCCCATCTAGACTAGTTTTGCATATGTCACGTATGGTTTAGTCTAGATGAGGTGTATGATGTGTTCTAATTCTAACGCTACTCCTGATGGCAGTGGAAAATAATATTAACTAATCTAAGCTAAGAGGAAAAGGGTAAGAAAATCTAATCTAGCCTAAGTGCGACGAGCAACCGATTCCTTGATCAACCGTACACATCTTGGACTTCGTGCACGACTGCCACTGGGACTACCAAGCATAGGCCTAGGTACGCCACTGGGATTACCAAGCGCAGACCCCAAATACGCCACTGGGTTACCAAGCGTAGATCCCCCTAGCTACACCACTGGGCTACCAAGCAGTCACACTTAAATGCTCGTAATCAAGTCGTACTCGTTCCGCTTCTAGGAGTTTAAGGGTGAGAAACTAATCGCGATGAGTAACCGATTCCTTAACTAGCCGTACACACCCGTAGATGCTCGTAGTTAAGTCGTACTCACACCGCGCTATGAAAGCAATAAATAACATTAAATAAATAACAAATAAATAAACTAAGTGAATGCTGCAATGATGAAGTAATCTCGATCTTTATTGCCGGTCATGTGCGTGTCCAAGTACGGCACACTCGAATAAAGACACCGTACAATCACATTCACCACACTGCGGGCAGACACGGGAAAATTCTAACTCTGGAGGGATCAAACTGCCAGAGCTTCGCTACACTAAAACTGGGATCCCCAAACAAGGGGGTGCCGCCTCTTATTTATAGACATGGCGGCGGACTGCGATATCGCGTACGCGATATCGTAGGGAAAGATGCGATATCGCGTCGGCTACGATATCGCGTACGTGATATCGCGGCTTGTGTGAACCGCGTCTCATCAATGGGTTTTAAGATAAAATAATATTTCTTTCAATAAATTAAGAAAGGAGAAAAAAAAAAAGATTTAAAGATTTAATTACAAAAGTAATGAAGAGTAAATAGTTGACAAAGACATGAAGTGGAATATGGTTGGAAAGAATGATAAGTATAAAGTGGTAAGAGGAATGATGGGGGTATTGGAACCCAAAATGTTTTTTTAACAATACATAAAAATTGGCCTATTAGAAGATTAATTCATCACCTTGTGTAAGAAAACATGATTTATTGATAGTTCGAAGGCTATTTCCCTCTAGATTAGGGCTAGGGAAGTGTGGAAATTCTTATAGGTTTCATTCTATCTTAACTATAAATAATAATACATAGAAGTACATTGTCCTAATTCTTTGTGAATGGCATAATTAAGATATGTAAACTTGTTAAGGAGGCTTTATCTCTTTGGCTTGGGCACTACCCTTTCTCTACAAAGTGTAGGCTTAAGGCTAGATTTGCATAGTATAAGATGAATTCTTGCTATCTTATTATGGAGTCATGTATCACATTATTTTATGGTGTCGCTTGTGTATGTGCTTGTCTATACTCAACCATTGTGCATGCATGATGCCCAAGCTATTATCACTACACTTCAAACTAAAATTTAATGGGTTCCATAACTCTTACTATGGATACAAGTGATATGAACTCTAAGGCATAGGCCATCTTGCGTCCATCCTCCTTTCCTTACTAATTTTTGACTCAAGGGTGGTATTGTATGGTGCTTTTTAAGGGATACACCATAATACTTGGTATTAAGCTAAGGTCATGGTTTGTAAATTATACTTACTTTCTTGCATCCATTTTTTATGTGGATGGTTGTTACTATGACACACAAGACAAAGAATAAGAAAAGCCAAAATATCGATGATGTTCCTCTTGATCCTAATCTTCATAATGGACTAGATGAAGGTAACAATCTAGAAGATTAGATGCACCAAGATGAAGACATGGAAAGGAATAGTAAGAGGGATTTTGATGAACCCTTTAAAAAGGTCTAGGAGCTATGGAAGCAACTATTGGAAGTTGACCATGTGATCCTCCATCACTTGTCTATTGTCAAGTGGGTTAGGATGGTGCAAGAAATTGTGTACACTATGAATGTGTCTTACCTATGGGAGTTTAATTCAAGCAAAAAACACAATCTCTTTGTAGCCCAAAAATTTAGGTTACCAAATTGTGTGAAGTGGATTGGGAATGTTATTGATGATATGTAGGAAGACACCATAGCTAGGTTGATGAACTTAAAAGTTAAGAATAAAAATTTAAAAATACAATTAGCTATGAAATCAACAGTAATCACATCTAGATTTAGGTGATATGCACTCAAATTTTGGGCCAAGCAGCCAAAATTCTACATAGGTGATTATGATGAAAAACTCATTGACACCTTCCTTTATGAAGTGAAGTAATTCTTAGAAATGTTGGAGTACCTTGAGGAGACTTAGATTAGCATTGCTTCCTAATTCTTAGTGAAAGTGGTACAAACTTGTTGGCTCAACGTTGTCTAGGAAATGAAGTTTGGAATGGCTTAGAGATCAATTGAGACATGGGAGGATCTCAAGAAGGCCCTCATTAAAAACTACTACCTAAGAAATTCTATTAACAAATCTTGGAAAAGTTAAAGGAGATCTAGTAGATGGAAATGCTAGAAGACTATATTAAGAAGTATCAAGACCTAGTATTGTAGGTCTTAGACATCAACAAGATGGGAAAATATCAACTTTTATTTAATGGATTGGAGTCCTAGGTCTAACAAGAAATTAAAACTTGTAAGATCACAAACTATAGGGAAGCAATTGAGTTGATTGCTAGTTTTGTGATTAACACCAAACCACATAAATATGAAAAGAACGAGGTAGAAGCACCTTAGAAAAATAACAAGTCTAGTGGTAGATTTAGTAGTTTTGGTGGAAGAAATGTTGATGATGGATTTAGGGATCCACACCCTACCATGACCCCTAATTCATAAACTTCTTACCAATGTAATGAAAAGTGCTAAGCTCTTGAAGATTAAAAGAGGTTCATGAATAAGTGACCATGCTTTAAGATCCCATGAACAAGCCTCCAAGATGTCTAGTTGTAAGATACTTTATTTGCTTGGGAAATCATGTTGCCTAGGACTATCCTTAAAATCATAATCATTGATCTTTTGGAAGGGGATCAAATTGTGATCTAAGATTGAACACTCCCAAGTATTAACTTCATGTTCAATTATAGATCATTGAGATTAATGAGATTAGAATCCTTGATGTAATGAAATAGATCTCTAAGTGCTTGGTAGGTATGTATTAGAATGTTCATAGGGAATAACCAAATTAAGAAACCAATTTTTGTTTGATACAAATGACTCTAATACAAATTTCCTTAAAGATCATGAGATTCTTTAATTAACATATGTGCTTGCCACAACTTTCTTTTACTAGAAATCACTCACACCCTTAATTTGCAAGTGGAGCTAGATTTGACATCTTGTAAGTTGACAAAGTTTCACCTAATTAGATGTATCAAAATGATGAAGGGAAGTCAAGGTTGGATAGTGAAGTGGTAGGTTAAATTTCTCAATTTTGGACATCTACTCTTTCTAATTCAATCTTGGATAGGGATTCTTAATGAAGGAAAAAGTATTAGTTGATCACTACCTAGATTATCTTTACATTTCACGTGAGTATTCACCTTGCATGATGAAGATCTCTCTAGTAGGTGCAACTAGCATGCTTCATGACATATAGATTGTGTCCTTGATGGTAATAAAAAGGATCACCTAAGATCCAACCCATCACATGTTCTTGGTAGTCTTGAGAAAGGTGCAAGTAGATGGTTCAACCCATGTGAATGTATAGACTGAAAAAGTTCTTTAGAGGTATAGGGACATGATGTTGGTGGATCTCCCAAAACAACATGTTGTGGACTATAAAATTGATCTATATTAAAAATTACTTCTTCCAAGAAACACTCATAAATGTTGACTACTCCTAAATTAGAAAAACTAAATAAGTAATTGGTAAGCCTAGTGAAAAATGGTTATATTAGATCCTTAATGTCTTCATATGAGTTCCTAATGTTTTTTAAAAAGAAAGAGGATGAGATGTTGATATTGTTTTGTGACTAAAAGCTATGAAACAAATACATCATCAAGAACTAGTATTTGGTATTTTTGGTATCAAACCTATTCAATTAGCTTGTAGAGGCTTGATTTTTCTCTTAACTTGATCTTCTATAGGGCTATTATTAGGTATGCATCATAGTAGAGGATGAGGAGAAAATATCGCATATCACTTGTTATGACTTCTATAAGTGTTCCATTATACCTTTTTGGTTGTGCAATGCTCTAGGCACATATTACACAATCATGAATGAGGTGCTTCATCAATACCTTGATTAGTTTATGGTGATATACTTTGATGACATCTTTGTGAACTCTCATTCTATGAAGGAATATATTTATCACTTGGATTTTATGTTCTCTAAGTTATGAGAGTTGTATGTACAAGTTTGGAAAAGATAAAATAAAGTTTCTTGGCCATATCATTGGTGGAGAAAAGATGAAGCTAGATCCAAAGAAGGTGGAGGCCATTGTTACTTGGCCTATTCTAAAGGATATGTATGAGGTGCATTGATTTCTAAGGTTGGTAAGCTATTATAGGAATTTTTTTAGGGGTTCTCAAAGGTCACAATAGCCTTGATTACATTGCAAACGAACATGCTTCATGAAAGCAAAATGTCAAGTACTAGGAAGCCTTTTGCAAGATCAAGATGATCCTTACTGCTCAACATGTGTTGATCCTCCCTAACTTCTTAAGGCTATTTGAAGTCCATATTAATGATTTAGGTAGAGGATTTCTCTTATAAGATAATCATTCAATGACATATGAATAATAATCTAAATTCCATAGAGCAACTATGGCCACTACATGAAAAAATACATTTACCATTATGCACTACCTTTGAACATGATGAATCTATCTCTTCAATGAACATATGGTAGTCAAAATAGACAACACTTTCATAAGATACCTCCTCACTTAATCCAAATTAAAGTTAAAGAAATCTTGATGGTTGAGTTTTCTCTAGCAATTGATTTTTAGTTTGTAGATCAAGTAGGCAAAGAAATTATGATAGTTGATTCATTGAGTTGGCATCCTTTGGCATGTTTGATGGAGGTTATGAGTTAGACCCATAGCTCTTGGATGGTGGCCGATCATAAACTTTAGAACAAAATTTAAGATAAACTGCATCATTTTCAATGTGCTTAGAAGTTGTTGGAGCTAGTTTGGGATGGCAATAATTCAAATTTTAGTGAATTAGATGAATTTTTCATGTTTAAATAAATAGAATCTATGTTTTAGGATAGGATTTTGTATTCTTAAATCATTAACAAATTTCATAGCACTCTTTTGGTAGGCCATCTGACGCATATAAGACTAGTGGGATTTGTGGAGAAGAGTTTATATTGGCCAAATTTAGAGGTAGATGTGGCAAACTTCAAACAAAGCTATTTGATCTATCAGCATGATTAGAGTTCTAATAAGAGACTAGGGAATTTTCCCCACCCCTTTGAGTTTCCTTGAACAAGTATTTCCATGGATTTTTATCATTGGGTACCTATTACCTTGCATAGCTAAAAATGCTACATATTGTTTTTTGATCATGTGATTTGCTACATTGGGTTTTCAAATAATATTATGTCTAACTGAAACACTTATTTCATGGGAGACTTTTGGTGGAAGCTATTAAAAATGATGGGTATGAAGCTATTGATGTTTTCAAGATATCATCCTGAGACAAATGAATAGATGAAATAGGTGAATTAGTTCTTGAAAGAGTATTTGATACATTTCATATGGTTTGATTAAACAAATTAGGTGAATTTTCTAGTCATGATATAATTTAGTTATAACATTTATAAGTCCTTTGCCACAAGATTATTTCTAGTAGAGTTAGCCTTAGGGAGACATCTAGTAGCACCCCACCTATTGAGGATCTTACATTAAGGCCAATATTCTTTAGTCGATGATTTCATGAAGTTGTAGGTGGATCATATTTAGGTCGTCAAACTATACTTGGAGAAGTCTAATCAACATATAAGAAAGTATGATAATAGCAAGTGTAGACCATTGCAATTGGAAATTGGGGAATGGGATCTCTTGAAAAGGAATTGTATGAGGAAATAAGGATAAAGAAGAATGCTAGCTAGAAATTTGTTAGGGATTATTATTGATCATTTAAGGTTCTTATTCATATGAATCTACTTACTTACAAATTGTAGTTGCTAATGTATTTGGCAAAATATCATATGGTGGTTCATGTCTCCATATTGAGAAAGCTCAACCCTAAAGTTACTAATATAATAAATATAATATCACATGGGCCTCCAAAAATTAAATTAGTAAAGGAAATGAATGCAATATGTTATCAACATACATACAATTGGGTGTACTCTTGATCAAAAGGTGGAGTTTTTGATCCATTGACAAGGCACATCTTTAGAGGAAGACATTTAGAAGAGGTTTTATTCTCTTAGGAATAAGAAGAATTTTATTGGAAATTTATGTGCTAAGAATAAAGTTGATCTGCCTTTGTGGATCTATAAGTATGGCTAGCCTAGTGCTACCACTTACTGCTGAGAGTTATAGTGTTACCTATAAAACAAATTGGTAGATGTAAGATAGGTTGAATGATGTCAAGTGAATCCAAGAAGGACTACTTCTAAAGGGTAGAGAACCACTATGTTCCCTCTTAATTAAGAAGTGGATCATGCTATAGTAAGGCTAAAGTCGCAAAGATCCCTACTCATTCTAGTATCAAGCTACCTCAAGGCATGGGGAGTGGTTCTTCCAAGGTACTTAGTTTCCTCCCCTTGGATGTAGAGAATCAAATCTATCTTCTCATATCATTACTAGAGGTAGCGAACAATGTTGCGTGTTAAGCAAGTAGGTTTCACTCTGGATAGCAAGTTTGGTATAGTTTGCATGAAAATGAATAAGCCTATTTTTCATTAGCCTAAATTATACAAATATATCTAAGCCTTGGTTGGATGTCAAGTTGATTTTAACATTCATGATTTATGGTTAAATAACCTAGCCATTGAACCTTCTTATCTACAACTATTAGAAGGACTTTTAGCTATTTAATGATCATCGATATCTAATGTGATCTTCATGTTTGGAAAGCATACAAGTAAAGACTTAAGTTTTGAGGACATCACTTATTTCAAGTAGGGGAAAGTGTAAGAAGCAAGGCTTGTTGGTTTCTAAAAGTTATTTTCCTTTAGATCGAAGGATAGAAGAGTGTATGGAGCCTTATGAGTTCTCTGCTATCTTAACCACCATTAGCATACCATAATGCCCTGATTCCTTGTAAATGATGTTACAAGGAAATGTAGGTTTATTAAGGAGGTTTTGGCCTCTTTGGTTCAAGCATTGCCCCTTCTCTATAAAGTAGGATCTTAGTACTAGATTCATGTAGCGTAGGATCAATTCTTGTTATCTCATTATGATGTCCTACATTATGTTATATTGTGGTATGTCTTGTGTGTATGCATTTATGTCTCCTAGTTTATTTTGTGTGTGTAAGGCATAAGTCATTATCGTTATGCTTTCTAACCAATACCTAACATGTGCAATAACTCTCCATGTGATGTAGGTGTTATGAACTCTAAGGCATATTCCATCTTAGGTTTTCCCTCCTTTGCATACTAATAATGGAATCAATGGTGATGATGAGTGGTGGAGTATCGCAACACTCTACCATAAGAGTCACAAGTACCAACATGTGACCAAATCATAATTCATGGATGGACAATGTAATTATGCTAGTAATTGAGTTTAAGTTTGAGATCACCATCTTCCCACCTTGAGCTAGTGAGGTACAAGTGTATGGCTTAGCTCTTAGTAAGGTTTATGATTAACTAATGTTGTTTTGGCCATTAGTGCTTCTAGTCATAAACATGGTGAAAATGAATATTAAATCCTAAATTTAAGTAACAATAGAAATGTAAATCTATTCTATCCTAGAGTGATGGACATCTATTCTTGGTCTATCATTCATACCTTGGACTTGTGCAGTTATTACTAGGATTACCAAGTGGAATTACTACTAGGAGAACCAAAACAATGCCACTACTAGGTTACCTAAAAATCACACTTAGCATTTGAAACCAGTCATATTCATACCACTTTTACTAATTCTGTATGTAGAGTGAAATACTTGGAAAAGTAGAGTATTAACTAAGAAAACAAGAAAATTATTCTAAGTAAACATAAATAAAATTAAGTGATGCTACAATGATGGAAAACAACTTTGATCTTTATTGTTATTCATAAACTATGTCCAAGTACAATTTACTCAAATAAAGACTCCAATCATCTATTTAACATCACACTGCAAGCATGCACTCTCTACTATAACTATGAAACAAAACTACAAGAGCTTGGCTAAGGTGTGGAATCAAAAGTTGTTGGATTGTATGCCCAAGTGTTGTATTTATTGCTACACACATCCCGAGGCATCATATCAATGATGATGTAGCATGAGTGATGACATCATTGATATGATGTCATTGCTATGATCATTACATGTTAAAAATTTAACTTTATTAGGTGGTATTGTATGGTGCTTTTAAAGGATGGAACTATAACATCTTATTTCAATCATGGTACAAGAACATAAATAATTAAAACTTTGATTTACATTGCTACAAAAATATAAGTACAAGTGCATTTTCCTAGTTTTCTATTCTTATATGTTTTTAAAAAACTTCTTTATAAGTCTTTCTCTAAATTACTTATTTTTCAAATTTAGATATTGATTTTAAATATTCTATTTTTAAAGGCATCTTTTTCTTGAGCGCAATTATAAACTTCTATGGATAGGTATACTCCATGTCTATGAATAATCTTCATCATAAGTTCTTAGCTTGTAACAAAAGATTCTTTCAATCATCTTCATTATGTTGTTTAAATTCTTGCTCCCAAGCTTCTTCACAACTATATAACAATAATAGCTAAAGAGGTTGACCATACATTTTCTTTTAGATATTCCACATACCAATTATTCTTATGTATACTTATTATAAGTAGCATATAGAGTAGACATAATATTTAAAACCCTTTGATACCTTGCTATAAGTAGCTATTTGAGAATTTAATGACTAAATGATTATAAGAGAAGATAAAATTAATTTTTAGAACCAAACTAAAAATCATCTCCTTGATTTGATACACATATCATTATTTTGGTTTTGGTAATATTAACTTTCATCTTGAGATTGGATAATAATTATTGGGATCTGTGGTATGTATTTCATTTGATGTTTAATTTTTATTGTTAGGGCCACATCATTGTTAAATATCGAAATATTTACTAGAAAAATTTTATCCTTAACTAACTCCTTAGTAATTGAATTTATCTATTACTTTAACTCATCAATGAAAATGCAAAATAATGTTGGAGAAAGTCATCATCCTTTTTCACCTTATTAGATTTATTTAAGATAACTTTTTTGAATGATTATTATTCAAGAACATAGTTTACAATTAGCTAACAATTTTTGAATATTTATATCTTTTAAAAATTTTATAGTTTATAACAAATTACAAATTCATAGGTATTGGAAAAATCAACACAAAGATATACCTTATTAGCTAATCCTTTTGCTTGTTCAATGTAATATCTTAATCCAACAAGGTGATGCATAGTGGAATAATGTTGCCTAAAACTTGAATATGGAAGTGTCCTAACATTGTTTATTTTTGTTAAAATATTAAATCTTTTTCTCAATATATTGCCTAATAATTTAGCAAAACAAATATGACTAATCATGTTCAGGTTACTTTTAATTCTTTTTAAAAATCATACACCTCTAGGAGTCTATTCTTTATGAAAATCAAGATCCTTCTCTACCTAAGAGGCTTTACATATGAGCCTAAGCATCTATTGCTTTGCTAAAAGTCAAGTGACATATTTTTTTTATTTTTTCTTGATTAACATATAAAGATCCTTGCAAATTATATGGAGTATGAATAGATTATTTATATTAAAATAGATATTTATCTAGTATATCCTATGGATCTTTTAATGAATTTCAATTTTGGTTTTAGTTTCATATTCAAAGAACTTAGGAATTGCAAAAAAGTTAAAAATTTGCTAAAAGCCTATACAATTTTTTAACCATACTAAGAAGTTGTGCTTAGTGCTCTTTGATAAATTTTCTTTTCTTATAACAAATAAGATTCTTATATATTTTTATTGTCTTTAAATCATTCTTAGTTGCTTTAAATATCAAAGGAGCTTATTTTATTCTTGCATAAAACTAAGAATTCTCATTATTACTAGTATACATTTACACCATGTTGGATGCAATCATTTATTAAGGCTTTTGAAAGTGAAATTATTTTTAGTTATGTTTGAGATGTGATAGACCTATTAAATGAGTTCATTTTAGTAATTTTTAAATATAATGTATATAAAACTAGACAACCTATTGGGATTAAACTTGTGGCTTGTATAATGCAAGCATTAGATTAGTTCCTATGATTTTTTTATTACATTCATTACAATTCATGTCTTCTGAATCTCCTTCCCATATTGCAACTAATTATCCATAGCCTAACATTGTAGATTATTTTTCTTGACCTAGTTATTTAATATTGAAAATGATATAGTTATGTGGTGTAGGGACCATCATTTGGAGTAATGGTAAGGTACTCATTTCTTAAGTTGAAGACCTAGGTTTGAGCCTAGGCATAACCACTCAAAACGATTAGTCTTTTATTCATCTACCAACCCTTACAAGACTGTGCTTAGTGGGATAAGAACTTTGGCTTTGAGTGATGATCCTTTTTTATATACAGAGTAATGTGGTTATTTAATCAATTAATCATGCATAACCAAATTTATAATTCTACCTAAACTACCTTGATTACATAGAAGTAGGTTAATTAATGAATCTCATTACCTTCAAAATTAAAGTATGTAGAGTAAAATTGAGAAATTTCAAAATATCATTAAGAATAAGAATGGTAAAGAGTTATCTTTATAAAATTAATTTCTAATTAAAACTATTTATGTTCTTATCAAGAAAGATACCAAAGTGGTCTACACGAGTAAAATTTGCTCCATACCACTAGAAAAGCTAAGCTTTTTCTAAATCAATGATAGCATTATCATCTCTACACACATAAAATTTTCTAATATAAGCTATTTCAACATCATTCTTAATATATTAAACAAGGTATTCTTTGAATGAGTATTGACTCATCATTACAAAAGATGAGGAAAATACTATCGACTGAAAGATACAATTTTTAACACAAATTTTCATGATAAATACAGCTTATGGACATCTATTTTATAACATTCTTACACACCACAAAGGCAACTAGACAATGAATATATTCATCTTTGACCCAAAATGCAATACCAATTCAAGTCCTTCCTCGACATCCCAATAGAGTTTAGATAGCTCTAGCCCATGTTGGATGTGTTGAGGCCAACATTCCATGCTAGGCACAGGGCCATGAATATTAAATCTAATGTGATGAGTTGCATTTTATGTTGGCTCCAATGTTGCATATGCGATGTCGAGGTGTATACCCCAAGGCTATAAATACCATGTCTGGGCTCTAATTTTCATAGTAAGTTTTTGGTCTTTCTTAGTAAAAGTAGCGAAGCTATTGCCATTTCTTTTTCTCAAAGTTAGAATATTTTCTGAGTGCTTGTAGAAGGATTCTAAGTGTGTACCATTATTTTTTTGAACACTAATGTACCTAAGCATAGTAGTGTGATGGGAATAAAATGAACTCAGAATAGCTTAATATTTTCTTTGATGCATTTTACTTTCTTGCTCTTTATTTTAATGAAATCAAATTAAGCAATTTATTTCTAGTTGTTAATGAATACAAGAATCACCACTTCGAGCATTCATGTAGTACTTGATAACCCAAAAACACTTAACATTTGGTAGCCCAACAATGCTATATGTGTTCAGGATGTGTTTGGGAAAGTGGAATAGTTACTTGTGTTAAGCTAGATAGGTAGTAAACAAGCTAGATTCTAAGTTACTCTACTCTTCATTCTTGTTGTAGGTGACCAAATTAATAAAATATGAAGTAAGAAAGATCATATACCTCAATTACACTTAAAACCTACCCTTGAACTTCACAAGTGTAGTTGGGAAGACAACGAATGTTCTCAACACCCATTTCACTTCCTAGAAGAGCTAGTGCATTACATAACTATAGGTCCATGGAATTCAATAGGATTGTGTGTAGTGCCTTCGTGATTCGTATGGCCGGGTGTAGGGGTACCTTGCAGCTCATCATTAATGTCATTGCTAGGGACCTTTTTGTTGTTTTGTGTACTATCTAGGACTTAGTAAAAGTATTTAAATCATTGGAATAAACCTTCAAGTCATATCTTATTTCACAATTACTATAACAATTGTAAGAGCACACCCTAATTTTTTTTATTCACTAACTAAAAATATCTTCTTCTCATAAGAGTGCTTCTTTGTCCAAAGCCAACAGAGTTAATTTTCCGAAGCCTCAACAGTATTGAATTACATATACTCATCCTAATGAGTATGTGTTGAACTTCACCTTCATCCTACATTAGGATGAATAGCTATGGTGGCGTGACATGGAGGGAAACATTGTGTTGCCATCCAATCATGCTACTCCTACAATGCTCTATCAAATTCTTACATGATGTGGTCTTCAAGACTACCATGGGGAGTATATTGTGGAAGATGCTAACACCAAGGATTATCATCCCATCGAAGCACAACATCTACGGGATCGATAGCTAGAGCAACACTATGAATTTTCAAAGGGAAAAGGGCTTCACAATTCTCCATGTTTGTTGTACCAACAAGCTAGTGGGGAACCCTTATCTAGGGGTTTTCCATTCAATGAAACTCTTCTCTATGACTTTGGTGATGGAGGTCAAAATCAGAATTTGCACTCCATAGTTCATAATCCTAATTCTAGTAATAAGGAATCTAATGACAAAGAAGGATTCAAAGGCACAAGTCAACATAGGGATGCAAACAAGAAGCATGATTGTGATGATGGTTGCGATCACCCAAGAGGTGGTAGTAGGCATCATGATGGTGCTTATTCTCCTTCCTCTTCCCCTTCACCATCATCTTCTTCTTCTAGCTTTGATCATGACCATAGAAGGTGAGACCATGATAGAGGTGATTGAAATGAACGAAATGATCGATGGAACCAAAATAATGAAAGGGACCATCGAGACAAATAAGATCAATGGTGTAGATGTTCAAGAGAGGAATATCGCCATGAACGAAGGGGTGGTAGAGGGCATCATAGGAACCATGATCAAGGCCTCAATGAGCCTCTATTTGCTACCTGAAGTATTCCTAACATCATTGTAACAAAGAAAAATGTCGACAGCTGGAAAATACCAAACAAAAATCTGTGTACACAGTCTTAACCATGGATCTGTGTGAGGGCCATGCTGGAGAAAACGAATCCGCAGTGCCCTGAACGGTCTTGTCGATCAGATAGGGACTTACTCAGTCAGTAAATCAACGAATATTATAGATATTCCGTGGAACAATCTGATTCGATGAATCGCAAAAGGAGAAGAAAACGATGGAGATAAATTGCAATAATGACAATGTTATCACGACAAGGAGAATCAGATTTAAGAAAAATGCACAATCCCAAGATCTGCGCTTTGACCCGAAAACTGAGTATATTGTATACAAAGTTCCAATGGAAAAGCTCCACTTATCTTGTGTGAAGCATACAAAAAATAACAAGAAACCTGTTCAACAATGAATACAGAATGGAGTTTGATCTACCTCGTAAGCCAGAGATGGGATGCAAGGAAGGTCAAGCTCTGATGTCTATTGATCAACTGTTTCTGATCAACAAACCTTGCAAACCGCACCAGATGATCTTTCGTTCTCTGATCTGCTCTTTTGCCTTGGGTAGTCTCTACTCAAAACTACCAATGTTTGCCGATGGAGAGAGCTGTATTTTCGCCAAAGGACTGATCGCTCCTGCTGCCAATGCTCAAGCAAAATGTCTTCTGTCTCTGCTAAAAGATGATGCTGCCAAAAGTTGAAGATGCTGATCCTTGTATTTTCGTCAACTGGAGTATTTATAAGTTCGACAACATGTGGAGAAGGCATGGCCCTGATGACACGTGTCTCGAACCTTCAAAATACCATTGACTTGGTAAACTTTATGTTGAAATTGGTCATGTTGTGTCACGTTTTTGGGAAGGGGGGTGAAATACGCTGTCGACCACTTCCGATAAAGCTACTCCATGATTACGCACAATACGCTCATCAGCGTATTGTGCATGTGGATAATAGGTGCATGTCTGGTGAGCTGCATTACACTCGTTCACACTACATCATGTGGCAGAGCGTAATAAAACATGAAAATAGTTTATTCAAGATGTTTTGCGCTCATTTATGCCACAAAGCGTAATATCACGTAAGATGGTCAACTTTATAATAAATTTATGCTTGCCTATGCTGCGTAGCATAATGAGCATAAATCAACCAATCTGCAACAAGGAAGAAGTCAATCTGCTGCACTTCTTTTGACTCTGACTTTACTTTTCTTGAAGCTCGTTACGTTGCTCTGCGTAACGGAGCGTAAACTCGGTCTTGTACAAAAGACTTAGCAGAATATGTGACAAACTTTAAACTTCGTCAAAATTGCTGAAGTAAGTTACTTTCTGCTATCGGGCTATGTTAAACAGAGTTACGCTGAGCGACACTACGCTATGTTGCGTAATGTAGCGTAAAGAAAGAAAACACAGTAAGGTTGGAATCTGTATGGAACTTGAAGACTTGATACTGCATGCCTCTTTGCCCTGCTCTGTCTTCTAAATTTCTGTCTCGAACCTTCGCCCAAATCGTGAATCTTCGCCTAAGGCCTATTCGCAATTTCTACAGTGTTTCAATGGCCCCTCTTTGTTGACGTTTAGAGGGCTTGCCCGAAAGACATCAACAAAGAATACGAAACACCGGATGATTAAAAGTACCAACAGCGTTTATCAATGGTTACTCAAGTGTCACCCTGTCAAAGCAGAAGTGCAGAAATGAGGGAAATAGAGGATAGAAGGGTATGGGAAGGAATTTTTATAGAGGTAAGAGAAAAAAGGTTCAGGGAAAACTCAAATGAGGTTCAGGGAAGATGCAAATGTGTGAATATAGTTTTTTCACACATTAGCAGTTAGGCTTTCTCCTGCGGTTTCATTGGCATGGAGTTATGCCATCATTTTATAGATGAAAGGGCTTACTTAGATGAATTGTGTTGTGTCTGGACGGCCTGGACGAGTTGTGTTTCATCCATTTTGCCGACCCACGTTTTTTTTGGCGTCCACTAGACGAGTTGCGTTATGCTGGTTTATGGACTTGATTGTAATGCAGATGCGGAAAGCGTGTGCTGCATATATACGTTTTGCATAAGGGAAGCAGATGGTGGAGATGTAGGGAAGTAAGAACTAGAGGTAGGATTATGGGGAAAACAGGGATGCACTCCTGAGTGGATAGGCTAACCTAAGCGGCCATCTCAAAGCGTTGTCTATACCTCACCACTCAGATGAATGCACCTTTGAACGACATCCTCGTAGCAAGTAACCTGCAACCAAAGAAGCAAACAGAGGACACCATTGCTCGGTTGAATCATCGGAGAGGTTGTTGAAACAAGTACCGTTTAGGGCAAGACAGAGTAAGCGGGCCACGAAGGAAGAACTGTAGCATGAGGCTAGGGTCTTCACCGTTGATGCTCGGCCTAGCATATCACCGCTAAAGACTATCAGACTCATCACACCTGACTGGTTATGCAAAGAACCAACTAGGTGAATCTATGAAGCCAGAGCCTGATAGCAATGATGAGTGGAGATCCCCAAGTTCGTTTTTGATGAGAACTCCTTTGGGGCTCCAGTCGGCGAAACTAAACTCTCAGAGGTGCCACCGCTGCAGTGGGGGCGGTGACGGCATCTCCGAGGGATCAGTAGTATGCCTTTCAGCACATCTTAGGAATCAGTAGAATGCTAGTGAGGTAGTGATGCTAGGACTGTCCTAGTACCCCATCCATTTATTTTCTAGCCGCATGGAGATGACTACACTGGCTTGATTTGCATGATGGGAGCCTGTAAGTCTCCGTTTTAAGTCCTAGTAGACTGTCATTGTTGGTTTCAAGTCTCACCAGACCATGGTCCCAGTTTAAAGTCTGGGCGAACCGAAAAATGCTAGTTTTACATCATAGCGAATGGTGGTAGGGCTGATTTATGGTCTCAGTAGACCATGCGTGGATGTCAGTTTCATGTTGTGACCTAGGGACAGATTTGTGCTAGTTTTATGTCTCAGTAGACGGACACTCACCTATGCCAGTTTTGTGTCCTGGTAGACAGCTGGTGCCAGTTTAGCATCGTGGTGGACGTGTGCAGGAAATGCCAGTTTCACGTCTTGGTAGACTTGTACAACATTGCCAGTTTTATGTCGTAGCAAACTGTTACAACTTGCTAGTTTTACATCGTGGCGGATGATTGTTGCCAGTTTAGCGTCATGGCGGACGCGTGAAGGAAATGCCAGTTTTACGTCATAGCAGATGATTGTTGCCATACCTGATGTTAACACTGGATATACAGCTAGATGTAGTACCGCTTCAGATATATATGATTCACGGGATTCGGTAATTCATTGCCATTGATATCTGCTAGCTTGAATGTGCCATTGCCATATACATCAGCTACCAAGAAAGGGCCCTCCCAGTTTGCAGAGAACTTGCCTACTGGTTCATGAATAGCCTTGAGAACCAAATCTCCCTTCTTGATAGGACGTTGTTGAAGATTGTGATGGTGCTTCTGCCTCTACTTATCTTGATACTTTTCAATGGTATCAAGCGTCTGTATTCGCTTCTCCTCTACTGAATCCAAATCCATGATCCGAGACTCGGTGTGTTGAGCCTCATTTATAATCGTGGAGAGGACCATTCACAGAGAAGGAACTTGTAATTCAAGGGGTAGCACCGCCTCGGATCCATAGACTAGGCTATAAGGTGTACTGTCTGTAGCTATTCTGCATGAGGTACGATACACCCATATCACATAAAGGATCTTTTCATGCCACCGTCTCTTGTTGTTGTCAAGCATTTTATTGAGTAGATTGATAATGACTTTATTTGTTACTTCAGCTTGACCATTCGCTTGCGGGTAGTAGGGAGAGGAAAAAGATTGCTTGATGCTAAGGTTATCACAAAAAGATTTGGTTTCGGTACTACTAAATTGGGGCCCATTGTCGGTCACGATAGTCATTGGGAGGCCAAATCTGGTTACAATATTGTCCAAAATGAAATGACAGACTTGTTGAGATGTAATCTTCCGTAAAGGGATGGCTTCCACTCACTTCATGAAGTACTCAGTAGCTGTGATGATGAAGTTGTGCCCTGCAGAAGACTTTGGGGTGATGGGCCCTATGATGTCTAGTCCCCATCGTTGAAAGGGCCATGTGATCTGGGTCGTATGTAGTTCTGTAGGTGACACGTGTATGAGGTTCACGTAACGTTGACACGTGTCACATGTTTTGACCTTTGTAAGACAATCTTTTTCCATGTATGACCAATAATACCCTAAGCGACGGATTTTAGAGGGCATAGCTCGTGGCGCTACATGTCCTCCACATAATCCCTCATGGACCTCACCTACTATGCGTTGTGCTTGATCTTTGTTGACGCAAGTAAGTAGTACTCCATCAAAAGAGCATCTACAGAGGGTACTGTCTCCAATGATGACGTACTGCCTAGCTCGTTTGTGAATAGCGTCTTTCTGTGCGCGTGTTAACTCGTGTGGTGGTTCGCCATGCAAGAGGTAAGTTTTAATGTGTTCGTACCACTCTGGCATTCTATCCTCGAGCAGTGAAGATATTTTCGCCGCCTGAACGATGGGATCTGTACAATTTTTTATTAGTGAGGGACAGGTGTCAAATAGGTGCAACGACACGTTTAAGGCTAATGTAACCAGTGCATCGGCCAATGTGTTATCATTGTGTGGCACGTGCTAGGCATCGATGGTTGTGAACCGCTTCAAAAGATCTTTAGCCATATCGCAGTAGGGTTGTAAATGTGCAGCCTTGCAGGTATAGAATCCTATGATTTGATTTATAACAAGCATCGAATCACCCCTAATTGCTAGGTGTCGAACATCAAGCTCTCTGGTAGTTAATAATCCCCTGAGGAGCCCCTCGTACTCTACCATATTGTTCGTACATGGAAAGGTCAAGTGGTAAGCATGAAGACACACATTCTCAGGTGATAGCGTAATGACTGTAGTGGCACTATCGCCTATAATAGTTGAAGCTCTGTCAAAATATAACGTTGCTTCGGGGCCTGTTAACATAGGGCTTAAACTATGTACATGTTCATCTGGAAATTCAGGCTCTATGGTTGCCTGACTGTCAATAGGTGATGTTATTAATTGGTCAGCTATCGCTTGGCCTTTCGTAGAAGATTGACCAATGTAATGCAGATTGAATTCTGTCGTGATAGCTTTCCAACGAGCTATTTTGCTACTTTCCTATAGATTATGCGTAATGGCCCTAAGGATGTTATTTTTACAGATAATGTTGATCTGGCTACGGAAGAGATAATGCCTACATTTCTTTAGTGTAAATACTAACACTAGGCAATTACACTCTACTTCCTTGTACCTTGTTTCGTATGCACATAGGGCATGACTCAAGTAGATGATGAGTACTTCTGACCCATTGCTTCCCTTCTGATAGAGTAATGTGGGTAAGGCTACATCCGAGGTCACAAGGTAAATGTAGAACGACTGATCCTTTTGTGGTAGGAATACCGTTGGCAAGTGTTGAAGTTCCTATTTTAGGCTGTCAAACGCACACTGGCAATCATCTATCCACTTGAAATTAACACCTTTCTTAAGGAGATGCTGCATAGGGTGTAGTTTATCTGTTAATCTCGAGATGAACTGCCTAATAAACTGTAATCGTCCTTGTAACCGATGTAATTGCGTGAGATCTGTGTGAGGCATTAACTCGACAATGGCTTTGACCTTATCAGGGTCTACTCGTATGCCGGTTTCTAACACCACAAACCCCAGCATGCATCCGATTTTGACTCCGAATACACACTTTTTTGGGTTGAGCCGAAGGTCGTATTTGGAGCATCTTTTAAGTACTAACTCTAGGTCCTCTGAATGATCTTCTGATCTCATAGACTTAACAACTATATCATCAACATAATCATTTAGTCTTCCTAAGAGGTAATTACTAAAGATGTATGTCATAGCCCGTTGATACGTCGCTCCAGCATTTTTCAAGCCAAAAAGCATCATGGTATAGCAAAAGGTGCCCCAGGGTGTCATGAATGTTGTGGTGAATTGATGTTCTGGGTTGATGTGAATCTGATTATAGCCTGAAAAGCCATCCATGAAGGATAGAATCGCATGCCCAGATGTTGTATCGACTAGTTGGTCGATACTCGGTAGTGGAAAGTTGTCCTTGATTGTGGCTTTGCTTAAATCTTGAAAGTCTATACAGATGTGTATACTTCTGGTCTTCTTTGGGACAACTACAATGTTAGATACCCAATTCGAGTAATCAACCACGCGGATGAAACCAGCCTGATACAGTTTGGTGATCTCATCATGCACTACTAGCGCGATCTCTAGTTTAATTTTTCGTGCTTTTTGCTTAATCGCTTTGATATGCGGGTCTAAGATTATGTTATGTTGAATTAACCTTGGATCTAGTCCTGACATGTCTTCGTATGACCATGAATATACTGTGATGTTGTCTTGGAGGACTTGTTTTATAGAGTCATGCGTTTTCTGGTCTAGTAGAGAACTAACCTTAAGAGTTTTGGACTCACCTGTAACAACAGAAAATGTCGGTAGTTGGAAAATACCAAACGAAGATCTATGTACACAATCTTAACCATGGATCTGTGCGAGGACCGTGGAAATGATTTGATTCGATGAATCGTAAAAGAAGTAGAAAACGATGTAGATAAATTGGAATAACGACAATGTCAACATGACAAGAAGGATCGGATTTAAGAAAAATGTGCAATTCCAAGATCTGTACTTTGACCCGAAAACTGAGTATATTGTATACAAAGTTCCAATGGAAAAGCTCCGCTTGTCTTGTGCGAAGCATACACAAAATAACAAGAAAACTATTCAACAAGGAGTATAGAATGGAGTTCAATCTACCTCGTAAGCCAAGGATGGGATGCAAGGAAAGTCAAGCCTAAATATCTATCGATCAACTGTTTCTGATCAATAGATCTTGCCAACCACACCAGATGATCTTTCGATCTCTGATTTGCTCTTTTTTCCTTGTGTAGTCTCTGGTCAAAATCGCCAATGATCGCCAATGGAGAGAGCTGTATTTTCACCAAAGGACTGATCGCTCCTGCTGCCAATGCTTAAGCAAAATTTCTTCTATCTTTGCTAAAAGATGATGCTGTCAAAATTTGAAGATGCCGATCCTTGTTTCTTCATCAACTGGAGAATTTATAAGTTCGACAACATGTGGAGAAGGCACGGCCCTGATGACACGTGTCTCAAACCTTCAAAATACCATTGACTTGGTAAACTTTATGTTGAAATTGGTCATGTCGCGTCACGTTTTTGGGAAGGGGGGCAAAGTACACTGTCGACCACTTCCGCTAAAGCTGCTTCATGATTACGCACAATACGCTCATCAGCGTGTTGTGCGTGTGAAATAATAGGTGCATGTCTGGTGACCTGCATTATGCTCGTTCACGCTACGTCGTGTGGCAGAGCGTAATAAAACATGAAAATAGTTGATTCAAGCTCTTTTACGCTCATTTACGCTGCAAAGCATAATAGAGCGTAAGATGGTCAACTTTACAATGAATTTACGCTTGCCTACGCTGCGTAGCGTAATGAGCATAAATTGACCAATCTGCAAAAAGGAAGAAGTCAATCTATTGTGCTTCTTTTGAGTCTGACTTTGCTTTTCTTGAAGCTCGTTACACTGCTCTGCATAACGGAGCGTAAACTTAGTCTTGAACAAAAGACGTAGCAGAATATGTGACAAGTCTTAAACTTTAAACTTCGTCAAAATTCCCGAAGTAAGTTACTTTCTGCTATCGGGCTACGTTAAACAGAGTTACGCTGAGCGAAACTATGCTATGTTGCGTAATGTAGCGTAAATAAATAAAACATAGTAAGATTGGAATTTGTAAGGAACTTGGAGACTTGATACTGTGCGCCTCTTTGCCCTACTCTGTCTTCTGAATTTCTATCTCGAACCTTCGCCCGATTTGTGAATCTTTGCTTGAGGCCGATTCGCAATTTCTACGGTGTTTCAATGGCCCCTCTTTGTTGATGTTTAGAGAGCTTGCTTGAAAGACATCGACAAAGAATACGAAACACCGGATGGGTAAAAGTACCAACAACATTCATCAGTGGTTACTCAAGTGTTACCCTGTCAACGGAGAAGAGCAGAAATGAGAGAAATAGAGGATAGAAGGGTATGGGAAGGAGTTTTTATAGAGGTAAGAGGAAAAAGGTTCAGGGAAGATGCAAATGTGTGAATATAGCTTTTTCATGCATAAGCACTTAGGCTTTCTCCTGCGGTTGTGTTGGCATGGAGTTATGCTGTCATTTTGTAGATGAAGGGGCTTGCTTAGACGAATTTTGTTGCGTCTGCACGGCCTGGACAAGTTGTGTTTCATCCATTTTTCCGACCCACGTTTTTTTTGGTGTCCACTAGGCGAGTTGCATTACGCTGGTTTCTAGACTTGATTGTAATGCAGATGCAGAAAGCGTGTGCTGCGTATGTACATTGTGCGTAAGGGAAGCAGATGGTGGAGATGTAGGGAAGTAAGAACTAGAGGTAGGATTATGGGAAAAACAGGGATGCACTCCTGAGTGGATAGGCTAACCTAAGCGGCCATCTCAAAGCGTTGTCTGTACCTCACTATTCAGATGAACGCACCTTTGAACGACATCCTCATAGTAAGTAACTTGCAACCAAAGAAGCAAACAAAGGACACCATTGCTTGGTCGAATTACCGGAGAGGTTGTTGAAACAAGTACCATTTAGGGTGAGACAAAGTGAGCGAGCCACGAAGGAGGAACTCTAACACGAGGCCAGGGTCTTCACCATTGACGCTCAGCCCAGCATATCATCGCCAAAGATTATCAGACTCATTGTGCCCAATTGGTTACGCAAAGAACCAGCTAGGTGAATCTGTGAAGTCAGAGCCTGATAGCAATGATGAGCAGAGATCCCCAAGGTCGTTTTTGATGAGAACTGCTTTGGGGCTCCGGTCGGCGAAACTAAACTCTCAGAGGTGCCACCGTTGCAGTGGGGGCCGTGACGACATCTCCGAGGGGTCAGTAGTATGCCTTTTAGAACATCCAAGGAATCAACAGAATTCCTATGAGGTCGTGATGTTGGGACTGTCCCAACATTCCATCCCATTTGTTTTGTAGCCGCATAGAGACGATTACGCTTGCTTAATTTGTATGATGGTAGCCTGTAAGTCCTAGTTTTAAGTCCTAGTAGACTATCGTTGCTAGTTTTAAGTCTCAGCAGATCATGGTCCCAATTTAAAGTCTGGGTAGACCAAAAAATGCTAGTTTTACGTCGTAGCGAACGGTGGTAGGGCTGATTTATGGTCTCAGCAGACCGTGTTGTGGATGTCAGTTTCGTGTCGTGACCCAGGGACAGATTTGTGCTAGTTTTACGTCTTAGCAGATGGACACTCACCTCTGCTAGTTTTATGTTTTGGTAGACAGCCGGTACCAGTTTAGCGTCATGGTGGACGTGTGTAGGAAATGCCAGTTTCACGTCTTGGCGGACCTGTACAACATTGCCAGTTTTACGTCATAGCGGACTGTCACAACTTGCTAGTTTTACGTCGTGGCAGACGATTATTGCCAGTTTAGCGTCGTGGCAGACACGTGAAGGGAATGTTAGTTTTACATCATAGCAGACGATTGTTGCCAATTTAGCGTCGTAGTGGACGAATGTTGCCATACCTGATGTTAACACTGCATATGCAGCTAAATGTAGTACCACTTCAGATATATATGATTCATAGGATTCAGTAACTCATTGTCGTTGATATCTGCTAGCTTGAATGCGCCATTGACATATACATCAGCTACCAAGAAAGGGCCCTCCCAGTTTGCAGAGAATTTGCCTACTGGTTCGCAAACGTCCTTGAGAACCAAATCTCCCTTCTTGATAGGACGTTGTTGAAGATTGTGACGGTGCTTTTGCCTATGCTTATCTTGATACTTTTCAATGGTATCAAGCATATGTATTCACTTCTCCTCTATTGAATTCAAATCCATGATCCGAGACTCGGTGTGTTGAGCCTCATTTATAATCGTGGAGAGGACCATCTGCAGAGAAGGAACTTGTAATTCGAGGGGCAGCACCACCTCGGATCCATAGACTAGGCTATAAGATGTACTGTCTATAGCTGTTCTGCATGTGGTACGATACGCCCATAGCACATAAAGGATCTTTTCATGCCACCGTCTCTTGTTGGTATCAAGCATTTTCTTGAGTAAATTGATAATGACTTTATTTGTTGGTTTAGCTTGACCATTCGCTTATGGGTAGTAAGGCGAGGAAATAGATTGTTTGATGCCAAGATTATCACAAAAAGATCTGGTTTCCAGACTACTAAACTGTGGCCCATTGTCTGTCACAATAGTCATTGGGAGGCCAAATATAGTTACAATATTGTCCAAGATGAAATGACAAACCTGTTGAGATGTAATATTCCGTAAAGGGATGGCTTGCACCCACTTCATGAAGTACTCAGTAGCTGTGATGATGAAGTTGTGCCCTGTGGAAGACTTTGGTGTGATGGGCGCTATGATGTCTAGTCCCCATCGTTGGAAGGGCCATGTGATCTGGGTCGTATGTAGTTCTGTAGACGACACGTGTATGAGGTTCACGTAACGTTGACACATGTCGCATGTTTTTACCTTTGTAAGACAATCTTTTTCCATGTATGGCCAATAATACCCTGAGCGACGGATTTTAGAGGCCATAGCTCATGGCACTACGTGTTCTCCACATAATCCCTCATGGACCTCACCTACTATGCGTTGTGCCTGGTCTTTGTTGACGCAAGTAAGTAGTACCCCATCAAAAGAGCATCTACAGAGGGTACTGTCTCCGATGATGACGTACTGCCTAGCTCATTTGCGAATAGCGTCTTTCTGTGCGCGTGTTAACTTGTGTGGTGGTTTGCCATGCAAGAGGTAAGTTTTAATGTGGTCGTACCACTCTAGCGTTCTATCCTCGAGCAGTGAAGATATTTGTGCCGCTTGAATGATAGGACCAGTACAATCTGTTATTAATGCAGGACATGTGTCAAATAGGTGCAACGACACGTTGAAGGCTAATGTAGCCAGTGCATCAGCTAGTGTGTTATCGTTCCAGGGCACGTGTTGGGCATCGATGGTTGTGAACTGCTTCAGAAGATCTTTAGCTATATCACAGTAAGGCTGTAAATGTGTAGCCTTGCAGGCGTAGACTCTTGTGATTTGATTTATAACAAGCATCAAATCACCCCTAATTGCCAGGTGTCGAACATCAAGCTCTCTGGTAGTTAATAATCCCCTGAGGAGCCCCTCGTACTCTTCCACATTGTTCATACAGGGAAAGGTCAAGCTGTAAGCATGAAGATGCACATCCTCAGGTGATAGCGTAATGACTGTAGCAGCACTGCCGCCTATAACAGTTGAAGCTCCGTCAAAATATAACGTTGCTTCGGGGCCTGTTAACATAGGGCTTAAACTATGTACATGTTCATCTGGAAATTTAGGCTCTATGATTGCCTGACTGTCAATAGGTGATGTTATTAGCTAGTTAGCTATCGCTTGGCCTTTCGTAGAAGATTGACCAATGTAATGCAGATCGAATTCTACTGTGATAGCTTTCCAATGAGCTATTTTGCTACTTTCATATAGATTATGCATAATGGCCCTAAGGATGTTATTTTTACAAATAATGTTGATCTGGCTACAGAAGAGATAGTGCCTACATTTCTTTAGTGTAAATACTAACACTAGGAAATTACGCTCTACTTTCTTGTACCTTGTTTCATATGCACATAGGGCATGACTCAAGTAGTAGATGGGTACTTCTGACCCATCGCTTCTCTTCTGATAGAGTAATGCGGCTAAGGCTACGTCCGAGGTCACAAGGTAAATGTAAAACGGCTGATCTCTTTGTGGCAGGAATACCGTTGGCAAGCATTGAAGTTCCTGTTTTAGGCTGTCAAATACACGTTGGCAATCGTCTGTCCACTTGAAATTAACACCTTTCTTTAGAAGATGCTGCATAGGGTGTAGTTTATCTGTTAATTTCGAGATGAACTTCCTAATAAACTGTAATCGTCCTTGTAACCTGCGTAATTGCTTGAGATCTGTGTGAGGCGTTAACTCGACAATGGCTTTGACCTTATTAGGGTCTACTCGTATGCCGGTTTCTAACACCACAAACCCCAGCATGCATCCGATTTTGACTTTGAATACGCACTTCTTTGGGTTGAGCCGGAGGTCATATTTGAAGCATCTTTTAAGTACTAACTCTAGGTCCTCTAAATGATCTTCTGATCTCATAGACTTAACAGCTATATCATCAACATAATCATTCAGTCTTCCTAGGAGGTAATCACTAAAGATGTATGTCATAGCTCGTTGATACGTCGCTCCGGCATTTTTCAAGCCAAAAGGCATCATGGTATAGCAAAAGGTGTCCCAGGGCATCATGAATGTTATGGTCAATTGATGTTCTAGGTTGATGCGAATCTGATTATAGCCTGAAAAGCCATCCATGAAGGATAGAAGTGTATGCCCAGCTATTGTATCAACTAGTTGGTCGATACTCGTTAGTGGAAAGTTGTCCTTGATTGTGGCTTTGTTTAAATCTCAGAAGTCTATACAGATGCGTATACTTCCAGTCTTCTTTGGGACAACTACAATGTTAGATACCCAATTCGAGTAATCGACCACGCGGATGAAACTAGCCTGATACAGTTTGGTGATCTCATCACGCATTGCTAGCACGATCTCTAGTTTGATTTTTCGTGCTTTTTTCTTAATCGCTTTGATATGCGGGTCTAAGATTATGTTATGTTGAATTAACCTTGGATGTAGTCCCGACATGTCTTCGTATGACCATGCAAATACTGTGACGTTGTCCTGGAGGACTTGTTTTATAGAGTCATGCATTTTCTGGTCTAGTAGTGAACTAACCTTAAGAGTTTTGGACTCACCTGTAACGACGGAAAATGTCGGTAGCTGGAAAATACCAAACGAAGATCCGTGTACACAGTCTTAACCATGGATCTGTGCGAGGACCGTGGAAATGATTTGATTTGATGAATTGTAAAAGGAGTAGAAAATGATGTAGATAAATTGGAATAACGACAAAGTCAACATGACAAGAAGGATCATATTTAAGAAAAATGCGCAATTCCAACATCTGTACTTTGACCCGAAAACTGAGTATATTGTATACAAAGTTCCAATGGAAAAGCTCCTCTTGTCTTGTGCGAAGCATACACAAAATAATAAGAAAACTATTCAACAAGGAGTACAGAATGGAGTTTGATCTACCTCGTAAGCCAAAGATGGGATGCAAGGAAGGTCAAGCCTGAATGTCTATCGATCAACTGTTTCTGATCAATAGATCTTGCCAACCGCACCAGATGATCTTTCGATCTCTGATCTGCTCTTTTCGCCTTGGGTAGTCTCTACTCAAAACAGCCAATGATCGCCAATGGAGAGAGCTGTATTTTCGCCAAAGGACTGGTCACTCCTGCTGCCAATGCTCAAGCAAAATGTCTTCTGTCTCTGCTAAAAGATGATGCTGTCAAAAGTTGAAGATGCCGATCCTTGTTTCTTCATCAACTGGAGTATTTATAAGTTCGACAACATGTGGAGAAGGCACGGCCCTGATGACACGTGTCTCGAACCTTGAAAATACCTTTGACTTGGTAAACTTTATGTTGAAATTGGTCATGTCATGTCATGTTTTTGGGAAGGGGGGTAAAGTATGCTATCGACCACTTCCGCTAAAGCTTCTTCATGATTATGCACAATATGCTCATTAGCATGTTGTGCATGTGAATAATAGGTGCGTGTCTGGTGAGCTGCATTACACTCGTTTGTGCTACATCACATGGTAGAGCGTAATAAAACATGAAGATAGTTAATTCAACCTGTTTTACGCTCATTTACGCCGCAAAGCGTAATAGAGCGTAAGATGGTCAACTTTACAATGAATTTACGCTTGCCTACGCTGCGTAGCGTAATGAGAGTAAATCGACCAATCTGCGAAAAGGAAGAAGTCAATCTGCTGCGCTTCTTTTTTGTCTAACTTTACTTTTCTTGAAGTGCATTACACTGCTCTGCATAACAGAGTGTAAACTTGGTCTTGAATAGAAGACTTAGCAGAATATGTGACAAGTCTTAAACTTTAAACTTCGTCAAAATTGCCGAAGTAAGTTAGTTTCTGCTATCGGGCTATGTTAAACAGAGTTACGCTGAGAGACACTACGCTATGTTGCGTAATGTAGCGTAAAGAAAGAAAACACACTAAGATTGGAATCTGTAAGGAACTTGGAGACTTGATACTGTGCACCTCTTTGCCCTGCTCTATCTTCTAGATTTCTGTCTCGAATCTTCACCCGAATTGTGAATCTTCGCCTGAGGCCGATTCGCAATTTCTACGGTGTTTCAATGGCCCCTCTTTGTTGACGTTTAGAGGGCTTGTTCGAAAAACGTCAACAAAGAATACGAAACACCGGATGGGTAAACGTACCAACAGCGTTCATCAATGGTTACTCAAGTGTCGCCTTGTCAACAGAGAAGTGCAGAAATGAGGGAAATAGAGGATAGGAGGGTATGGTTTCGAAAGGGTGTGCTGGAGCTTCTACAGTTTTTGCTGTGTAACTACAGTATTATTATATGGTCGCATCTATTAGGGGATGTGGCTGGCGCTATTTTGGAACATCTACTAGTGGGTTCTATGCAGGGCATCCTGGCTTTCTTGACAGATGGTGTTATCGATACTGTTCATCCCCAAGACCGCGAACTTAGCGCCAGACGGTTGAGGCGCTTAAGTTGGATCTGGGAAATGGCCAGGTTTAGCTGTTATCATGTGTACAACACTTTGTTTGTGGCCCGTCATGTCTCGACTTACTTTCAGAACCCACCAAGCACAGTGTATTATTTGGGCGGGTAAGTTATTTTGTGGGCGGTATTGTCACTATGTTTCGAATGTCTGAATTTTATAAAGTGTAAGATAATATTGTGTCATATGATACAGGTTTTTCATCAACGAAGATGGGTTAGTAGGCAATGGTGATACATTGACCTAGACCAAAACAACAATAAAGGAGTTTACCTCCACCAGCAATGTACGCGCCAATGTAATGGGACAGATGTCTTTTGACATTCATGAGTATCCCACCTGTTATGCTGATTCCGCGATATGATTTGATTCGATGAATCGTAAAAGGAGAAGAAAACAATGTAGATAAATTTGAATAACGACAACGTCAACATGACAAGAAAGGTTAGATTTAAGAAAAATGCGTAATTCCAAGATCTGTACTTTGACCTGAAAATTGAGTATATTGTATACAAAATTCCAATGGAAAAGCTTCGCTTGTCTTGTGCGAAGCATACACAAAATAACAATAAAACTATTCAACAAGGAGTACAGAATGGAGTTCGATCTACCTCATAAGCCAAAGATGGGATGTAAGGAAGGTCAAGCCTAAATATCTATCGATCAACTGTTTCTGATCAATAGATCTTGCCAACCGCACCAGATGATCTTTCGATCTCTGATCTACTCTTTTTGCCTTTAGTAGTCTCTACTCAAAATCACCAATGATCGCCAATGGAGAGAGTTGTATTTTTCCCAAAGGACTGATTGCTCCTGCTGCCAATGCTCAAGAAAAATGTCTTCTATCTCTGCTAAAAGATGATGCTATCAAAATTTGAAGATGTCGATCCTTGTTTCTTCATCAACTGGAGTATTTATAAGTTCGACAACATGTGGAGAAAGGACGGCCCTGATGACAGATGTCTCGAACCTTCAAAATACCATTGACTTGGTAAACTTTATGTTGGAATTGGTCATGTCGCGTCACGTTTTTGGAAAGGGGGGCAAAGTACACTGTCGACCACTTCCACTAAAGCTGCTTCATGATTACGCACAATACGCTCATCAGCGTGTTGTGTGTGTGAATAATAGGTGCATGTCTGGTGAGCTACATTACGCTCGTTTGCGCTATGTCACGTGGCAGAGCGTAATAAAACATAAAAATAGTTGATTCAATCTGTTTTATGCTCATTTACACCACAAAGCGTAATAGAGCGTAAGATGGTCAACTTTACAATGAATTTACGCTTGCCTACGCTGCGTAGTGTAATGAGCGTAAATCGACCAATCTGCAAAAAGGAAGAAGTCAATCTGCTGCGCTTCTTTTGAGTCTGACTTTGCTTTTCTTGAAGCTCGTTACGCTGCTCTACGTAATGGAGTGTAAACTCGATCTTGAACAAAAGACTTAGCAAAATATGTGACAAGTCTTAAACTTTAAACTTCGTCAAAATTGCCGAAATAAGTTACTTTCTGCTATCGGGCTACATTAAACAGAGTTACGCTGAGCGACACTATGCTATGTTGCATAATGTAGCGTAAAGAAAGAAAACACAGTAAGATTGGAATCTGTAAGGAACTTGGAGACTTGATACTATGTGCCTCTTTGCCCTACTCTGTCTTCTGGATTTCTGTCTCGAACCTTCGCCCGAATCGTGAATCTTCACCTGAGGCCAATTCACAATTTCTACATTGTTTCATCACCTTTATGTCTAATGATAGAAACCTCGATGAGGGGGTCTTCGGTTATGTCTCCAGCCTCCAGGTCTAGCTTGTGCGCGATTATTCTGGCCATTCTGGAGACGTTTCTGACGTGGCGATGGCTACGTCATCAAGGAAAGGGTTATTTTCTACTAGTGTAAAATCGAATTGTCTAACTACTCTTCCGTATGGACCGTCCTGCAAAATTGCCAAATGCGTAAATGATTAGGAGAAAGCATGATGCGGTGTTGTCGAGCGTGAAAAGCTAACTGAATTTTGAATATTGTGAACAACTTGTAATTAATGCTACCTGATTACGAGGTGATAAGGTGTGGTAGTTTAACGTCATTTCAGACAGTGGCGCATGCGATATCTGTCACATTAATGCCTTGATTTTCGGGTTTCATCTTATGCTGACACCAGCATTTAGAAAAGTCCCATTTTAATCGAGCATCAAGTCGGTTAATTTCGCATATAAGTAGGCAGTTCTTTTTGAAAACAGGCTGTTGGCTATCGCGAAATTGAATTCTTAGCTGTCACAGAGAGAAGGAGAAAGAGCAAAAGATTGCAGCACATTATTTGTAAAGGCGTGAAGGTGTGAAGACTACAACAATGGCGTTGAAAGTTAGAGGAAAGAATACCAAGTTGGCAAAGATAGACGAAGTACAAGGGAGGCTGCAGCGTGCTTCGAAGGCTTTGGTCGAAGTGAGGGATGTCACTCCCTTGAATCAGTAGGCCATCCTTGGCTTATTTTTGTTGCTTTCTATGATATGCTTCTTCTTTGTGATGTTTATTCTTTGTGCATCATTCTGCATAAATTAGATTTTTAGGCTATGGACCTCGCGTTAAAACGAGGGTTTATTCAATAGTATTGCGTCTATCGCCGCTGTCAAGGACAAACCTTGTACTGTTACAAGGGTTTAGGCAATTTCAGCTGTATAGCTAGAGCGCAATTTGTAAATTTTCTATAGTTTAAGCATAGAATCAAAATCTAGACGATAATGTGTTTATTTTTGTTTATACAATATCATGTTGAAACCCATCCTAATCGTCTTGGACATAGTCGGGGTTTTATGTTGTATAAACCTGATCGTACCCAACGTTCCTCCCCCTTAGACTCAGTTGTAGGGGATGGCTATATGGTTTCGAAAGGGTGCGCTGGAGCTTTTGCAGTTTTTTCTGCGTAACTACAATGTTATTGTATGGTCGCATCTATCAGGGGATGTGGCTGGCGCTATTTTGGAACATCTACTAGTGGGTTCTACGCAGGACATCTTGGCTTTCTTGATAGATGGGGTTATCGATACTGATCATCCCCAAGACTGCGAACTTAGTGCCAGAGGGTTGAGGCGCTTAAGTTGGATCTAGGAAATGGCCAGGTTTAGCTGTTACCATGCGTACAACACTTTGTTCGTAGCCCGTCATGTCTCGACTTACTTTCAGAACCCACCAGGCACAGTGTATTATTCGGGCGGGTAAGTTATTTTGTGGGTGGTATTGTCACTATGTTTCGAATGTCTGAATTTTGTAGAGTGTAAGATAATATTGTGTCATATGATACAGGTTTTTCATCAACGAAAATGGGTTAGTAGGCAATGGTGATACATTGACCTGGACCGAAACAGCAATAAAGGAGTTTACCTCCACCAGCAACGTACGCGACGGTGTAATGGGGTAGATGTCTTTTAACATTCACGAGTATCCCACCCGTTATGTTGATTCTTTCAAGAATTGTCAGAACCTCGGGTGGTTACATGAAGAATGGACTTTGGACCTGCCCCTTACCGTTACGGACATGCAAAGGAAACTTCCTCCATTTCCTTTGCCATTTGGCCCTGGTAAGGTTTTGTTGCTACTGTTATTTACAGGATATTATATTGGCTTTTTGTTTTGTCTTTTGAAATGTTGCATAATAGGGTTTGCGCGGCTTTGACATGTGCCTTATGTTATCAGTCAGGGAATCCCAGGAGATTACGATCATGATTTCCAGCCGCGAGGTGAATACTCTTCTTTTCCGCTATGGCGAAATTAAGGAGGCACAACATTGGCTCGGCCACGCGGTGGCCCCAGTTGCATTGGTCACCAAACTACGGGAAGCGAGGCTAATGCATTTATTTCTAGCCGTGACCCCTGATGTCCCTACCAGCGAAATGTTAACCCTGGTCAACTCCTTCAACAAGAGGGCTGAACGTTTTTGCACGCGCGTGCATCATGTGCATGTAAATTTTGATATCGATGCTCAGCTGTTTGCTGACCTCTTCGACGTCCCCTCTGACGGTCTTCCCATAGAGGAAAAAGCAAGGAGGAGCGTCAAATGCTAGGAAGAGCTAGAGGAGTGGCTGGGGACCAAGAAGGAGACCAAGGGGATCCCTTGTGAAAAGATTGAACTGGAGATCGCCAAGACTATTTATCCCCTCTTCTGGGCCCGGGCTTTCCCCAAAACACTCTCGCAGGGGAGGTTCTTTACCATAGAATAGGCCCATATGGAAGGAAGGAACCCAGTTCGACTGGGCAACCTATTTCGCTGAGGGGTTACGCACTGAAATGATCAGGCTCCGCCAGAAGCTTGAGTCTCGTTTCAGTGTGCACTTCGCCTTCTTCATAGCTTGCCTCCGGCATTTTGCCAAATTTTTGGTTGTCCAAAGGAATGGGGTCTGGGTGCAGCAAGATCGAGACCAGCTATCCAAACCTTGGATTTCCCATATTTTTGGCACTACCCGAGGACAGGATCCTCCAGAGGGAATTGAGGAGTCTCAGTCTATAACGATAAGGGATTTAGCTGCTCCTCGAGTGCGGGGCCCTAACAGTGTAGGCGAGGTAGTTCCCACTTACACCAGTGATGCGTCGTGGAGAAAGTGCCTAGTTGCAGAGATAGTAGATGCCTTGGTTTAGCGTAAAAGGCCTCACTTAACCGAGGCACCTGTGGAACCAGTGGGTAGCATAGACAAGATTATGCAAGTCAGAGTTTAGCAGAGTAAACCTCCACCTGGTAAGTGTAAAGACATGGTGAAATTTATTGCCATTATTATATTACGCAACTTTATTCAGGGTATTCTGAATTATTTAGGTGTGTTATATGACATGAACAGCAAGACCTATGGAGCAGTTGACCCCTGAAATAAGGGCAATGGTATTATGGTGTGGAGAAGGGGCCTTAGTTTTGGAAGAGGAGGCCCCGGCTGTTAGAATAAGTGACGCATAGACCCTTGTGCATGAGGAGAGAGAGGAGGTGGAAAATGTTGACACACCCCCCACTACATCAGGCAGAGGTCAATGTATTAGGACTTTTTTAGGAATTCTATTAATAACTAGAAAATTTGACTGATTTACGCTACAGATGAACAAGGTGCATCCCCATCCACCATTGTCAGCAGAGTGTGGGGGGAATTTTCTGATAAGTTTGCCTTCATGGAAGGTGTTGTCAATGATATGGTCGAGCGCCTCGAGCGCGTGGATCCTGGGGTTGGTAGGTTACTGCTACTGTACGCTTATCTTATTATACAGTTGTAATGTTTTATTTATGCTTGATAATGTTTGTTATCAGGAGCTCGCCTTCGATGGGACCCTACGAAGGCCATTGACTTGGACACGGTGGAGCCTTCATCAGACGGGGCGGTCGTGCCATGCAACATTTATGAGGAAATGCGTAAATATGCGTTATGCTCAACTCGCTCCTTATGGGAGAGTCGAAATGTCAATGAAGACCTCTGGAAGAGACTACAGAGGTCAGAGAAGGAAAGGGTGTCTCTGAAAAAAGAGGTTAGAGACTTAAGATTGCAGTGTGACTTCTTGCAGGTATGGGGGATGGGTGAAGAGGGCTGGCGTACAACTGTTATTGACTATGCTCGCTATTCGACTGCAGTCAGGAATAGCATGCAAACCAATCGAGAATTGGTGGAGCAGAGGATGCAAATAGAGCTGTTGGCCCAGAAAAGCCAAGACTGGAAGGATTTTTACACAAGTGTGCAAGAGTGGGGGCAGAAGGAAAAAGATCACAAACATCTGTATAAGCGGGAAAGTCTCGCTTATCATTAGCATTATAAAGATTCTGTCGTTGAAGCTCAATCCTTGCGGGTGTTCCTTGATGTCATTGGCGCATCCAAAGCCTTCAAGAAGTTCCAGGAGTAGGTGACAGTAAGCGCGTCCTTGGAAAGAGAGATTGCTCTTCCTGGGGGCGAGAGTATAGTCCTTACCTTCTTCCCTAAACCACCCCAATGGACTAGTGTGGAGAAAGGGAAGGTGAAGGCTGGAACTGATCTGGGGAATGGAGTATGGTCTGAATTAACTGAAGATGAAATTATGCAGTGCCTATGGCTTGGTTTAGACCAGCTTCCCTTTGCTGCGAAAGCAGGACCATCGCGAGTAAGTTTGGGTGTTATTGACTTTAAATTTTCTGATTTATCCTATTGCGGCTTTTCCTTATGTATTTACTGTATATATGTACAAGGAGTGGATAAAGAAGGTGAACAGGGTGGTGAGCAAGTACAGGAAGAAGAGCGTAATGACGCAGACTTTCCTCCTGTGGAGCTAGTGTTAGAGCAAGGACCTTGTGAAGATGACATTCCTCATGAAGGAATACCTTCTAGAAGGGATGACCCACTTGAGGATTATTTATTAGGCTTAGAGGTAGACCTAAGGGATACTGATGACAGTGGTACTAGGGGGGATGCATAATTATGGTTTACGTATGATTTTATTTATGAATTTGAACAATGGCAATACGAGTGTTGGCAAGATTACTCATAAGATTTTTTGTATGCTTTTAAATGTTATTTATTTATTTTAGTTTTATATCTTTATTTATGCAAATCATAAGCATATTTGTTAAAGGCTTTGGATGGGTTGCGTTGCTGTGGGATGGAATTGCTAGTTTAAGGCCATCGCGGGCAATCATGTAGCGTTTGCATAAAAAACAAGTGGATTAGCTAGTTTTTGGACGTTGTGGGCCTTTGCTAGTTTAAGGTTGTTGTGGGCTATCACTAGTTTAAGGCCGTTGTGGGCCGTCACTAGTTTTAGGCCATTGCAGGCCGTTTGCGTAAGTCTAGAAGTGTAATTGATAAAAATGTAGATATCTGCGTAACTGTGCTAATATGACTAATAACAATCAAGGAGTGTAAATGGCGTAAAATGAGGAATGTAAATAGCATAATGGATAGAAAGCGTAAGTATATGTATGTATATTAAGGAAAATTGTCAATCAAATCTGATAAGTGTAAGAAAAAAACTAGTGGAAGTATGATGATGCATGTAAATGCCACTCAGATCAATTGCTAATTCGCAATTGTTTCTTGATGGCCTTTACGTTTAGTGATGTGTAAGGGTGGGGAGATTTGTGATCTGACTCTTCCATACCATCTTCCTGAAATGGTAGGTCGGCCCAGGCTAGGCTGTCATCATTCGTTTCGGTTTGTTCAGTAGTTCGGACATGAGTTTGATCTTCGGGCATCTCGATCTCCGAACCCCGTTCCTCCTCTATGTTGTTGACAGTCCTAAGAGTTATTTCATCACCATGTATTACTACTTCTCCCCTTGCATAAGGGAGATGTATCTCTTGATGTATCATTGATGAAACTACCCTCAGTTGGGCTAGCCAGGACCTCCTCAGGATCAGGTTGAAATTGGGCATCTCCTCGACAACGAGAAATGTGGCGTTCGTTGGGAATTGATCCCCTGCCACAAATTCGATACGCACCATTCCCTTGACTTGCACCTGCACCCCGTTGAATGACTTTAGGCACGATGTTGTTGTAGGACTGATCTGGTCAACCAGGCCCAACTTATCCACTATAGGATAACGAATGACATTCGTAGCCGCGCCATCGTCAACGTGCACCCTCCGGATCCGATATTGACCAACCCGGATGGTGATAAATATGGGTTCTATCATTACTTGAACTTTCTCTGGATCATCTTTGATGGATTTAGCATGAAAGGTCAGAGGGGTTGGTTTAGGTTGCTTAGCGGCGGGAGGAAGCATGTCTTGCTTCCTCTTCTACTGGTAAGCTTTCATCCACTGGTATGGATGTTAGCATATGGACCATAGCCTCACGGTGCTTTTGGGATGTCATAAGCAGGTCATAGAGGCTCAACATTGCGTTCTTCTATTTCAGAGCCTGCTTGACCTACGTAAATGCGTCGAGGAGGTCCTGTTCTCGGCTGGGTTGTTTATCCCCTCATTCTTCTTCCATTCG
This sequence comes from Gnetum montanum, assembly GCA_015680685.1. Classification (NCBI taxonomy): domain Eukaryota; kingdom Viridiplantae; phylum Streptophyta; class Gnetopsida; order Gnetales; family Gnetaceae; genus Gnetum; species Gnetum montanum. The sequence continues at coordinate 198,130 of MNCI01015268.1, forward strand.
CCCTAAGAGATGAATCTCCCGAGGCGGAATAGCATCAGTCGGAGGGTTGTGTTTCTTCCTGTCGAGGGGAGGTGACTGTGTTTCTGTACCCTTATCCTGCCCAAAAGGCATAGGTGCAAGGACAGAGGCCAAGGGCCTGGGCTTAGGGAAGCCTAGCGTAGTATGGTTTTTGGTGGCATTGACTGATGTGTCTCCTTCCCTTTTTTTATTTGGTGGCGGTTGGTGGTTTTGCTTAGAAGCTTGCCCCTACGTAAAAGGGACAGCCGGTGGTCTTGGTACCCTAAGGATAAAAGGCACCTTAGGAGTGGGCACGGACGTGGCTGCGGCTTTACTATTAGCGTGAGGCTAAGTTAAAGCTGGAGAGGATGCTCGGATAACAAAGGGTGGCCTTAGGACACCGCTAGCTATCGGTGAAGAGCTTTCCCTTTAGGGTGAAGTAGTAGGCACATGTAAAACAAAGGGCTATTTAGGAGGTACCTTCCCTTCACTATTCGTACTTACCACGTTGATTGTGTACGATGCATTATTTGCGTTTAACGGGTTCTTGTACACATGCAACACCTGGTTTTCGGGATGGGTTGGACTACTGTCATCTAGTTTTAGAGAACCATCGTCAATCATGCATTGAATGTCATCTTTCAATGCCCAACAGTAATCGGTGTCATGACCACACAACTGGTGGTAGTCACAAAAATGGTCCAGCCTAAAAGACCTCGGAACTGGTGGTTCGTTAGGTAAGGCTAAAGAAGGGTTCTTCAGTAATTCACAATGTATCTTGCCTCTAAAAATTGTTTCAACAGTTCGAAATGTTTTACAGGCAGGGCTGTATACTTTGAGTGATCTTTACGCTCAAAGTTTGGCTTTGGCTGAGGGGCTTTTCAGGGGTAGGTGTGTCCTGGCTGGTGCTGGTTGCGCTAGTTGTAGTCTCGGGGGAAGCCGCGGGTGCCTTCTTGCTCTTTTTTTTAGCGCCTTTAGCCAGCGCAACTATCATCGTTGTTGTTGCTTTACCTTTATCATTACCCTTATTGTTAGCATTTTTATAGGCTAAATACGCCGGGTCTTTGCTAGCCTTTGCAGCATCCTGAATGCTCTTAGTTTGGGCAAAAGCCTGACTCAAGGTGCTAGGGGTAAGGTAATACAGCTTAGACTTGATGAAGTCATTAACCGCTCCTTTGAAGATAGCTAGAAAGTGGGCTTCCACGATAGGCTCATGGATTTCGTTCAGAGTGACGCTCCATCGTTGTATAAACTTTTGGACCGGCTCGAGTGGGTCTTGTTTCACCCCCATGAGTTGATCTAATGTGACCTCTGGTTTTAAATTATACTTAAAATGAGTCACAAATTGTATTAGAAGTTCTTCCAAGGTTGAGATGGAAGAACGAGGGAGGGCTCGATACCAATCCAAAGCCTTACCTGCCAGAGACATTGCAAAGACACGTATAATAGTATGTGGCCACTGTTGTAACAACAAGGATTCAGACCTAAAGGTGACTAGGTGGGTGTTGGGATCACTTTCCCCGTTATATTTGGTAAAATGAGGTACAGACATCCCCGGGGGCAACGATAGCATAGGAACTATTGGATTGATGGAATTGTCCTGATAGAAATCCATGATGTGTATGGTATCAGAGCCAGCAGCTTTAAGGCATTTGACTTCCTCAGTAAGGGTCTAAATAAGTAAGAAGGCTTGGTCCAGACTTGGTGATGAAGAAGTCTACGTAGGAGGAGCCAGGGGTTGGACAGGAAGAGCTGTGCCAGGCAATGGGAACGTAGCGATGGCTTGGTTGATAGGTGGTGTAGCAGGAACTATCCCCGTGGATAGAGCTTCCTATGGAAACCACCACCCACCAGGCTGAGCAGAGGGATTGGCCATCGCCGGGTGCGTAGGATGGAGATTGTAAGGGTATTTCAGGTTTATTTGTGGGACATGGGTGGTAGGTGCGGCTAAGGGTTGAGCACCGTATAACGCAGATTGATTATGTGAAATGGATGGGATCCACTGAGCAGCCATGGGTTGTTAAATGGATTACTGTGATTGAGTAGTGGTGGCGATTTGTTGCCTTGCAAAGGGTTGCACCGGAAAGGTTTGCATCGGATTTTGTACCGGGCGGGTTGTAGGCATGGCATGAGGTTGTACTTGGGGGATGAAATAGGAAACATTGGACGCAGGTACCACCGACGGAATGCTAATTACACGTGGTGATGAGGTTGCCCCCGTGTTATTCTAAGATGGCATTTGCACTTGCAAGACTAATGATTGGATAGTGGCCTGTGGGATGATAGGAATGTGGGTTTCGGCAGTTGTGACTGAGTTGAGAGGGGCGGCCTCCCCGGTGAAAGGAAACAATGTATGGGGACTAAGAGTATGATACGAATGTTCAGACTGGGCTGCGAGTTCATCTTCCTCCTCCTCCTCATTCTGAGGTTCTAGCATGGACCGTGTAGCATGACTCCTATCCATAACCAGTTGAGTCAGGAGTTCATGGTAATGTTCACTTAGGGGGATAATGTCGTAAGTGGTAGGGGTGAAATCTTGACCCCCTTTGTGGACCAGCTCAAAATTTCATTTCGCTTCGATCTCAGCTCAGCTAAGAGCAAGCTTTGCTTGGATCTTAACACAAATAAAATTATATTCTTCAGGCGTCATGACGGTGAATACAGGGTCTTTGCCCTGTAATCTTAACGAACGGCACGACGGTCCCTGAGGTCCTATACCACCAGAAGCTGGCTCGGTGGCGGCGATGGGATTCACAGATGTGGCACCCGAATCGGTTGTGGTCATGGCAGCTGTGGTTGCGTATGCGGAATTCATTCATCAGGTAGATTAACGACGATAAGCGACTGGATCTAAAAGGAAATGGACAAAGATGATCACGATTAGGCTTTTTACCCTGTAGGATTCCAAAGGAATCGTTACTGTGACCAATCTACACCACACAATTTTTCGTAAACTTTTCTAGAGGTATTATGTTTATGTTTTTAGAGACGCGGGTATAGTTTGCTTATAGGGCTACACATAAAAAATATGAATCGGAGCCTAAACAGCCCTCCTTCTAGCACTAGAAAACTGTAACGACGAAAAATGTCAGCAGCTGGAAAATACCAAACAAAAATCTGTGTACACAATCTTAACCATGGATCCGTGTGAGGGACGTGCTGGAGAAAACGAATCCGCAGTGCCCTAAACGGTCTTGTCAATCAGACAGGGACTTACTCAATCAGTAAATCGACGAATATTATAGATATTCCGTGGAACAATCTTATTTGATGAATCGCAAAAGGAGAAGAAAAAGATGGAGATAAATTGCAATAATTACAATGTTATCACGACAAGGAAAATCGAATTTAAGAAAAATGCCCAATCCCAAGATCTGCGCTTTGACCCGAAAACTGAGTATATTGTATACAAAGTTCCAACGGAAAAGCTCCACTTATCTTGTGCGAAGCATACAAAAAATAACAAGAAAAATGTTCAATAAGGAGTACAGAATGAAGTTCGATCAACCTTGTAAGCCAAAGATGGGATGCAAGGAAGGTCAAGCTCTAACATCTATCGATCAACTATTTCTGATCAACAAACCTTGCAAACCGCACCAGATGATCTTTCGTTCTCTGATCTGCTCTTTTGCCTTGGGTAGTCTCTGCTCAAAACCGCCAATGATCGCCGATGGAGAGAGCTGTATTTTTGCCAAAGGACTGATCGCTCCTGCTGCCAATGCTTAAGAAAAATGTCTTCTATCTCTGCTAAAAGATGATGCTACCAAAAGTTGAAGATGTCGATCCTTGTTTCTTCATCAACTGGAGTATTTATAAGTTCGACAACATGTGGAGAAGGCACGGCCCTGATGACACGTGTCTCGAACCTTCAAAATACCATTGACTTGGTAAACTTTATGTTGAAATTGGTCATGTCGCATCATGTTTTTGGGAACGGGGGCAAAATACATTGTCGACCACTTTCGCTAAAGATGCTCCATGATTACGCACAATACGCTCATCAGCATATTGTGTGTGTGGATAATAGGTGCATGTCTGGTGAGCTGCATTACGCTTATTTGCGCTACGTTGCGTGGCAGAGCGTAATAAAACATGAAAATAGTTGATTCAAGCTGTTTTACGCTCATTTACGCCGCAAAACATAATATAACGTAAGATGGTCAACTTTACAATAAATTTACGCTTGCCTACGCTGCATAGCGTAATGAGCGTAAATTGACCAATCTGCAAAAAGGAAGAAGTCAATCTGTTGTGCTTCTTTTGACTCTGACTTTGCTTTTCTTGAAGCTCATTACGCTACTCCACGTAACGGAGTGTAAACTCGGTCTTGAACAAAAGACTTAGCAGAATATGTGACAAACTTTAAACTTCGTTAAAATTGCTGAAGTAAGTTACTTTCTGCTATCGGGCTACATTAAACAGAGTTACGCTGAGCGACACTACGCTATGTTGCGTAATTTAGCGTAAAGAAAGAAAACATAGTAAGGTTGGAATCTGTAAGGAACTTGAAGACTTGATACTGCACACCTCTTTGCCCTGCTCTGTCTTCTGAATTTCTATCTCGAACCTTCGCCCGAATCGTGAATCTTCGCTTGAGGCTGATTCGCAATTTTTACAGTGTTTCAATCATAGCGGTAGTCAGAATTCCAACAAGACATGTAAAGGATAGTCTAATCAAATAGTTAGACATGAAAAATATTCCTTGATTTGAAGCAGGATATAACTCTGATCCATAGAATCATCTTCAACCTTTCCAAGATGCATGTGCCTTGCAAAACATAGAGAACGAGTGGCAGAAACTAAAGTTGTTCCCTAGGACACTTATTAAAGAAGAAAAAAATTAGTATCGGTCCTTAGAGCCAAAATCTATTAGATGATAGAGTACCATGCTTGAGTTGTACAATGATAAGTATCAAATGTACTCCAGAGTATCCAACTTAAGGAAGCAAATTTGAGGGTGGAAACAAGGAACACACAAATCCTTGGATGCTACCATTGGCTGATACTATGCCTTGATGCATAAATGTCCTAGCCATGGTTATTTTCAATTGGTTCAACTTCGCCACATTGTAGACAGGCTTCATAATGAAATGAAAAAAATGCTTGCTGTCTATGCCCAAGGGTGATTGGTAAAACTAATTGCTCGTTAGATACAAAGATTAATAGAGAAGGTTTCCAAAGAGGAAGGAAAACTAGGAAAAAGAGAAAGTGTAGAAGAGTACAATTGTGATCCTTCCATTCGCATGAGGAAGGTTTGATTCTGTGATAGTGAGGATGACTTTGTATTTGATGAGGGGATGCATAAGAATGCCATGTTACTCCAACAATTCCAGTTTGAACTTATAGCCAAGGTTAATCAGTTAAGGGACTTAATGGATAATAGATTCTAAGCTATTCTCAAAATTGCTAAGGATTCCATAGAACAAAGTAGTGAGTAGAGGTGTAAGGAAGCTAAATGTGCATATTACAAAGGTAAGGGCAAGACTGCTACAATAGAAGAGGTTATTGATAGTGAATCAGATGATGATTGTGGTTGTGACATCTATCAGTCTGAACATCCTAAGGGATGTTTCCCCATTGTGTCACATCTACAGGAGTCTAGAATGTATGCTTTACATCCACAACTTACACAAAGGCAAACATCTAGAAGGTTGCCTTATCCTCAAGGTAACCTCAAGCAGTTCCACTAGCAACAATTGTATTATCCAAGTGGAGCTCCACCACAACTATATGAATAATATCAACAATGGTAGCAACTACAATCATGGGCATTATCACCACCAAGACAATAGTACCCTTATCAACAACCTGATCCATATGGTTACCACATGTAGTATCCCATGTCTCCATGTGATTCCTCTAGTCATGTTTCTAATTTCTAGCCTCACTACCATCCTTTAGATTATTACTAAGCTTATTCTCCACATGAAAGAATGGATACCACCTCTTATCCTTATCCTTTTCCTATCCCTACACACACTCCTCCTCTAGTTGCATAACTACTACCTACACCACCAATGCAGGGTGAACTGCCTACTCAACAACAACAATGCAATGCTAGGATTGTTAATTTGTAACCCAATCATCAATCAAAGGGGTTAAATGCCTGATCAAAAAAACACCTTTCTTTTCACCCCGTAGTCCACCTAAGCCTTCACCTACACCTGCGGTTGACAATCCTACTCTTACCTCTTCCTCCATATCAAATTACTTTGAGCCTCTTTCAAACCAAACTCTACCAAGGATCCATACTGTAATGCTTACTCACACTGTGCCTAATTGAATACATGTAGAAAACCTTCTTAAGAAATTAGCTAACTCTGAAATTTCTCTAATTTACTTGCAATTTTCTAGGAATGAACCATGCAAGGCTTTTCTCGATTCAAGTTCTAATGTTAATTTGATTTCTCATGAGATGTATACTTCCTGGAACCTACCTCTTCTCAAGAAGAGCAACATTAGATTAGAATTGGTAGACTAGTCCATCATTGTTCCATTAGGATTGGTAAAAGACATTATGACCATTGTCTATGGATGGTCTTATTACATTGATTTCTTAGTAATTAAAGTGGAGAATTGCAAAAGGGATTTTCCAATCATAATGGGAAGGGAATGGCTAAGCACCATCATTGCAAGAATAGACATTTGAGATCTTTCCTTGGAGATATCTAAAGAAAATGCATTTGGAAAGATCAAGAAGAAAAGAGTTCCATGCATCACATATAGCAATATAGGGTGTAATTGTGTGCAGAAACTTTAGACCATAAATCAAGCATCTATCTTTGCATGCAAACAGTGTGCACTAGAAGTAGAAATTCAAAAGATTTTGTATGTAGTAGCCACAAAATAAGAGAACACCCAATGGCTAACTATTGATTCTAAAAGCAGCACACTTTGGATGGAACGAGCTGAGAGCCTAACATGTGTGTATGTCATAGGCATGGATGAATTAGAGCAAGTTCATCCTCAACTCTTTGATGACATAAATGATGATACTCACTAGGGAGAGTTGAAAATTCCTAAAAAGTTCAAACAAGAGCCCCTTGAGTTAAAAACATTATTGGCTAGAATAGAATATGTATTTTTGAAAAATAGGAAGTTAGTTATAATCAATGCAAAACTTGCTCTAGAACAGAAAAAGATGTTGTTGAAAGTAGTTGAAAGATGGTCAAAAACTTTTGCTTGTTCATATCATGAATTCATAGGTATTGATCCTAGGATATGCTAGCATTACATCTACACCAACCCAGCCATGAAGTCAAAATGACAACCACAGAGGTGGTTGAATCACAAATTGAAGCAAATTGTCAAAAAGGAAATCGAGAAACTCCTCAAGGTAGGGTTCATCTATCCCATTGCAAATAGCGAGTGGATTAGCCCACTTGTAATTGTGTCAAAGAAAGGTACCAAGTGGGAAGTCTACATCGATTTCAGGCTACTAAACATGGCAACATTCAAGGATCAATTTTGGTTTCCATTTGTTAACCAAGTGCTCAACACAATATTTGGGCATTGTTACTATAGTTTTCTAGATGGTTATAGTGGCTATAACCAAATCCAAATTTCACCGAAGAACTAAGTAAAAACAACATTCACGAGTCTCTAGGTGACTTTTGCATATCATAAGATGTTGTTTGGTCTATGTAATTCTCCTACCACATTCTAATACCTAGTCATAAGCATTTTTCAATAGCAAATTGGTAGTGGTATGGATGTCTTCATGGATGACTTCTCCACCTATGGAGCTGCATTTGGGCAAGCCCTAAACTACCTTGAGTAAGTGTTAAAATGGTATGTTGAAACCAACTTATGGGTCAACTGACAAAAAAAATCACCTCATGGTCTAGGAGGGCATTATAGTAGGGCATAGAATCTCACAAGTAGGAATTGAGGTGACCTCTAAAAAATAAGGGTCATCCAAGAAATAACCCACTAGCCAAAAATAGTGAAAGATATTTAGTCATTCCTTGGACATACTAGCTACTATTGGTGACTCATAGAGAATTTCTCTAAGATTAGAAAAATATTGGTTGAGCTAACAAAGAAATTTGCTCCCTTTGTTTAGACCGTAGAATGTGAGAAAGCATTCTAGAAACTGAAAGAGAAGCTTGCAGAAACTCCAATCCTACAAGCACCTGATTGGTCCAAGCCATTCCATATCATGAAGGATGCATCAAATTATGCCTTGGGAGCTATGTTGATGCACTTAGATGAAAAGAAACATACATACTATATCCACTACACTAGCCGAAGCATTTTGGGTGCACAACTGAACTACAAAACTATAAGAAAAGAATTGATAGTGGTGGTGTTTGCTCTAGAGAAGTTCAGGCATTATGTGCTTGGATATAAAGTGTTATGCACATAGATCACAGTGTCATCCATTTCCTAATGAATAAGCAAATGGTGAGCCCCCATTTCATACAGTGGTTGGTGATCTTGTAGAAATTCAATCTTATGATGGTAGATCGAAAGGACACTAAGAATGCGGTCGTTGTTCGCTTGTCTCAATTATGATGGGACAACAAAGAGGAAGAAAGCCCACTGTCTAACATGTTTTCTAATGAACTCCTCTTTGCTAGGGCTATAACTAAACAAATTCCCAATGAGCCAAATGGTATGATAACATTCTCACCTATCTTCTCACTTAGGGGATGCCACAAACATTGGACCACCAAAAGAAATAGCAGTTTCTTCACTAGGTAAAGCACTTCATGGAGATTAGCAGACACCTCTACAAGGTGTGTGTCGATGGCCTAGTTTGTTGGCATGTCCCTAATGTTGATCAACTTTGTGTTTTCTAAGATGCCCATAAAGGTTCTTGTGGAGGACACTATGCTAGGACACGCACAACCATTAAAATCCTAATGGTAGGGTACTACTGGCCAACGCTCTTTACGGATTCTCACTATTACATTGACTCTTGTGAATGATGCCAATGAGATGATGGAATGACTACTCAAATGGAGGGACCTCAACAATGGATTCAACCACTAGAACCATTCAACATTTTGGGCATTGATTTAATGCATCCCATCATGCCCATGTTAAATGGAAAAGCATACATCATAGTCACTATTGACTATTATATGAAGTGGGTAGAAGTAGCAGTTGTCATCGACTGTACATCTTCTACTATTGCTTGGTTTGTACAACAAAATGTTGTAAACATACCATTCCCAAGCTAATGGTCAAGCTAAGGTTACCAATAGAGAAATTACAAGGATACTAATAAGAACTGTTAGCAAGTATAGGAAGGACTAGAGCAAAAAACTAAATGATGCCCTTTGGGCCTACTGCTCAACTTGGAAACTTCCTATAGGCTACTCTCCCTTTGAGCTTATGTATGGCAAACCACTAATACTTCCTATTCAATTTGAACTATGTACACTTTCTACAACTTGTGACCTTGACCTTGACTTAATTCTAGCCCAAAAAGAGCAATTGATGAATATCAACTTGTTAGACAAAAACCAATTAGTCACCCTGTCATCTAACGAGTTGCATAAGACCTATAATAAAAAGCATCATGACCTAAAAATTAGAAAAGTCAAATTTCAATTGGGAGATAAGGTTTTTTACTAGAATCCCACATATGTACCTCAACAAACTAAGTTCCAAACATTGTGGGAAGGACCTTATATCATTTATGAGACTTTTCCTTCTAGGTCCATGATGATCTATAGACCTGAGATCCCAAATAAGAAATAGCTAGTCAACATCCAACAAATTAAACCTTTCCATGAGCATAAACTAGCGAACACAAAAAGCACCTCATCTAATGGACAACCATGCTCCATATTTTGGATCTCCTCCTTTAAACTTAGTCATGGAGGAGATAGCCGCTCATGCTAATCATACAAAGCGACTTAGTTTTTCAACACTTTTTTTTACACATTTTTTCTTTTACAACTTTTTGGTTTACACATTCTTTATTTCACATCTTTTTATTTTTATGTTATTAATATTTTCTAATCTTTGTTTTACACCATCATTAGTATATTTGATATTTCTTAAATATTTTACATTTTTGTTATATTTTCTTTTATTTGGTGTGATTTTCTAACTTTTTGATAATAAGTGCTAGGTATATTGGTAATGCGTTACTTGATGGTGGTATGTACTATTTTTGTTATTTGATTGTTGGTGTTTGGTTTCTAACTTTGAATTTCATTACAGATAATTAGGACATGATTTCTTTTCATGCAATAGGCAGTGAGTCCACAACATCCACCCATTTACAAACTTTATGGTTTTCCTTATTTTGGAAATGTGTAGTCCCTTTCTCATTAATAAAAATTTAATAAATCTATGACTTTGGTAGTTTTTGAAATTGGGAAGGATTCAAATATTTGAACAAGGTGTGGCTTTAAGGGGATTTAGTATTCTTTGTGCTTTTCTATTTGCTTGGGTGCATGTGTGTTTTCATAAATTTCTTACCATTTTGTGTCATCCAACAAAAGGAAGTTGAATAAGTCCTTGCATGGTATGGTTCTCATCAGAAACAAATGATGAGAATTCAAAGCAAAATCCTTAGACAAAATAAATGCATGTATCTTTTCATGGCATGGTTCCCATTTCAAAAAAATAGAAAAAAAAAACAATGGAAATTCAAAGCACATTCCTTAAACAAAATAAATAGGCTACAAGCACTGGTTATGGGACTAGTCCCCTTTAACTAAGGCCTTTCTCACTTCCTACTTCTTCTCTAATTTGGAATAGTGGTTGTTCTATGGGAGCACTCTTATGTATCAAGGGATGGATTAGTCTTAGAATGTTGATGCAAAGTCACTAAACATGGTTGGTTTTGGTCTAGACTAAGGATGATCCTATCAAGTCATTTAACCACAAAATCCAAAAGGGACTTCATGTGACCATAATTAGGAACTCCATTCCACTGTCTCTCTCATCCATCTATTCTTTCCATATCTTACCTCACTATTGATTTCATGTTCTTGATTTGATATCTTGGTTTGATGTATCAGAATTCTTACTTAGTTTCTTCCAAGTTTCTATACTTAACCTTCTGTAACCATTAATCATCCACGGAGCTCACAGACACTTTGGTTTAAAGTTATGCAAGGGCACAGGAGGCCTGTGCCTACTTTGGGAAGGACCCACTTGTAGATCTTTTGGTTGGATTAGTTAATTTCTTTACCCTTAGAAATTCTTACAATCAAATTCTCTTTTGTTTACCCCATCAATGACATCCAATTATACACATCTTTATAATAGTTTTTAGTTAATTCTTCTTTTCATTGTAGTGAATTCTTATACCTTCCTCAAACATTTCCTTGTGTTAAATATTTTTTGATTTAATGGACCACTTTTCTATACTACTCTCTTTGTTAGCCTTTCTGCTAATATTACTGTAGAACCCAATCTACCATAATCACAATTTAGCTAATTGTAACCATCAACGAGACAAGGCATTTCATCACTCTATGTTACACATTGCATACTAATTCATGATTTTGTTGTGATTGCAATGAGAAGAATGGACTAGAAGCAGGCCTATCTCTACCAAGGATGATATAGTTGAACCACACAATGAGGACTGTTTGTGATCATAGGATCTCTTTTTTCTCTCTCGTTCTCCTGCTGCCAAAGCGGTGTTGGATGTTAGTGATATCCAAGGTGTTCACTTCTCTTATCATGAACACCCCATCCTATAAAAATTGTAATTTCGTACACTTCGGCACTCAGAGTCTATTTTTTTCATCTGAGTTAATTTCTAATATCAATCAATAATTTCATACCTACCCAATATGTTATGTTGTAATGAACTTGTTTCTCATTTTCTACACTTGAGGATGATTTTTCATTTAGTCATGGAGGTATGATGAGTCGCATTTTATGTTGGCTCCAACATTGGGTACATGACATAGCGTACACGACATTGGGGTCTAGCTGTGACATCACATTCGCAATGTTGAGGGTGTAGACCACAAAGCTATAAATACAACACCTAGGCTTCAGTTTTCATAGTAAGTTTTTGGTATTTCTTAGTTAGAGTAGCAAAGCTCTTGCCTTTTCTTTTCTTTAGAGTTAGAATATTTTTTGAGTGCCCACAGAAAGAGTCTAAGTGTATATGGTTTTTTATTTGAGTACCAATGTACCTAAGCACAATAGTGTGATGGGAATAAAATGAACTCTTTTAATAATTGTTGCAGCACTAAGAATAGCTTAATATTTTCTTTAATGCATTTTACTTTCTTTCTCTTTACTTTAATATAGTAAAATTTAGCAATTTATTTCTAATTGTTAATGAACATGAGAATGACCACTTTGAGCATTCATATAGTACTTGGTAACCCAGCAACGCTTAATGTTTGGTAGCTTAGCAGTGCCATATGTGTTTAGGATGTGTTTGAGAAAGTGGAATAGTTACTTGTGTTAGGCTAGATAGGTAGTAAAGAAGTTAGATTCTAAGTTACTCTACTTTTCATTCTTGTTGGAGGCAACCAAATCCATAAAATATAAAGTAAGAAAAATCATATACCTTAGTTACACTTAAACCATATCCTTGAACCTCACAAGTGTAATTAGGAAGACAACAAACATCCTCAATGTACATTTCACTTCATAGAAGAGCAAGTGCATTAGATAACTATAGGTCCATGGAATTTGACCAAATTGCATGTAATGTCTTAGTGATTCATATGGTTGGATATAGGGGTACCTCATCACTCATTACAATGCAAACACTAACATAACCTTATAGGCATAGGAGAGTTTGCATATGTCACGGATAATACAAATATCTTTGTAGCAAAGATCAACAATACATCATGAAGTTAAACACAAAGCATTAAAATTGAACTTAACGATGGCTATTAGATGTTGTTTCCATTGATTGTTTGTCAATCCACTCTGGTTATTGGATGCCTCATAAACTACATAAACATTGTATTTTCGTTAGTGGCAGTGCCACAATTATCAACAACATATGCGTTAAATGCAAATTATAACCTACTATCCTTGCACATTTCCATCAAATCCTAATGGTGATGCATGAGTGGTGGTGATGGTAGAGACATGGGGACATGGGCGATGCAGCATGGTGGTAGATACAACGTAGTTGTAGATGTGGGGTGGTGGTAACTGTTATGACATGATGGACATGGTTGATAATTGTAGGTGTGGGAATTTAATGCCACCAGTTGGGAGCTACTATAAAAGTAATTGAAGAGGATGTTGCAGTGATGGAGGTGGTCTTTGTCTCTCTCTCTCTCGTGAATCAAGCAACATGGCATGAGCTGCAGGCAATAGATGGTAGTAGTGAATGGTGGCATTAAAGGAGGAGGTTGGCCTTTTTCTCTCTTTTGTGGATCGAGTAGCATGACACAAGTTGCAAGCAATAGATGGTGCATGGTATGGTTAGCATGGTGGCCAGCAACAATAGGTGACCAATAGCTAGTGATAGGCAAGTAGGTGGAAGTAACCATGAATAGTAGCATTGAAAATCGACAGTGGTCATGTGGGAGCTACATGTGACATGTAATATATGTGAATAGTGGTGGCAAACAATGACACAATAGCACTGTGCATGTGTGTTAGCAGGTGGGCTTCTTCTCTCTAATAGTGATGGGAATGGCACATGGCTAACAATGGTAGTTGATTATCAATGTTTCATACAATAGTGTGTGGAAGTTGGTATCAAATTTAATAGCAATGGCGAGATCCGACGTTGTAGTCTATAGGTGTGCAGCAAAGTTAATAGTAGCATAGGGAGATCTTGGGGGTCTCTCTCTCCCTTTCTCTCTCTCTTAACATATTCAAGTGTTGATGAGTGACAATAGTCATGAAAGAGCCATAGGTGGCATGTGGTAGGCACAAATAGGGGAGGTCTCTCTAGCTAGTAGTGAGAGGTGAAGCATATCTACGAGTTGATAAGGGCTTAGGCAAGAGTAATGGAGACATGTGGGGTGAAGATCTCTAGGGGCACTCTCTTGGACACTTTGAAGGTATTCCTCTCTAGAGTAATAGTAGGGGCATTAGGACTAGGGATGTGCACCAATAATGATAGACGATGCACAGTGGTAGGAGACATTGTAGACAATGCATGGCAGTAGATGGTGCATAGAGCATGTCAACAACTAGTGGCCAATAGCTAGTGGCTGGTAAGAACTAGCACCAATGGTAGTGCAACATCAAGATTGGTAGTGAGTAGGCACACATCAATAGTGGTAACAGATGGCAATCAGCAAGTGACAGCACATGGTGTCAGATTGTAGTTAGTGGGTGGTAGTGCATGAAATCAAATGTAACCAGTGATAGGAAATACATGATGTGTCAATGCAAGTTAACTAGTAGTCGCAAGCTAGTGCATTAGTGGTGCATGACAATAATAGTAGATGTTGTAGGGAGCATTAGCAGTCGGTAGACAAGTGGGCATAACTAGCAACCTACGTGGCAGCATGCGGCATGACCAACAATGTTTAACAGTCAACTATCGACCGCAACAATGGTGGCGTGAGGATGAATAGTGGTGCATGGTAGTCAATGGTCAACTACAGTAGCGTAAGAGATGGCACGCATCAACAACTGGTGATGGTAGCCTTAGCTTAGCTAGAGCCACCAAAATTTCTTACATTTGGACTTGCTTTAAGCTAAGTTATGTCCCATTCTATTATTTTTTTATGAACTAAGCTCTCTATGCAGTGGTTTAAATATAGAACCCATTTATCTTTGAACCTAGATTAATCCTATTGCAACTATTTTTTGCTTTAATTTCACATTTTATTAATTCCTAAGTTTTATTATTGCAAATTTAAAAGCAAACGACTGTCTTTTTGTGAAAGTTATCTTGAACTACCCTTTATATATCATTGTTGAAATTGCTTAACTTACTAGCATCTATATATGTTACGAAACACCACATTACCCATCTAGTTGAGACTATTCCTAGGTTTTCATACCCATACAGGAGGTGCCCTAGGCAATAGTCTCCCTAAACAAGTTTTTTTTTCTAGGATGTTAATGTGTCTAAAATTTACACATCAACAACTTTTTGGCACTAGAAGAAGGATCATTTTTAGCCTTTGTTTTCCATTTTTTGAAATATCAATTTTTCCTTTTTTTTTTTTTACTTTGAACTTTTAATTTCCTATATCAATTTTTTTTCTTGGTTACCCAAAACTTTTATTATTCATTTCCTATCTTTATGACAATAATTTATTTTACAAAATCCTAAACCTTCTTTTCCGAGTTTTGATTTTGGCAGTCCTTACCTTAGTCCTAACTTTGGTGAGCTAGTTTTCATTAATTATTCAGTTTTAAATTTACTTTTCTAAATTTTGCATTTGCTATTTTTATTTCAAGGTTTATATTTAGCAATTTTAGTATATTATTTTTAAAAAGTAATAATATTTAAATATTTTTCTTTTTTTTTAATTTTTGTAATTTATTAGCATTTTACATTTTTTATTATTTTCCATTTTATGAGCAAATATTCCTATAGAACATCTCAACAAAGAGCTTTTACTCCTACCCTAAGTCGACCAGCTACTAGTCATTTCACTCTAAGAAAATAACAAGCTTCACAATTTCCAAGTTTTATTCCTAGAAGAACTCAAACTAGGATGGTAGCCAACCAACCCCAAGCTCCCTTGGTGAACAACCCCTTTAACTTCACCAACTATCATAATATTCCTAAATCACTTCAAAACATAATTTTTTTGTTCGATCCCACAACCCCTAATAGTAATGTCTACCAACATCTACAATGTTTTGAAACCTTATTAAGAATCCATAACATTGTCCAAAATGACATAGTTGTGACAAATTTTAGAAGCAAAGCCACCAAATGGTTTTTGATACTCCCAAATGCCTCTATCAACTCATGGAAAGAGTTTAAAAACAAGTTCCTACTTCAGTTCAATAGGTTTACTAGCCTTGCCATAGCATTAAGCAATTTCACAAGCTTAAGGAAAATGCCTTGGAAAAATGTCTATGACTACAATTTAATATTCCTCTATCAACTTGCTTATGTGCTGAATGAGATGCATTGCAACCTAATGGTATCCTTAATTTCTACCTCTCTACCATCAACCCATTCTTCGCTTATGTCGTTAAGTTTGATTCAAACATAATGAAAATACAATGAGCAATGGCTAAAGCTATTGAGTTAGAATAAATTACCTTGATGAATAGCATTCAGACTTAATTTGGGATGATAAACATTAGCAACCCTCTACAGTCTACAGCTTTACCACCACAAGTTTTCCCAATGAATAACACTTTGTTCCAAATGCTAACTTCCCTTCAAATGACTCAACCTACAAGTAGTTGTTTTTAAGGTCCCACATCCTCTTCATTTTTATGACCAAATACTAGTTTAAGTGATGATCAATCGAAAGCCTTGATCTAATCCATCATAAATCCAAATGGAACATCCAATCCTAATGTGTCCACTTGTCAAATAGAAAACCAAATGATGAAAATATTAACTTCACTTCGAAAGCTTTCCATTGAAGTAGTTGAAATAAAGTGAAATAATAATAAAGTCCCTATACAATCTAAGAAATTAAACACATCAATTAGTGATGATTATTGTCATCTTCATAACATTCAGAAACATTTTAAGAAAACCTATCCTCAAGTTTTAGCATTATATGGTAACAATGCCCGAAGTCAAAAAATGGAAAAACCCAAATTATGGCCTTGAACATACCTCATGAAATAGAAAATGAGGAAGTTCCATCATTTGAACAAGTCATTGTAAGTGATCCCAACCCACATAACAGTCACTACTGTAGACTTGGTGATATTATGAATACCACACAACAACAAGCTAGAAATAATCCTTATGCTCCCCCCAAAAAAAAGAGTTCCTAGCCAAAACAACACCAATAATCAAACCAAGCCATCCCAAGAAAACGACCCACAACAACCAAACTCCCCTTCTATACCTAGAAGAACTCCAACTCAATAGGAAGCCAAAAATGAACATAAGACTTACGATCTAGTTGAGGACTTGAAAAGAGTTAAAGCCAACATTTCAATGTATGATCTTCTACACTTTAATGAAATGAAAGATATGATTCAAAAGATAGTTCATACACATAAAATCAACAAAGAAAAATACCCAACCACTAAAAGGCAAGTTGATTTTGCCGAAATTCCTAATGTGTTATCAATACAAAACCCAAACAATTCCATGTCAAGCAAGAAAGATCAACCTTTTTCCTTGAGAAATTTGATTATTTTAGGAAAGAATATTTATATTTGTTTAATGAATTCTGCAGCAACTGTTAACATCATTTCACTTGAGGTATGTGAAACATTAGGAGCACAAATGATACCACAAGTGAGAAGTGTGATACAACTCAATGGATTTAATGTACCTATAGTAGGATCATTAAAAGAAGTGAATGTAAAACTTAAACAATACCCTACATTTACATGTTTTATGAATATCTTGGTAGTTGATATGTCACCCACTTATGGTGTGCTTTTATCTAGGACTTTTGGAGCCAAGTTTGGGGGCTTCTTTAGGTTAGATTTCTTAAAATTATTAATTCCTATTAAAGAAAAATCTGAATATATGGTCATACCAAGAGAGCCTTTTTATAAACAAGTGGTAATAACTTTTGATCAACAAAATAAATTTTTGGAAAATCAAAATACTAATCTTTATATGTGTGGATTTATTGAAGTTTGGCTTGGTGAACATGTTATAAATGACCATGAGAGTGAAATTTTAGAAATAAATCCATTTGATTCTAGTGAATGTAAAGAAATCTATGAAGATACCTTGCCTTATCATCAACATGATGAAAACACATTCCTTTTGGGTGACCTACTATCTTTAGGAAAGGACAAAGATATAAATGAGATCCTAACCATTAAAACATTAGAAGGTGTGCCAAATTTTGATCACATATCCCTTGAACATATTCCTAGAGAAGAAAATTATGATCCTAATTTATTAGCTCAAATGGCCATCACTCTAGATGTCCCTTTTAGACACAATCCTTTGGATTCTAAGAGAATTATTGAAAATGTTAACTTCTATTCTATTCTAGATAATATCTCTTCTTTTCAAGTTTTGATGATGATTATATTCATGAATTTTTATTTTTCAAGGGTAAATTTAGTGATTATTTTTTTAAAGTTTCTCAATTAATGAGGAAGTTATATTAGAGGATGTCATATTTTTCAAATAATATCGTTTCTAAAATAGCAAATAAAGAAGCGTTATTCAATGACTTACAAAAACTTAAACCTATTAGACCTAAGATTGAAACCTGGATGAAAGAAGGACTTGATGAACTTTTAGAATCTAAAATTATTTATATTGTAAAACATTCAATTTGGACATCAAATTTAGTGCCTAATAGAAAATGAACAAGTGAATTACAATTATGTATTGATTTTCATGATCTTAATCATTGACAAATTGTTAAAAGATGGTTTGACAAGAAACATGTAGGTAAAGTATTTAAAATAAGAGATCTAGTCCTAAAAAGAGATAGAGCATTTGGTCAAACAGGTTCACAAAGTGAGTTTTCTCTTATGTGGTTAGGTCCATTCCAAGTTATAGAAATCATTGGTCCCAATGTTTATAAAATTTCTGATTTGCAAGGATATAAGTCATATAGAAATTTTAATCCATTTCATCTAAAGCATTCCTACCCAGGTGTCCCATGTGGACATCTAGTAGATCCTTAGTTGCATGCTTTTTTTTTCTTTCATCATGCATTTCATTTGTATATAGTTGCATTTGCATATTTTCCTTGCATTTCCATTGTCTCTTTCTAAGCATATTGGTTTTGGTTTGATTTGTGCTTTTCAGCATGATTTTAGTAATTATTATGATCATTTGAGTTACTAAGTGTTGGGTCATCATAACATCATTGGAAAATAATGCAAGTATAATGCTCTATATGATATATCCTATTACTATTATATAAAATCTCTTTTATATGATATATTTTAATAATGTTATGATTATTCCCAATCTATTTTAAGATTTTATTTTTATTAGTTATGTTAGATTATGGAGGATGGGATTTATACTAACTTATCATGTTATCATCATGATCATGTGAATGTAGGATATGTGAAGTTGGAGAACAGTTACCCACAACTACTAGGTGACATTGAAAAATGCATTTTTCCCTTTCATAAGTCCCAACCATCAAGTGTGATAATCCATGACTATCCT
>MNCI01015268.1:217407-227410 GCA_015680685.1 Gnetum montanum
GTGATGGGGTCTAGTGGCAATCCTCACCCTAGCCTCCATTTCCCTTTTGAACCTATTTTTCCAAAATTCAAGGAAAAAAGGAAAATGAAATGAAAGAGTCCCAAGGAAAAATCTGAAAGTTGTGGCTAGCTATGATCGAAGATAAGGTTATGTTCTTCATTAAGCTTGTCATAAGTCTTGTGTTCAAAGTAGTTCACATAATTTTACTTTACCTTGTGAGAAGATTGGGAATGAGATCTTAATTATATACTTATATATATATAAGTATATGTATTTGAAGTTATGATTTAAAAAGAGTATATGTTTTAATCTTGATTAAGTAAGATGGTGTGGTAAGGGTGGTCCATGTTTAGTTCTCTCTTGATTATATGGTTATTTTAATCATGTTTAGATTAGTATAGCTTGCTTTCAAATTTTAATTTGTCTATGTTTTATGGATTTTTTGATCCTCTATCTTTTGCATCTCTTTTTAAAATTTCTATGGTTTTTTTGTTCCTTACACTTGCATGTAATTTCTACTTTAGGGGCTAAGTGTTGAGGCCAACATCCCATCTTAGGCACAAGGCCATGAACATTAAATCCCATGAAACCACTACCATAATCTTATCTATATAGCAGAGTTTGCATATGTCATAGATAATACAAATATCTTTGTAGTTGATGGGACGCGATATCACGTGATATCACATGGGCCGCGATATCACGATGCGTTGTCATATCTATAAATAAGAGGCGGCTCTCCCTTGTTTCTCATCTTAGGCTTAGACCATAGTGAAACTTTGGAAGATTGATCACTCCAGGGATAGAATATTTTCCATGTGCCCGTAGTAGGAGTCCTAAAGTGAACGGATCTTTATTCGAGCAAACATTGTACCTAAACAGAAGTTTGTGTACGACAATAAAGACGAGCTTCTTGGATAAACCTTACAATGCATGGAATAGGCTAATTAGGATTTTATTTATTATTATTTACTGTTTATCATTTACATGCTTTATTAGGAATTAAATCTCTCTCAACCCTTCTCTCCTAGTTAAGTGCCTCAGTATGATCGCTTCGAGCACGTGCATTACACGTGGTGATCCCAGCAACGACTAGCGTTTGGTAACCACGGTTGCATTGGTTCAGGGTGTGAACGGTAAGTGGGAACGGATACTAACACTAGGTTAATTAAGTCTTAGTTAGTTAATTAGTCTCTTCAACCCTTCACC
The DNA here is from genome assembly GCA_015680685.1 of Gnetum montanum. Taxonomy (NCBI): domain Eukaryota; kingdom Viridiplantae; phylum Streptophyta; class Gnetopsida; order Gnetales; family Gnetaceae; genus Gnetum; species Gnetum montanum. Next base: position 218,617 of record MNCI01015268.1, read on the forward strand.
TCTCAGCATAGGAGATAAAACAGAAAAAGCTATAAAAATCATATACTTCAAACTTACTTAACCATACACCGTGACAAATACAAGTAAGTCTGGGAAGACAATGAATAATTAACCTTAAGTGTTCCATGAGGCATGTAGGCACTTACTTAGTTTACGGAGTTTGACCGGATTGCGCATGTTACACTTGTATTCGTATGGTTGAGTGTAGGGGTACCTCCCCACTCATCATAGGTACCGTTGCTGGGGACTAAGTGTTTGTGCACTAAGTAGAACATAGGAAATCACTCACATCATTGGGAGGTTAAACAAACTGTAGGGTTAATTAATTAAAAAATTATATAACTGTTAATTAGCACATCGAATTAAATAACAATGTCTTCTTCTCACAAGAGCATTACACCACCTAGGGACACTACTAGAGACAGTCGGCAATCTAAAACGCATAACCTAAATCCGCTAGTTCCTCAACAATATAGGGTGGTATATACTCATCCCGATGAGTATATACCTAATTTTACTTTTATCCTTCATCAAGATGAACATCTATGATGGAGAGACTTGCAAGGTAACATAGTGTTACCTCTAGATCAGTCAGTCCCAAACATGCTCCTCCGTGCTCTTACATAGATCGACATGACTCAGCTCTATGCTGAATATGTTATAGGTGATTTCAACACAAGGGATTATCATCCCATAGTAGCACAATGTATAAGGGACTCAAGGAAGGAGAGCCAACATACATTGTTGAAGGGAAAAGAGGTCCTGCACATCCTAAGTGAAATTGAATATGGTGAACCACTCATAATGGGTTGTCTATCAAAAGATATTCCCCCTCCTAATGATAGTGAGGAGGTGGGGTATCAGAACCTACGCTCCATGCTACACAACCCTGGTTCTGATCCCCATGAACACCAACTATTCACTGAGGAAACAACAACACATGACAAGGATGAGCACTCAGATCGTCATCACGATCGGGGCCGAAACCACAGAAGAGAAGGTAGGAAACATAATCATGATGATGGTTCTTCTTCTTCTTTCCCTTCATCACATCACTCACCCTCTCCTTCCACATTTTGTCATAGCCATCAAGAACATAATGGTGAGGATAGAGGTAGATGAAATGAGAGACCTCGACGAGAGAGTTGAGAGAGAGGACAAGGGCATGAACAAAGGGAAAGTAGGGAACAATGTAGAAATCATAGACGTCATGAAAGATATGATCGTGATGAACCCCTACTTGCCACCCAAAGTATGCTCGATATAACGGAGGCTATAAGAATACTGACAAGGCATCAAAAGGATAGTCGGATCAAGCATTCAGACATAAACAATATCCCACGCTTTGAAGGGGGATACAACGCTGATCCGCAACACCATTTACAGACATTCCACGATGCCTATGCCTTGCAAAACATAGAAAACGAGTGGCAGAAACTAAAGTTGTTTCCTAGGATACTCATTAAGGAAGCAGAGAGTTGGTACCAGTCCTTAGAATCGAAAACCATCAAGAGGTGGAGTACGATGTTAGAACTCTTCAACAATAAATATCAAACATACTCCAGAGTGTCTAACTTGTGTAAGCAAATCCAAGGATGGAAGCAAAGTACTCATGAACCCTTGGATGTTGCCATGGGCCACTACTATGCATTGCTACATCATTGCCCGAGCCATTGTTATGCACAGTAGAATCAACTCCGCCACATCATAGATGGGCTAAGGTATGAAACTAGGAGAACCCTTGGTACTTATGCCCAAGGGAGACTATCAGAACTTAGATCCCATGAAATTCATTGCTTGTTGAAACAAGTAGCAAAAGAAGAAGGTGAACTATGAAAAAGAGAAAGTGCAGAAGAATATAACCGTGATCCCTGAGTGAAATTTTGTGATGAAGAGGATGAGTCACCACTCAAAGAGTTGGTGAACAAAAAAACCTTGCTGATTCAAAAGATAATAATAGAAGTATCGGCTAAGGTGGATCAATTGTGGGATTCCTTAGACTCTAGACTTGAAACTGTCTTGAAAATTGTAGAAGAGTCTAAAGTGGAACAAAGTAGTGACAAAGATAAGAAAAAGAGGCAAGATTCAGGCCCTACACATAACAAGGGTAAGTGGAAAATTACTATCTTCGATGAGGTTGTGGACTCAGACATAGACAATGACAGTGCATGTGAAATCTTCCAATATGACCATCCTAAGGGATGTTGTCCAATCATCTCACATCTACAAGATTATGGGATGTATGCACTCAACCCGAGACTTAGCCAACAGAAGACACCCCGAAGGTTACCTTATCCTCAAGGTAACCCAAGACAGTTCCACCAACTGTTGACGTATTATCCAAGTGGAACTCCACCACAACCCATTAGACAACATCAGTAGTGGCAATACCCACAATCGTGGGGGATGCCACAGCTGAAACAACAGTACCCTTATCGACAACTAGACCCATATGGATATTAGGTGCAACAGCTGATTTCTCCAAGTGACTCTATGGGTCACACAACTTCCCAATGTCACTACCAAGTTCGAGAGTACTCTAGGATGACTCCTCCTCCTCTGGGAGGCACCCCACATACCTACCATCCTCCTAATCTATCCGCACCTCTTCCACTGGTAATTCCGATAACACCTCCTACTCCAACAATGTAAGGGAAACTCCCCACTCAACTGCAGCAACGCAATGCTGCGAGAGTTGTAAAAATTCAACCTGCTACTAGTTCTGACAATCGTAAAAAGAGAAGACCTTTCTTCAGGTCCAAAAGCCCAGACAAGCTCTCACCACAACAAGCGGTTGAGTCTATGTACACTCCTCTGACAAACAAGACTTTGGAGCACCCGTCAGCCCAACAACAGAGCTTCACGTATAGAATTATGTTAATGCATGCTGTAACTGACTGGATCAAGGTAGGCCAGCTTCCCAGGAAACTATCTAACCCTGAAAGTCCCTTAATCTACTTCCAAGTCACCAGGAACAAACCACATAAGGCTCTTCTTGACTCAAGTTCTAGAGTTAACCTAGTTTCACAAGAGATGTATCAAGCTTGGAACCTGCCCCAACTTAAGAAGAGCAACATTCAACTAGAGCTGGTTGACCAATCCATCACCATTTCCTTGGAATTGGTGGAAGACATTGTTACCACTGTGTGTGGTTGGTCTTACCCAGCTAATTTCCTAGTGATAGAAGTTAACAATGACAAAAGGGACTTCCCAATTATAATGGGAAGGCCATGGCTGGATACAGTAGAAGCGTACCTAGGGATCTGTGATCTTTCCTTGTAGATATCTAAGGTAAATATTTATGGAAAGATTGAGAAGAAGAAAGTTCCATGCATCACATATAGTGATTCATCAGGTGATGACATGGAGGAAGGCACAACATCTCCTCCATGCAACAGGTGTGCCCTAGAAACTCTGCAACAAGGATGCCTATATGTAGCAACCACACAAGTAGTAGACACCCCGTGGTTGACAGCTAGTCGAAAGAGCAAACCAACATGCATGGAACGAACTGGGAAAACAACTCATGCTAACAATGAAGGCATAGACACATTGGAATATGAGCGTCGCCAACTTCCACCCCTTAATCTAAGAAAATCAATTGGGAGAAGTTGGGCACTTCTACGAAATTCAAGCAAACACTCATTATTTCAGATCTCTCCCTTACAATTCAGTCATAGGGGAGATGGCCACCTATGCTAATCATTTGGGGCCCTCAGTTCTTTTTAGTTTTTTTTTACACATTTTTGTCTTACACATTTTTGTTTTACACGTTTTTGTTTTACATATTTTTGTTTTACAAATTTCTTTAACTTTTCTTGTTTTTGTTTTACAAATTTCTTTAACTCTTCTTGTTTTTGTTTTTCAACATNGGTAACATCGAAATGGTAAGAAAACTTAAGAAGAAAACATGCAAGCACCCAAGAGAATGGCCAACACAAATACATCAAGTTCCCTTGAAGTCACACCCTTTTCACTTCTTGAGTCCTTCCTTAGTTTGAGAAATGCCCAGTCACTAATTTGTTAAAGTTCTTATTAGAAAGGGACTATACATTTCCAAGCTGAGAGAGACCATAGAACTTCTGGATGGATGGATGAAGTGGATTCATTACCTACCATATCAAAAGAAACATACATTATTATCAACATCATAACTTAAATGTAAAAACCAAACATTAACAATCAATATGAAAATAGTTCATACCATCGGGAAGAACACTTATTAGGTGACAAACTTACAGGGTGGATAAAACACACACAAAGAAATGGAAAAAGTATAACGATGTTGAAAAACAAAAACAAGAAGAGTTAAAGAAATTTGTAAAACAAAAACAAGAAAAGTTAAAGAAATTTGTAAAACAAAAATATGTAAAACAAAAACGTGTAAAACAAAAATGTGTAAGACAAAAATGTGTAAAAAAAAACTAAAAAGAACTGAGGGCCCCAAATGATTAGCANATTGGAATGAGATTTACCAAGTCACATTAATCATGAACTACATAAGGGGCTGTACACCACCTTGTTCTTGAGATTCCATTCCATTTTCTTCTCTCCATCCTTCTCTCCATGGTTCACCTCATTGCCGGTTGTATCATTAGTATATATTTTGGTTGATGCATTGTTTTCTTTTTGGTAAATTCTTACAATTAAGACTTTAACTCTTGTTCCAAATGCTATTCCTAGAGCCTACGGACTCTTTGAATGTGGGTTTGTCAGGGCATGAGCCTACTTTCGGGAGGACCCACTGACATTCCTATTTGGTGCATTGATTAAATTCTTTTCCCTAACAATTTTGCAATCTACTTTATTTTTTTCATTTCCATCTTGACATCCATTTCATCGATGTCATAGTTGTCCCTTTTTATCTAACTTTCTTATTCCTTTTCTTTCTCCATTGTAACGCTACCGGAGGTTTGCAATTAGTCATGGGGGTACGGGGCCCATTTTTTTTGATTTTCTCCTAACTCCTACACCTTCGGTAGTCATCAATATTATATCTCCAAACCCGTAATCAGCCATACCACAACTCAGCCAATGGGCTTACACCGAAGCAATGTATCAATCACATGATGATTCATTTACCCTTGCTAATATAAGACGATGTTGTATGTGTAGATGGCGATTATGCAACAATAGACCGGATCTGGAGGGAACACTTGGAATGGAGCAGTGTTGAAGCAGCTATGCAAGGAGCAAGATTGATGACGTGCTTACGGATGGATAACGAAAGGCACAATCTTGGCATGGTAGTAGCAAAAATTCTTTCTCTCTCTCTTTCTCAAGCTGCCAAATAAGGCCTGATGTCAATGTAATAAGGTGTTCACTCTTGTCGTCATGAACACCAGTTTATTTGTGTCTTGTAATGATGATTCATTCACATGTCATCCCATTAGTTCCATTTGAGTCAATAATCCCATACCTTCCTGATATTATTATAAGGAACTCAAGGATGAGTTTTCATTTAGTCATGGGGGTATGATGGTACGCATCCCTTGCGATATCGTGTACGTGATATCACATCGTCCACTGCAATATCACATACACGATATCGCGGTGCGCCATCGTATCTATAAATAAGAGGCAGCTATCCCTTATTTCTCATCCTAGGCTTAGACCATAGTGAAACATTGGTAGATTGATCACTCCAGAGATAGAATATTTTCCATGTACCCGCAGTAGGATTCTTAAAGTGAACGGATCTGTATTCGAGCAAACATTGTACCTGAACACAAGTTTGTGTATGGCAATAAAGATGAGCTTCTTGGATAAACCTTGCAGTGCATGGAATAGGCTAATTAGGATTTTATTTATTGTTATTTACTGTTTATCATTTACATGCTTTATTAGGAATTAAATCTCTCTCAACCCTTCTCTCCTAGTTAAGTGCCTTAGTACGACTACTTCGAGCACGTGCGTTACGCGTGGTGATCCCAGCAACGACTAGCGTTTGGTAACCACGGCTGCATTGGTTCAGGGTGTGAACGGTAAGTGAGAACGAATGTTGACGCTAGGTTAATTAAGGCTTAGTTAGTTAGTTAGAGTTAGTTAATTAGTCTTTTCAACCCTTCATGTCTTAGCATAGGAGATAAAACAAAAAAAGCTATAAAAATCATATACCTCAAACTTACTTAACCATACACCTTGACAAATACAAGTAATTCTGGGAAGACAACGAATAATTAACCTTAAGTGTTCCATGAGGCGTGTAGGCACTTATTCTGAGGAGTTCAACTAGATCGCATGTGTTACACTCGTATTCGTATGGTTGAGTGTAGGGGTACTTCGCCACTCATTAGTAGTAAAGACCGATGATACATCACGAAGTCAAACACAAAGCATTAAAATTGAACTTAACAATGGTTATTAGATGCTATTTCCATTGATGATTCATCAACCCACTGTGCATATCGGATGCCCTATAAACTAAGTAAACCTCATCTTGTCATTAATGGTAGTGCTGCAATTATTAATGGTGCACATGTTAAACATAGATTCTAACCTACCATCCCTACACATTCCCATAAAATCCTAATGGTGACGCATGAATGATGATGGTGGTAGAGATGTGGGGATGTGGGTGATGCGACGATGTGGTAGCAAACATGGTGTAGTGGAAGATGTGGGGTGGTGGTAACTAGCATGACGTGGTGGACATGGGTGATAGTTGTGGACATGGGCATTCAATGCCACTAACTAGGAGCTACTATAAAAGTAGCAGGAGAGGATGTTGCAATGAGCTGGTGGTCTTTCTCTCTCTCTCTCTCATGGGTTAAGTGATGTTGCATGAGTTGCAAGTGGTAGATGGCGACGATGAATGGTGACATTAAAGGAGAATGGCGCTCTTTCTCTTTCTCTTTTGTGGGCAAGTAGTGTGGCACTAGCTACAAGTGGTAGATGACACGCAACATGGTTAGTGTGGCAATCAGCTATAGTGGGTCACGAACAACCAGTGATGGTAGGTGGGAGTACCTATAGATAGCAATGTCTACAAGCATCAATGAGCGACGATGGTCATGCGAGAGCTGCAAGAGACATGTAGCAAGCGTGAATAATGACATGACAACATTGTCCATGTGCATCAGTAGGTGGCCTTCTTCCCTCTAGTAGCAGTGGAAACGACATGTCACTAGTAGTGGTAGCTGACTATCAACGACATGTACAATGACACATGGCAATCAGTGTCAAAGTCAATAGTAGTGACAAGAGTCAACGTTGTGGTCTGTAGGTATGCAGTAGTAGGCATTAGAGTCAATAGTGGTATAGGGAGAAATCGAGGGTCTCTCTCTCTCTCTCTCTCTCTCTCAACGTCTGCAAGCATTAATAAGTAGTGACAGTCATGTGGGAGTCGTAGGTAATGTGCAATAGGTGCAAACAAGGGGGGTCTCTTTGGCTAGCAATGAGAGGCAGAGTATGTCTGCAAGTTGACAAGGGCTCGGGTATGACCAGCAATTGTGTGTGGGGCAAAGATCTTTGAGGGCACACTCTGAAGGTCTCCCTCTTTGGAGTAGTGGTAGGCACGCCAAGACTAGCAGTGCATGTGAACGACAATAGACGACATGTGTGAATAGCAGTAGACTACATGCGCGAACAGTAGCAGACGATGCATGGTAGTAGGATACGTTGCAAAAACATGTTGTAGCAGATGGTGCATAGAGTGCATCAGCACCTAGCAGCCAATAGCTAGCGGGTAGCAAAAACCAGCACTAGTGGCAACGCGATGTTGAGACTAGTAGCGAGCAAGTGCATGTCAACAATAGTAGTAGATGGTGGTCAATGGGTGATAGCACACTACATGAAATGGTAGTCAACAGGTGGTAGCACATGGCATCAGATGTAGCCAATGGCAGGTGGTGGATGATGTGTTAGTGCGCGGCAACTAGCAATGGCAAGTCAGCATGTCAACAACAATAGATGTTGTAAGGGGTGTTAGTAGTCGACAGGTAGGTGGGTGTAACTAGCAGCCTACATGACAGCATGTAACAACAACAACAGATGTTGTAGGGGGCATCCACAGTTGGTAGGCTGGTGGGTGTAATCGACAACATATGTGGTGGTGCGTGATAGCAACAGCAGACATTACAGGGAGCGTCAGTGGTCAACAGGCAAGTGGGCATAACTGACAGCCTACGTGGTGGCACATAGTGTGAATGATAGAAGTTAGTGGTCAATTTTCGACAATAACAATAGCGGCACGTGATGAACGACAATGGATAATAGCATGTGTTTGCAACTAATGGTAGTAGCGGTAGCAGTGGCCCAAGTGTGAACAGTGGTGCATGATGATCAATGCTCAACTACAATAGTGTCAGAGGTAGTGCATGTTAGCAACCAATGGCGATAGCCTTAGCTTAGCTAGAGCCACCAAAAGTTGTTACATTTGCACTCGTTTTGAGCTAAGTTGTTGTTCCATTCTATTATTTTTTATGAACCGAAGTCTCTGTGTTGTGGTTTAAACATAGAACCCATTTACCTTTAAACCTAGATTAATCATGTCATCAACTATTTTCTGATTTAATTCCATGTTTTATTGTTTTCTGAGTTTTGTTATTGGAAATTTAAAAACAAACGATTGTCTTTCTGTCAAAGTTATCTTGAACTACCCTTTATATTTCCCTATTGAAATTGCTTAACTTATTAGCATCTATAAACGTTACGAAACACCATGTTTCCAAACCAGCTAAGACTATTCCTAGGTTTCCGTACCCATATAGGAGTTGCCCTAGGCAATAGTTTCCCTAAATGAGTTTTGGGGTGTTGATTTGTCCAAAATGCATCAATAGGATGTTCCACCAAG
>MNCI01015272.1:3507-80371 GCA_015680685.1 Gnetum montanum
ACAAAAATTTAAATCTAAAATATGAGGTCCGAATGTGAAGGCGCCAGGCCTGGAACTGCCAGCAAATATTTCCAAATTATCCCGCCCTGCCAAAAATCTTTATCAACCGCCACCGCGGAAGAAGGCCCTGCCAAAAGTTAACGTATGGTTCTGAACATAGGGTTTCAGTTGCCTGGAATTTTTTTTTGTTTTGCCCCAAATTCGCTTAGGGCTTCCTGCATTTTTTTTAATCATCTTCCAAATCATCGCCATTGTTATTGATTGTAGAGCTAGGGGCGAACGTATCGTGGATCTACATCCAGCGAAACCGTAGGAACCTTCATCATGCCGTTATAACCGCCACAACCTCCAGAACCGTTGCAGCCTGCAAAACTGGAAATGCCACGGCCTACAAAACTGGAAATAAAACCGGGGTTTCAACAAAACGCGACTCTTTTCTGTTTATATTATGTGTGGATGAGGGTTTCGATTTTTTTTATCTCTCTACGTTCATGGCAAAGAGGTTTTGTCCCCCAGGGACTTGGCCATGCCCGTGGCGATGGCAGTTTTCCTTGGTATCGTGGCTATGCCGCGATAAACACCACATGGCTACACAATTTTACCATGCCTATTGCCTTCCTGGCTTTGTTCTATTTCCTTTCCTTGTGTTTCTCTGGCCTTCCAACAACGAAACAACAGCTGTCATTGATGCAACGGCCAATTGCAGAAAATTTTTGCTTCACAGATGTCATTGTTTCAGTTTTTCTCCTTCTTTTTTTTAATAGTTTGACATGCTTATATTTTTATATTAATTTCCTTGCACTGGATGTATAAATAATACATATGAAAATTGGACTTCCTTTATAATCTTACTAGACTTTGATTCCGTAAAGCTCGGTTATGTATATATATTGCTACCTTGTAAAATGCATTTCTCAAAAATTCATAAGCTTACCAGAGAAATGGTGCTCCTATACATTTCTTCCTTAAATCAAAAGAATGCCTTTGTTAACTTATTCCTTTCCTCTCAGGGCTGAAAATTTAGCCACTTCTCCAAAAATTCTTAACCCATTAAGCCTGCTTCATGAAATGGCCAAATGTGCCAACAATATCCAATTTCTGATCATTTCCTTGATGAATTCCTCTTTGCTGGTGTAGTAAATAATCAATCACCCATGAAGACAAACTAGTACAGTAGCATTCTTACCTATCTCCTCACCCAAAAAACACCGCAAGAGTTAAACCTTAAGAAGAAACAACAGTTTCTTTATCGAGCCAAGTACTTTATGGAGATCAATGGACAACTTTACAAAGTGTATCCTGATGGCTTGGTTCGATAGTATGTTCTTGATATAGATCAACTGCGAGTTCTCCAAGATGCTCATGAGGGTCCTTGTCGGCGTCATTACGCTGGGAGACGAACGCTTCCCATGCTCATGAGTTAGTGTATGGTAAATTACCAATGCTTCCCATTCAAATTGAGCTCCGTACACTATCCATGGCATGTGACCTCAACCTTGACCTTGATCTAGCATAGAAACAACAGTTAGTAACCCTTAACTTGCTAGATGAAAATCGATTAGCTGCCCTATCATTTAACGAATTGCACAAGGCCTTCAATAAAAAACATCATGACCTAAGAATTAGGAAAGTTAAATATCACCCAGGAGATAAGGTTCTCTACTGGAATCCCACACATGTGCCACAACGTACTAAATTTCAAATACTATGGGAAGGACCTGATATTATTTATGCAACTTTTCCTTCAGGGGCCATGACAATATACAAACCTAAGAGCCCAAACAAGAAGCTGTTGGTCGATGTGCAACAAACCAAATCTTTCCATGAGCTTAGGACAACCAATACACATGCTACCTTTATTGATAGACAACCTTGCTCACTATTTCAGATCTCCTCCTTCCAACTCAGTCATGGGGGAGATGGCCACCTATGCTAACCGTTCTAGGCCTTCAAATCTTTTTGAACTTTTGTTTTACACATTTTTCCAACTTTTCTTATTTTTTTTACAAAATCATTCATATTTTTAATATTTGTTTGATTGCTTGATTTACTTTTCTTCATCATCCAATAAATGCTCATGATGGTGGATTGAATTATATCATATTGATTGCTAATGTTTGGTTTTTGCCTTTGAATTATGATGCTAATATTAAGGTATGGTTCTTTTGGTAAAATAGGCAATGAGTCCATGCCATCCACTCATCCATACAACTCTATGGTCTCCTTTGGTTTGGAACTGTACAATCCTTCTTTTTCTAAGTAAAATTTTAATGAATCAATGGTTGGGTACTTTTCAAACCAAGGAAAGACTCAAAGGATGAAAATGGTGTGACTTCAAGGGGATTTGATGCATTTGTGTTGGCCATTCTCTTGGGTGCTTGGATGCTTTTTTTTTTGGTTTTTCGCCATTTTGACATTGTTCAAAAATTGGGAAGTTGAGTGAATAAAAATAAGTCTTTGCATGGTGTGGTTCTCACGCAAACAAAAAGGTATGAGAATTCAAAGCATACCCCTTAGACATAATAAAGCAATATGGGCTATAAGCACTGGTTATGGAACTGGAAAGACATGTTACCCATGCCTAAAGGTTCCTTCAAACTAAGGCCCTTTCTCGCTTCCTACTTCTCCATCTTGCTCTTCTCGAAATGGTGGTGACTTTTTGTGGAAGCATTCTTGTTGCTTCAAGTGGATGGATTGGTCAAGTGTGTTGATGCGAGGTCACTGGATGTGGTTTGTTTGATTATGGATTTGGGATGAGTTCTACTCAGTCACATTAACCATAAAATACACAAGGGACTTTACACAACCTTGTTCTTGGGATTCCATTCCATTCTCTCCTCTCCATCTTTCTTCCCATTTTTCCACCTCATTTTTGGTTCTATCATTAGTCTATTTTTGGGTTGATGCATTATTTTTCTTTGGTGAATTCTTGTGGCTAAGTTCTTAACTCTTTCTTCCAAATGACATTCCTAGAGCCTACGGACTCTTTGATTGGTGGGTTTATCAGAGCATAAAGGGCATGAGCCTACTTTGTGGAGTACCCACTGGCATTTCTTTTTGGTACAATTGTTAACTTCTTTCCCTTAAACATTTCCTGCAATCAATCATTTCTTGTTTCATCCCCATCCATGACATCCATTTTATTGGTGTTGCCATTGATATTTTTCATCTTTCTTGTTCCTCATGTTTTTCCATCTTATAGCTACCGGAGGTTCGCTTTTAGTCATGGGGGCCCTGGCACAAATTTTTCAATTTTTTTCATTTTAATAATTGCCTAACCCCTACACCTTAGGTAGTTTCCAGTGATAAATCTCCTAACTAGTTTATGTTATAACCACAACTCAACCAATGCACTTCATATCAAGGCAAGGTATCAATTGCATTATGGATTATCTATCCTTGCTCATTTGTGACTGTGTTGTGTGTGCATATGGTGATCGTACAAACAATGGACTAGGCTTGGAGGAAGCACTTAGGATGGACTAAAACTGGAGCATTTACAAAAGGAGCAAGTTTGGTGGCATGGCTATGAATAAACAATGGAAGGTGTAATCTTGGCATTGGCAACAACACGCTCCATCTTCTTTCTCTCTCTCTCTCTCTCTCTTCAAGTTGTCAAATAAAGGCTTGGATGTCATTTATGTACGAGTGTTCACCACAATGGTCATGAACAATAATCTTGTAATATGCTTATTGATCCGTTCACTAGGCATGTTGAGTCTGTCATCCTATTCCACTGTCAATTGTCAATTAGTCAATAATCCCATACATTCCCAATATTTTGTAAAAAACTCGAGGACAAGTTTTCATTCAGTCATGTGCGTATGATGAGAGAAGTTACTCTAGCAGTTATTCTAATTATTAGAGCAGTTACTCTAGTGGTTACTCTAGCAATTACTCTAATTATTAGAGTGGTTACTCTAGCGGTTACTCTAGTAGTTACTCTAATTATTAGAGTGGTTACTCTAGCGGTTACTCTAGTAGTTATTCTAATTATTAGAGTGGTTACTCTAGCAGTTACTTTAGCAATTATTCTAATTATTAGAGAAGTTATTCTAATTCTTAGAGCAATTACTCTAATTATTAGAGTAGTTGCTCCCAAGCCTATAAATATAGTTCCTAGGNTTACACAAGCATGACGACTTCGAGCATGCGTGTAACGCTTGGTAACCTAGTAACGATTAGCGTTTGGTAATCCCAACAGTGTTGCACTGGTTCAGGATGTGTATAGCAAGTGGGAACGGATGCTGGTGTTAGGATTAGTTAGAACTTAGTTAATGAGTAGTTAAGTTAAATTAGTCACTTAGTTACCTCTCTCCTTCCCTACTAGCATAGCACATAAAACATAAAATCTATAAAAATCATATGCCTCAAGCTTACTTAACCATACAATCGTGACATATAGGTAAGCTTGGGAAGACAATGATCAACCAACCCATCCTTTTTCCACAAGGGCACATAAGCACTTAGTCCTTGGAATTCGACCGGATCGTGCATGAAATGCTCGTATTCATATGGTTGAGCATAAGGGTACCTCGCCGCTCATCACTTATGTTTATATTCTATTTTTATATTTTTGTACTGATGGCTCAGTCATGGTTTCTTTTTCATGGTTACAGGCAGTGAGTCCACAACATCCACCCATCCACCAAATCTATGGTTTTTCTTGTTCTGGAAGTTTGAGGTCCCTTTCATTAACGAAACTCTCAATGAATCAATGACCTTAGTAGTCTCCAAAAGTGGAAAGGATTCAAAGGTTTGAAAAGGGTGTGACTTCAAGGGGACTCAGTACTCTTTGTTCTCTTCTACTTACTCGAATGCTTGGGTGTTTTCATGGACTTCTTACCACTTCGTGTTGACCAATAATAGGAAGTTCAATAAAGTATTTATATGGTGTGGTTCCCATCGAAAAAAAATAAAGCAAAAGAAAAAAAACATGATGAAAATTCAAAGCACACCCCTTAGACAAATAAACGAGCTACAAGCACTAGTTATGGGACTAGAAAGACATGTTACCCATGCCTAAAGGTCCCCTCTGACTAAGGCCCTCGCTCACTTCCTACTTCCCTTTTCTTCTCTTTATGGAGCAATGGCTATTTGTGGGTGCACTCTTGTGCCTTGAGGGGGTGGATTGGTCTTAGAGTGCCAATGCAAAGTCATTCTAAATACACAATTCCACAAGAAACTTATTATGACCTCAATTCAAGATTCCATTCCACCTTCTACATCATCCACCTATGCTTCCCATAATTCACCTCGTTGTTGATGTCCATGTTCTTGACTTTATATCTTGGTCTGACGTATTTGAATTCTTGGGTAGCATCTTCCAAGTTTCGATCCTTAACTTCCACTAACCATTAATCACCTATGGAGCCCATGGACTCCTTAGGCTGAGGTTATGTAAGGGAAAATAAGGCATGTGCCTACTATGGGGAGGACCCACTTGCATGTCCCTTGGTCAAGTTCATTAAGTACCTTAACCTTAGACATTCTTGTAATCAAAATCTTTCGCATGTTCATCTTCGGCATCAAACCATGTGTTCCTTTACAAATTTTGTTCAATAAACACATTCTTCATTGAATTTTTTAACTTTTGAGCTTTCAAAAATCCTCTTCAATGATTTTATCATATACTTAGTTTTTCTAGGATTCCATGGACCCCATTTTCATTAAAAAATTTCTAATATTTTTTTTTTTTGAGAAATTCAAGTTTGAAATTTTGGTTGATGGGCCCCATAAACAAGGCCCCATCGATGGAGTAGACCCGCATACAAGGTTCCATATATAAGGACCCATTGACGTAGCAGAAAATACTATAAATACATGTGACCCCCGCTTTGAAATTTTCACATTTGCTCATAAACGCTAGAGGATTTTTTGCAATTTTTAGAGCCCAAAACTTTCCTAAGCCCATAACTTCCTAACCATTAATCTGAATCACTTAGTTCTTTGACCTTGCAACTACTAAAGGTAAACTCTTCATCGTGGGGACCATAAATGTACCATTTTTTATATAATTTTTTTTGCCATTTGTCTAACTCCCACTAAGGTTTAACTATGAAATCAACTATTAAACATTAAATTACAAGAGTTAAACCTTCCCAACAAGCTCTGGCGACATTTACAACAAATTATTAATAAATAATTAATAAAATAATAAATTTTCCATGGTCTGACCCTAGTCAAAGTGTAACTACCTAATTAGAAAAGGTATTCAAAAATTTGAAGTTACACACAATATCTACTAATCCATGGATGTGTTATGACTACAAATGGCACCAAAGGGAAAACATACGTAGGAAGCAAGACCATAACAACCAAGGAAGAAATGGACTAGAATGGGAAGGCCAAGAATAGCCCCAAGAAGAACCACTTACAACCCATGCCATAGGTCCTCTTAGGGACAAGGCAAAGGTGGAATCTATCAGACAGATTCTAGAACCAACAGCAATAACAGAACACTCCCATCGAGATGATGCACCAACATAACCAGAAAATCTCAAGGTGACCTTAAAAGAGGCTTGCTTGAATCAGATCAAGTCAAGAGAGGTCTAAAAATTGATGCTTTAGGAGCTAAACTTTGGCCCTTTTCTAGAGCATGCACCGAGAGAAGCACAGGACTAGTTAAAGACCTCTCCCATGTGGCCAATCATCACTTCCATTGGGGAGTGGTACATGGGAGAGACATTGTTGTTTTGGAACAACAAGCAACCTGAAGGCACAGTGAAGATCAAGGACATCTCAGTGTCCTATGCAACGTAAGACATTACTATAGTGCTTAGGTTGCCCAAAATAGGGGAAAATTTGATAGAAATTCCAATGCAGGTTTATCAAAGCATAAAAAAAGAATGGGTGCAACGATGTTATGGTGTCAACCATAAGGAGTATGGTGCACTCATACCAGTAGAGAGGATTCATTATATGATTATGGCCTTTTACCTCAATCCCACGATGAGGCCAAGCAAAATCACCGCTTTCTCTACCCATTCATGTGCCACTCTAAGTGGGAGATTCCCAATCAACCTTCTGCAGTTGATCTATTTAGAGATGGAGAAGCACTTTAAAGAAAATGAACATGAAAGAAAGGCAATCCTCTTCCCATGCCTCATCAAAAAACTCTATTGAAGGGGAGGGATAGTTTGTTACACCAATGATAATGTCAAAACTGTTTCAACTGCCAATTGAACAAAAATAATATAGGATAAAATGCCTACAACTACAATTCAAGAAGAGGAGCAGCAACCACCACTACCACCTATCACTCAAATAATAGTGTCAGATATCATTGTAACTACCCAGAAATTGTGAGAGAATAGAGAATGGTTCTTGAGTGAATAAGAGCAAACAATAGGCACAAGTGGAAGGGACCCATCCATATACAAACTAGCCTTGAGTCATCTTAATGAGATGGCCTAAATGATCAATTTGATGGGTGAGGGTGGATCCATTTTCTCAACCCAAAGAACGTAGCTACCCGCAAGGTCAAATTCGAGTACCATAGAGGTCATAATATCTTTCACAAAATAACAACCACTCTTAGAAATCTCTGGGAATGCCACAACCTTCTTGGTGCGCTTGGAGGAGGGTGAAGGGGCAACTATTTTGGTGATGCAGCACTAGGGGCAGGAAATAGTAGTAAAAGTGGTTACTAATAGGATTGCCAAAATGCTCAATGCACCTACAGCATATACACCAAACATCACTACACTCAAAGATGTGTATATATTTGCAAGAACTATAAGCAACAGAATAAGTGCAACACATCATGAAGAGCTATTAGATCAACTAGTGGGAACTAGGCAATTGCTTTTGGATGTCTTTAACCTTCTAGACAACATCACTACGACTCAGTTAGAGCTACTAGAGGTAAGGGGCAAAATCATCATATTGGAGGGGCAACTCGAAATAGCTAGAGAGTAGAATGAATGCTTGGCTGAGAAGGTTGCCAAACTAAGAGTCCAAATTACTAATCTTGCATTTCTCAACCCAGCACTCACAAGAGATGAAGCTATACAATAGCTTCAGTCTAGGCTTAAAGAGGTTGAGAATGCAATGGAGATGGTGGTGTTCTACAAATCCTTAGCAGAAGCCACATAGTACAAGATTCAAAAGGCCTTGGATCAAACTCACCAAGAGAATGTGCAATTGACTATAGAAAATCATCACTTGCCGAATGTTGATACATACAAGCAACAACTCACAAATTTCATCAATCAACAATAGAAGAAAGTAGCTAGAGTAAGCACTGAATTGAGGAGATTGGAAGTAGAGAATAGGAATCTCTTCATGAAGGAGGTGCATGCCCTTCGCTAGAAAATTGCAATTAAAGTGGTGGCCTAGAAATTTGAAGCTCTCAAGTTTGAGAAAGTTAAGGACTATTACAAAGAGCAAGTTAGCCTACAAAAGAAAATAAATGAAAAACATATCCAATTAGTGAAGGCAAAGGTAAATGAAGCCCTCCAGTAACTCCAATAATGTAAAGAAGTTTGGCAACCCATCTTTGATGGGATCGATGCCTACAACAAAGTGAAAGTCTGCACAAAGGAGTTGTAGATCAAGAAGATGATGGAGTGCATGGAACTTGCCAATCTCCATTATGAAAATTTGGACATGTTGACTATCGAATGGCCATAATCAAAGTTTGAGAAGTAGGTGGCCATCTTGTACTTGTTGTACGAGGTCGAGTTCAAGCATCACAAGGACACTAAGGACAAGCTTGCAGTGGCTAATGTTGAACTCGAAGTTCTCAAGGCACATTTCACAAATCAAATATCAACTACCAAGAACTTGGCTAGAAGGATGAATGACTACCAGGAGCTACAAAATGTAGTAAGAGTGTTTGACATTGAATGCAAATAGTTCATTACTTAGTTTGTTAATGTAAAGGAGATGTTCCCAATCATGCCCTATCTGTGGGATATCCCCATTCTAGCCTGCATTGGTGATGTCACATGGACTGTGAATGATCCTTAGAGTAAAAAGGAGAAGATGAAGACATTACTTAATGCCTTTCACCTTTCACTCTAGGTTGTAGCCATAATGGGATAGCCATAATCACCTCAACCATTGCACATGCCCAAAGCCAATGAAGGTCCTTCAAAGCCTTAGGAGCCACCACCACCTGAGACTATCTGATCTTCACCAATGTCTTCACCCTATCAAAGGATGAGTTATCCAACTTTTTGCAGTCATGTCTTGGTGTTCAATTTTGTGTCATGAACACCACAATTTTTTGTAATTTTTTGATCCGTACACTTGGGTACTTATCTTTGTTAAGTCAGTTTGTTTTGTTTTAGTAAGAGTTAGTTAATAATCCCATACTTTCCCAATTTTTTAAACAAGTTTTCATTCATTTGTGGGGAAATGATGAATGTCAAAGAGTCACATCGATGGACCCCTATCTATGTGGTGTGCCCTATCAACGAGGCCACGTAGATGTAGCATTTGATATGTTGATGAGGCCCCATCGACACAGCCCTAGAGCAAAAACTATAAATACGAGCTCACTAGCCATATTTATGGGGGGAGAATTCTTCTCATAGTAGCAAAGCTCTTATAGTTTTTTTATTTGAGAGTTAAGTATTTCTCTAAGTGCCCGCAGCAAGAGTCAGAAAGTGTACAGATCTTTATTCAAGCACTATTGTAACTGAACACATAGGTGTGAATGATAATAAAGATAAGCTTCTTAATCAAACCTTACAACACTTGGATTAGATTAATGAGCTATTTATGTATTCATTTTTTTCATTAATTATGGCATTAATTAACCTAAATTAGGCTTTGAGCGATCGATCCATTAATTAAGTTAAATAGACTAAGCACATAAGTATGACCACTTTGAGTGTAAACACGTATTTTTTTAGTAACCCAAGCAACATTATTTCTTGGTTCACCTGGTAGTGTAGTGCTTGGTAATCCTAGTAGCAAGTACCTCGGTTCAGAACATGTACAGCAAGTGGGATCGAATGCTTATATTAGGACTAGTTAGACATTAGTTAATTAATTAGATCTCAGTAGTATTAAATCATCTTATCTTTATATCTCAGCACCACAAACCCTAAAAACATAAAACCATAAAAAATCATATACCTCAATTACACTTAACCATACCATGTATGTCACAAGTGTAATTGGGAAGACAGTGAATGACCTTAAGGCAAGGTTCGCTACCTAGACAACTAGTGTACCAGAGAACATAAAGTCCTTGGAATTCGACTAGAAGCATTCGTATGGTTGAGCATAGGGGTACCTTCACCGTTCATCATCTAGCTTAGAATTTACCTTCTTGTTATTAATTAGATTAATTAATTAATTTCTATATTATCATTCAATTAGTTTAAGGGTTGCACAACATCAATAATCATATGTCTTACTCTAGACTAAACCATACATGACCAAACAGCCACTAGTCCAAGTGAGAAGAAAATGAGCTATGATCAATGGTTAACAATCTAGATACCACACTAGTTCCATTCACGTTATTTGACTGAATTACATGTGAACACTTGTGATTCATATGGTTGGGTGTAGGGAGTACCCATTGCTCATCATTGGAATTGTTGTTGAGAATGGTGCTAGTGATCTAAATTAGTTATATTATAAATGATCTTTGTAAAAGTATTAACTATTTAGCTTTTCGAAAATATTAATATTTTAAGTCACACAAGCTATCAAATAAAATATGTCTTCTTCACATAGGACCAATAATGCATCACATAATGAGAACACGAGTAGGAGAAATGGTAGGTTCTATATTGAAGAGAATTGAAGTAAACTACTACAAGGAGGAATCTCATATGCTCATCTCAACCCTTATTCTATTCAGGGACTATGTTTTATTGTCACCAACAATCCTAGAGGGGATGAAGTAAGTCATAGAACAAGGAGGACCTCAAGGCCCATGGCCTCCTCCAAACCTAAAAGTGATAAATCAAGGAACCATAGTGGAAGATATAAGATCCATGGCGATTCTCCCAATTCATCATCTTTCTCTTCCTTGTCAACATCTAGTTCTGACAAAGTGAACATAGGTATAGAGATAGAGATATACTAAGGGGTCAAGATGAAGATAGAAACGTAACACGAAGGCAAGATGAAAGACATCAAAGTATGTATAGATGAGATCATCATTATCAAACAAATAGAAATAGAGATTATCACCATGAAATGCTTGAGCTCTTTGACAAAAAATACCAAACATATGAAAGAGTGTCCAATATAAGAAAACAAATCTAAGGGTGGAAGTAAGAGAACCATGAATCCTTGGATGTAGCCTTGGATGGATACTATTCTCTACTACATAGATGTCCAGGCCATGGTTTTTCTCAAAATAAGTAGCATCTCCACATCATAGATGAGCATCATAACAAAATGAGGGAGACCCTTGGGATCTATGCTCAATGACAATTATCAAAATTAAAAGCCCATCAGATACAAAGGCTAGTTGAATAGGTGGCAAAAGAAGAAGGAGAGCTGTGTAAAAGGGAGAGTTTAGAGGAATATAACTAGGATCCAACTCTTCACAAAAAAGAGGTTCATTTTATGAGCAAGAAAAATAGGTAGCTCTTGATGAGTTGATTTCACATAAAACCTTGCCAATACAAAGTCTATCACTAAGATTGAAGCAAGGGTAGATAAGATGTAGAAGTTGATAAATGAAAAAGTTACAACTAACTTGACATTCATATAGGAGAAGCTAAAGCAAAAAGGATTAAGCAATCAAAACAAGAAGAGGAAAAATAACAAAGAAACAAGTAAGGACACTTATCGACAAAAAAGAAAAATAGTTGTAGTAGAAGGGTTAAAGCTTCATATACAAAAGGGGATGATGGATGTAACATCTACCAATATGAACATCCAAAGGGAAATTACCAAATTATGTTACATCTACAAGAGTTTTGGGCTTTTTCTTTAAATCCCAAATTCATAGAAAAGCAAATGTCTAGGAGATTGCCTTATCTACAAGGTAATTATAGATAGTCCTACAACCAATAGTACTATTTGAGTGGAACTTCTTATCAACCTCAAGACTACTATCAACCACAGTAGCAAAACCCATAGTCTTTGGGGATGCCATCAACAAACCAGCAATATCCCTATTACAAGCTAGATCCTTATGGATACTATGTTCAACAATCTATTTCTCCAAATGGTTGCACTTCCTCCACCTCAAATCACTACTACTACTCTCTTGAATACCATAAACCCATAACATCTCCTATGGGATGACCATCTTGTACCTCTTATCCTCTATCACATCCTCAATACTTTCATACTTCCTTCCAACATATGTCATCTCGTACCTATCATCGTGAAGAGATAGAAAATTCCATGCATTACTCATAATGATAAAGGGTGTAATTGTGCATCAAAAGTTCAAAATGTTAATACAATCCCTATGCCAACTCACAAAAAACTTAAGGAATAAGTGTGTGTGCATAACCAAGTTTACACAATATCCACTAAACCAAAAGATGCCTAGTGGCTCAAAAATGAGAATACAAGACCATTCAAAAGATGCATGGAAATATCCAACCCATTTATTAGTTATTTCCTAAGAAAATGAACCAAATAGAGAACTTAGAAAAGAACATCTTACACTTTGACTATACATCAAAACAAGATGTTAAATAAGGAGACATAAGGACTAAAATAAAAAATAAACAAGGAAACATGTCTAGGCTACTTAAAAAGAAAACACCTTCTAGTCTAGCTAAAGATATGTCTCCAAATAATCAAAACATGATTATCACTAATGTTAAATATGCTATCTAGCATAAACTTAAACCATTAAAGATGATAAATGAAAAACTTATACAAGGAAATGTGTGGTCCATTTTTTGAATGCTTGCTCATGAACTAAGTCATTGGGAAGACACCCCATCTTGAATCAAGAACTAATAAGTGCATTTTTTCACTTTTTTGTTTTACAATTTTTTATCATTTTCCTATTTCTTCAAAAAAAATTCAATTCTTAATATGTTTTATGTTTCTTTTTATTTTTCTTTTCTTTATAATTTACTCTTTCTTGAGTTATTTCTTTTATATTTTATGCATGCTTACTATGCTTTTGTTAATAATGTTGCCAGTCACAACGCAAAAGTAAACACTATGTGTTGGGTCTCTACCCTATGTTATCAATATGATTAGGTAAATAATTATGTGATACAGTGAGACCACATCATCCATCCCTATAGTTTCTCTAAATAAAAGGTCTTTATCATGAAAACAATATGGTTCTTTATATAGGAACCTAAAATTAACTGCTAATCATTATGCCTTGAAGAAAGAGGAAAAGACCAAGTGGGAATGGCAAAGGGTGTGATTCCAAGGGGATTTGTTGCATTCTCTTCTTGAATTCCTTCTTGTGGTTTGCCTCTAGGAATGTACCATCACTTCTAATCATCAACCAATAAATAGGAAGCATGTTTTTCATGGTGTGATTCCCATGATATTCAAAAGCAAAAAAAAAAAAGAGAGAGCGACAGAAAAAAAAAGAAAGAAAGAGAGAAAAAATAACAAACAATGAAAATTCAAAACACATCCCTTAGACATAATAATCGATTACAAGCACTAGTTATTGGACTAGAAAGACATGTTGCCCATGCCTGAAGGCATCCCTCTAACTAAGGTCCTTCCTTCATTCCTTCTTCTCTTTTCTTCTCTTTTTGGACTGATGTCATTCTATGTGGTTGTTATGAGCTCATGATGGTCGGTAAGAAGGGACATATTAATGTGAGGCCACTGCTAATGGTATGGACTTGGTATAAAACTTGGACAGATAAGTATGATGATCATCTTAATCACAATTGACACAAGAACCTATTGTAGATATGGTTAAGTACCTTACATCCTAATCTCTATAATCCCTTCCCATCCCATTATTCACTTCACTACTACATGCAATTATCGGCCTAATGATTTTGTATAGTATAGTGTAGGATCCTAACCAAGGTAGTTGTGTTTTGTTTGGAACACAAGGCATGATCTACATTTAACTTCTAAGGTGCCTATGAACATCTATAGAAGTGGTTATGTAAGGGCATGGGGAGGATCCACTTGCATAACTTTTGTTGATCATGGCTTTGAACCAAATCTCACATCTTCAAGAACATCATTGACAGCTTCTCTGAATTTATGCATGATTTTGTGATCAATTTCTTATAGATTTTGAGTTATATTTAATGCTTTTATATTGAAATTTCCTTTAAATTTAAAATTTCTTGGCCATCTTATAAATTAGACATTTGGTTTTAATTATTCGAAAACATGTGTGCTTCTAAAGTTAAGCTCATTTATTGTGGGTGGGTTTAGGATGTAATTTTTGAAATTTTTCTAACACCTCATTTTTGAACATTATGGTAACTAATATAAAAAAAATCAAAATGATGTAAAAAATTTGATGATTTTAGTTACCGTAGAGCCTTGGGGAGCATTATTATGAAATTACCTTAAGCCTAAATGCTAAATTTTTTTTAGATTTTGAGCTTGTGAGGGATCCAAAAAGGGTTAATTATCAAGGAAAATGTACCAAAACTAATGTTGATCCTTTGGTGATTTCAGGTGATGCTAAACAAAAAACCTAAGGTTGAAGGTCTTTTATAAGGCAAGGAAAAGAGGCCAAGAGAAGGACAGATGAGGACATGCCCATGGATAAATAGTAGCATATATAATGATTAAAGCTCCAACATCACGTGTTTGTCAAACCCGTGGGATGATGAAGAGAAATTTTGATCTTTTCTTCAAGAATGTTCTACATAAAAGAGAAGCATAAACATAACAATCAAGGTTCAAAATTCTACCACCACTAGCAAAAACAAAAATATTTATCTTCAATAGATTTTTGAAGACTTCTATAATTTTGTAAACTTTAGTGTTTTTCCAAGCTCTTTGTCATTTTATAATACATCCACTCAAATAAAAATTTTGTAATGCAGCACTCTAGTTTTATAATGGTTGTCAATCTAGTCTTCGTCACCCCATAATTTTTGTAATGAAACGTTATCCATTTATATATAACTTGAGGACAAGTTTTTAGTTAGTCATGGAGGTATGATGAGACCTAATATGTTGGGCAACTTCGTCAGTACATCCTCATCGATGCATCTCTATTGAAGCATCTTAGATGTGTCACCTCATATATGTGGATGAGGATGTGTTGATGCATTAATAGATAACACATCTTAGATGCATTGATGCATCCTTGTCGACGAAGCCCTGTAGACACATCCTCATCAATGCACCCCTTTTGACATAGCTAAATGCCTTAACATATCCCTGTCAATGTAACGCTTATATTTGCCTATAAATATGCAAGCACTCATCACGTGTTTGGCACCATTTGGTCAGTAGTGTAGCTAGACTCTTTTATTTTCTCTCGTAATATTGGCAAATAGTCACTCGTAATCTTGGCAAATAGTTAGTAAGTGACTGCAACATGGATTTGAGTTAATTGTATGGCACCTTATTCAAGTGACATTGTACCTGGACATATTCCATGAACGATAATAAGATCAAGATTGATTCCTATCCATTGTAGTACTTTGACTTAGAATAGATTTACTTTTAATGCAATTTACTTTTGATGTACTTAGTTAGTATTTACATTTTCATGCATATTAATCAATTGACAAAATGATTGCAACTAGTTTCAAGCATAAACATGTATTTTCTTATGAAACACCACAAAAAAAACACGTGTTGTAACTTGTAACCTTCACCACCCAACTTAAGGCAAGATCTTATTGTAAATGTAGGGTTTGTGGCCCATTAGTTGCAATCTTGCATAATTTAACATTTTGGGGCTAAAAAATGCCTCATAAGTTACTACTGCCTCACATCCCAAGTGGAAAAAATGATGTTATGTCTATATATGGGCTTGGGAAGACTAAATATGACTTGGGATTGCCAAATTTGGCATTTTCATGGGTTTTGTGGGGGGGTATAGCCTCAACTACGCTGGAACCACCTACCCCCCAACATATATCTTGTGTTGAGTTTTCATTTTTCCAACAAGACCTAGCACAAAACCCAATGTGGTTGCACACATCCAATGCTAGAGTTGTTGGGTTTTTAATTTTTCCAACAATGGCTAGCGTAGGCATGATAGTTTCTAGTGGTAACAATATGGCCAGTGTAGTCATCATCGATTTCTAGCAATCCTCACATGGTCAATGTAGTCACCACATTTTTGACATATTCCAATAAAACCCAACATATTCCTCAAAGGCTAGCATAGTTAAGGTGAAGGCCAGCATAGTAATAAAAGTCCCTTTACTATTTATAGCATTCAGATGGGTTTTGATGGCTTTGGTGTATCAAAACTTGTCATAAATGAATAACTACATTGGAAATCATTACCATTACACTTGCAAATAAACACCAATCTATTAGTAATCATGGTAGAATTTTTCAGCCTTAAATTAGCAACCTAAGACCTATAAAATCCAAACCTAAACACCTTATTAAGGTTCTAAACCTTTGCAATCAATAACCTTTTTCCATTTGGCATCTACGTTGAGCACCAAGGACCCTTAGCGTAGCACCATTGGAACAAGAGTTCACACCATTATTTACATCATTTCCATTGAAAGTTGTAGATTTGAACAAAAACCAATAAGGAGTTGTAAGAGATTGGAATTGGGAAGTACATGGATCATGAAGTTCGACTATAAAATACAACCTACCAGCCACAACAAACTTCAAACTCCATTCAAATAGTCTTCTTATGCATTTCAACACATAATTTGTAAACAATCAAACTCCATACTTTAAGCATTTTTCTTACTATTTAATAAAGTTTATAATTCTTTTATTATGCAAAACTTATTTCAAATTTAATTTTTGTGTTTATTTTCTATTGAATCTACAATTTCATTTTCTCCATTTACATCCTCAAACTTCCTGGGTGATTGACTAAATCATCCAAGGCACTTTGGATCCTATTTCTTGGAGGCCCTTTGGATCCAAGGTTAGGCTATTGCACCTGGGATTTCTGGTTCTTCTAAAAATTTTCCAAACACTATAGTATTTGGTGCTAAAAGGAGAGCCTCCGCCTAAATTCTTAGCAAAATAACCTATTCCAGCATTTTCTAAAACTTCCTCCAACCTTTTCCTAATACCATGTTCTTCACATTTTGGAATTAAAAACCTAATAACATTTAATAGTAGAACCAACGTTGATATCCAAATTCTTGACCACAATATCCAGTGTAGTTGTGGTTGGTGATTTGGATGTTTACTGCACTTTCACAACAGTTGCTAGATTCTTTGAATCCAACCTAGTCAGCACCAAAACTTGTAATTTTTTCCCACTAAAACCAATGTTTGAAGTCTAAATATCAACGTAGATCCATCCTAAAATCCAAATACATCAGCCACAAAATTCTACAGAAAAAGCTAGTGTAGATCTTGCTAAGACTCCAACGTAGTCCTTGGAAAGTTTAAAATTTTCACAATTGCTTTTTTTAACACCTATGTACCCACCCTTTGTAGAAAAATTCCAACTTGGTTTTACCAAAATAAAATTCATTTCCACCACCTACCTCAAAGTAGTTGATTGGGAAACACAATGGTCTACTACACACCCTCCAGCGTAGACACTACTGGTAAAACCAGCATAGTTGGTGGTACCAACTTTAAAACCATAACACTATTTTCATAGGTGCAATATATGCCATTTACACTGCAATAGTAGTTTCAACCATTTTTTCTATTTATAACCAACTACATTTTTGGACAATCACACTTGTTGAAATTTTTACTAAAAAATAGTAAAAAGTCAAATCAACATCCTTGATAATGCCTTTCAACAAGTCCATAGTTTTGCCCATTGACATGATAGACATTGCATCCGACTAGGATGGGGTGAGGATCTATGATCTAAAAGACCTCGTTGTGGCTAAGCATAGATAGTCAATTAGGTAAAGAGGGCAAAGCCTAGGTTTTATTATGCTCAATGAAGAAAATTACAACTACATCTATGATAAGATCCAAGCTGGATTACTCCTCCCACATGCAAAGGCTAAAGCCAAATGTGAGTACAAGTTACTTTATCGTAATGGGAAAGAGTATATACCCTCTTCCTATGATAAGATACCAATTACTAATGCTTAGGCACATATAATTTCTCAATTGATTGAGATGGACAAATGAAGTGAGAAGCTCAACTCGGAGAGCCAGCATGAAGAGCATGATGAGTTTGAGGTGGAGCCTGAACCCGAAAACTTCATATGAAGCCTATTCCAACAATCGGCCCCTCAAACTACCACAACCACTTCGACCTCGCCTATCTCTTCCATGGAACAAGCATATCAACCATCATCTCTCATATATCCCACAATGTTTTGGACTACACCAATTATAATAACACACCAAGCGTAACCTATGCCTCAAATAGGCTCCTTATTTTCTTCCATGCCTTTTTCCACACAACCTTGGTCTACATGATCCTTGTTGATGGTTCTCACCACTACTCACCTCTTCTCTATACTAGTGGATCCCACAGCAGGACGATAAGTGACCCAGGGAACACAAACACCATTTGTCCCCCTTATGCCTCAAGTGCTAGCACAAACATCTTTTTCATTGTTTAGCCCATCCATGACCACTATATCCTAGCCTCTCCCCTCTCTATTGCAACCCATCGTGAGGCCAAAAGCCTCTTAATTAACACCTCAACCTTTCATACAAACATCGCATCCCATTGGAATACCCTAAGGACTGGATTAGGAATTCCAAATGATCTAGGACTTGATAGAAGAGTTATGGAAGCTCAAAGCCTCCAAAACATAAATAGTAAAGATAAAATATCTCTACTAGGATGATCCAATTAGTCTTACTATTCCATTGATAACTCTTTCCCCATGAATCCCTATTCCCCAATTTACTAAGTAAAATAGTGAAGGCAATCCTAATGCCCACCTTATAACCTTCCATTCTAAGTGCATATTACTACAAGCCTAGCCACATACCATAATGTGGATTTCCCTATGTCCCTTACTGGAAAGACCTTGGACTAGTACTATGCACTACTAAGAGGATCCATATCCTCGCTCGAAGACTTAATTTCACAATTCACTAACCACTTCAAGTACAACTTGAAATCCAACATGACTCTTGACTAATTAATGAAGGTCAAGTAGGGACCCCTTAAGCTAGTATAGAACTTTAGACAACGCTGGAATGCTCTTCTTAACATGATTCTAGAACTGATAGCTAAGACCCACCTTCTTGCTATATTCAAGGGGGTAGTTAACGACTTTATTAACTCAAAACTATACTATCTAAATCCACAATCACTCAACCAAGCCTTTTCCCAAACAAAGAACATAGAAGATGTGACCAAGGCTAGCCATGACCCTACCTACATGGCATACAAAAACTAGCACACACGGAAGGATAGGAAGAATAGAAGGCAAAACAACACAACTATGGCCATAGTAACCAAAGACAACAAGATGGCTATGTAGGGGCCTAAGGTGAATCAATCAAAGGCCCCCACCAACAATAATCAATGTTCAACATCTAGGACATCTCCATCAACTACTATGAGGTCTAACTTTGAACAAAAAGACTAGTCAAAGTATACTAGGTTGCCGCTAAAACCATGAAAACTCCTTGATCAATTGTTGAATACTAGAAGAATACAATACAAAAAAATAACTTAAAATGTCCATTAGAGGCATGATAGACTATGTGAGATAGTTAAAAATCCCACTCTTTCAACCAAGGATAGCCCCCTAATACCTAAGTACTTCAAGCTTGATCGTTTCTACCACCATCATCAACTACCAGGTCATGATACAGACTTTTGCCTAATGCTCAAGGATGACTTGTAGAAGATGATGGATAAGGGAAAACTAGTCCTTGATTCCTCCAACAAAGTCAACCCACAAAACTAATCCATGTAGGTCTACAAGGACCCATTAAATGTTTAAAATAGTCTATACACTATAATGTCATTCAATGCCAACAACAATTCAAGACCTACGAGGAAAATGTTTGTGATTCAAGTACCTCCTCACAATAAAAGGAACCCTTCAACTTCTACTAGTTAAAGGACCATTTTTTTTATAAGGATACCATCACATACACCTCCCAAGAAGCCTTTCATGATTAGAATGCCCCCTCCTGCTGAAGCCAAAACCACCCCTACAACTGAAAAATGTCCTTTGATAATGGCCAACATAACAACTTCTTCACAACCAACCAACAACAACAAGAAATCCTCAAGAAAATAGGACAAGAAGCCTATGCCAAATCCTAAGAACAATGATAGTAAATAGGCCAAGGCATGGAAGGAAGTGGGCCTACCGAAGCCCACTCCCATCCCATCTTTTCCATTGCATTCTAACGCTCAAGCTGCCTCAAGTAGTCAACCACAGAAGGGCCCCAAGCGACATGGGAAGAGGAAAGAAGTGAAAACACAACCATTGAAGCATGAAGTTCACATTTTGGAATGCATGGAGGAAGTCAAGAATGCTAAGAAAAAAAATCCTACAACCAATGACAAGGACTTTCTCACTACAATGGAATAAGTCAAGGAGTCACTAAAACAAAAGAACACCTTCCTTGGCCTATATGATCTTAAGATGACTTTCACTGCAACTGTGAAGCATTAGTGAAGATGTTGATCTCTATTCTTGTTAGCAAGGACATCCCCACCAGTGAAGAGTTCATCCATGCAGTGATGATACAATCTTCACTAAAGAAAGAAACAAGGTCAACGGTGCTAATGTTTTGCAATAGTGAAGTCAAGACCAATCCCCAAGATGGCAAGATGACCAAGTCTCTCCTCTTTATAACCATAAGGATAGGACAATACAAAGTGCATAGGGAACATGTTAATGATGGAGCTACAACAAACATAATATCTTATACCATCATAGAATGTCTAAGACTAACCGAGCACATGCAACATACTTCAACAACCACTCTTAAATCCTTTAATGGATCTTAGGTTGTCATAAAAGGCTACATTTATTTAGACTTTGTGGCAAGGGAATAATTCCCCACAATAACCAATTTCTTGGTGGTGGAAGAGACACAAGAATTCAACTTTATCCTGGAAAGGTCTTTGCTAGCTTAATTACGAGCTATTTCCTCACCAATCTGCTAAGAAATTCACATGCCTTACAAGGGAGATGAGATAATCATCCATGACAACAGTGCAACTCCTTTGGTAGTCAACAATGTTGACGTAGAACAAGGATCCAAAGTGGAGTTTTAGGAAGAAACTCCTGTTGTTAATCACAAAGTTAAGAAGTTCAATAGAGCATGAGAGGCTGAAACCAACAACGATGAATTCATGAATGCATCATGGGAAGAGCTCCCCTTCAACATAGTTAGCAAAGGAAATGAGAAATATCAAATTATGCAAAGTAGGCCATATACTTCCATAATCTTTCAAAGATTAAGAAACATTTGTACAACTGATGTATCTTCCCCAATTCACTCACCCTTGCATCTATGACCATGTAACCTGTTTTGTCTATAATCTTTTTTAGCCTAGTTTACATGTTACTTGTATGCACTATTTTGTTTACTTTTGTTTTACTTTATTTTAACCTTTACTTCATGAATAGCCTAATATTTATTTTTCATTTACAATTTGCCTTTAATGCATTTTTATTTTAGAACATAAATATGAAAGCTATCACAAAAACTTTAAAACTTGAAAAAATTCATAAAAATTTTAAAAACCTAAAAAATTGAGTAAATTTTTCTTTTTAAATCATAGGTCCCACCATGGCCTAAAACAAGCAAATCGCTAGGCCTTCCATGGTTTAAAATTGGCAAATCATACAACCCAATATGGCCTAAAACTAGCAAAATGTAGGATCCACCATGCCTAAAATTAGCAAATCATACAACCTACCATGGCCTAAAACTAGCAATCATTTATAGTCAACAACTTAGCTTATACCTTTATAGCCAACATATAGTTGATTTTACCTATTTATAACCAATTAAAATTGCCTAAGTTATTTAACATAGCCTATTACATGAACGAAAATGTAGAACATTAAACACATATAAAGCATTAAACATTAAAACATATAAACATAATTAAAATTTAAAAATAATAATAGTCTAATATCTATAACAAAGTAACCACAACAGTTTAAACAATAAATCATCTATCAACCAAATCATAGGCTAACACTAGCCACAAACAACATGACAACATCAACAATATCTTCAAAGGAAATAAAAGGGATAACCAAAGGTAATGCCCAATAGATGGTACTAAGGGGCTACTGGAAGGGGTTGAGGAGCACTTCCATCTTCACCATTGGGGTTGTCAGCATCACCTAGTACTTGTACCACAACAAAACAAAAGTTTAACCAATAATCAACAAAGAACGTTATTGAATTACAAACTATAAATTAAATCAAATTAAAATGAAATTTGCCAAAACAAATAAAATAAGAAAACCTCATATGACTCTAGTGCAACATCTTCTAGTGGGAGATTCTAAAGGCCAACCTCCAAACGATGGAGGATTTGTTTCTCGGTCATGTGGGCCCAGTCCACCTCTTTGAGATTGATACCTATAAATATTTTTCTTTCATAAATCTTAGTTCACATAGGTGGCTCCCATGAAAACATAGCAGTAGTCACCTCCCCAAAAGCAATGGAGACCTGAGGGGATGGGAAATCAACATTGGTTAGAGAGCCTTCAATAGTTTGAAGATGTCCTTCGCTTGAATCTCCTTCACGCATCATTCGATGGACTCTTCCTTTAACCACTTAAGATAAGCTTCACATTCAGCCTTATATTTCTTTTTGTGATCTTTCTGTGTCTAGCCCAACTCAAGAACCTAGGCACAATAGTCTCTCCACTCCCTAGCCATATGCATTAGCAAGTCCATCTAAAGCTTCTACTCAACAACCTCCCTAGCAAGGGCAACCTTGCCATGGATGGCATTCTAGTACCATGCCCATTTGATCTATTTAGTTCACAAGGAACTCTGGTTGATCACTTGGGCCTCCATAAATTCCTTACAATCTTTGAGATCTTTGTTCGCCTTAACCAACTTTTTGTTTTTGCTTTCCAACACTACAACTCATTCCTATATGAACTCATTAGAATGTTTGGTTTCCCATGAAGTTCTATTGAACTTTCATGGAACATTCTCCACATCTAATGGTAAGTCAAGCAAGGCAATGATCTCAACAAGGCAGTTAGGATACCATCTAAGCTTAGGTGCTGAAAAGAACGCAAAAAGAGGTATGTGAAAAATAATAAGTAACCAAATAATTAAGAAACAACAAACAAAAAATAACTAAAAAATACAACTATAAAACAAAAAAAAAACTAAAAGTGCAAGATAAGCTAAGTTCTTACCAACATCAGGAGCAACCTGTTGCAGCCTATCAATCATGTTCTCAACCATCTCCTGCATGAATTCCCTCTTATCAGGAGTGTCCACCCATGGCTTCATGTGAAATATGGAGGTTGACTCAGTGGGTTGAGGCTTAGTAAATATGGCAAGCATAACAATCAACAAACAATTAAAACTAAGCTTAAACTAAAACAACAAAAGAACTGAAACATATGAAACAAGCAGCATACATACCTGAAGCATCATCTGAGATGATGATAGGGGGTTCACCTAGCTAGGAGGGGTCAAATATAATGTCAAATTCATCCAATGGAACATTGGATAACCTCTCATCCTCATGGCACTATAGGACCTCCTCCTCTAGGTGTTTCTATCCCACTCCCACCTCTACTGCTGCTGCTTAGGCCACCAACTCTTGTTGCTTACCTACAAGACCAACAAGAGCAAAATGTAATATAACTTAGCATATCTTGCCTAAAATAAAATAATAATGTAGCATTATAACATAAAACATAACATTACAGAACAACTAAAAAATAAATCAAACTAAAACATACTTGTAACTACATCGCATGCTTGGTCAAGTCTAATTACGAATCTCCTCATGGAGGGTTGCTCAATTGTTGGGGCCACTTCCTCAACCATGGGCCTCTTTAGTTTACCTCTATCTACATCTTCAGCTTTAGCTCATAATGTCTTAGCCTATTCAATGTTCCGACACTCATCCTAAGGCTCAACCTCCATGTTGTCAAGGAAAGCACACCGCCTACCACTAAGTTCCTTAGTGGTAATAGATAGTGACTCCCCAACATCTAGTTCGTTCTGAGCTTACATGGTGGGATAAACATGTTTCACCCATGACTTGGAGAGTTCGAATGGATCTTGGCTTACCCATTTTCCATCTTTCCTCACCAGTAGGAACTTTGTGAACCTCTTTAGATATGTCACAAAGAATGCATAATGCATTTGGCCTTTCATTGTCAAGTTGTCACGAAGCTTAAGGATCTCCCCACATAGCTTGGAAGCCAAGTGAGTAGCCTAATTAAATTAATCACCTTCTAAAAGGACCTTCTTCATGGTCTATGTCTATTCAATGTCCATAATCTTGTCCTATGACAACAACATTTTTGGGATGATCAAGAGCAAAATAAGGGATATGCCTCTCTAGCCTCTTCAAGCTTGAATTGGTTAAGAGACAACCCCTTGTGACCACGATGAGTGTCCAACCACTCTTTCACCTCCTCTCGATGGTCCACCTCTTTACCTACTTTAGTGACAAGTTTTAGGCCTTCACAAAGAACACCAAAGAGCTTGTTGAAGGTGGACTCATTAATGGCAAGGATGATAGGCACACCAAGAACCTGGGTGATGAACTTTTTCACCCCTTTGTTAAAGCAGTCAATGATGTTCACCATCTCAAGGGTAGGGATGGGTGGGCTAGGGGCCATGAAGAGATCAAGAAAACCTACATTGGTGATGTTTGCTTAAATGCTTCTAGGTGCCCTACCAACCAACCATTGCTATGTCGAATCCACCTTACCATACTTGAGGATGAGAGTCTTCTCAAAGCATCTTGAAATGACCAATGTGATGATGGAGAAGGTGGTAGCCCCTACAATACATTAAGAGGCCTATTAAACTAGGTTTAGGCATGTTGTGTAAAATGAAAATATAATAGGTATAACTAATTAAAATCAAAGTTATAGCCATATTAATAAAATCATTTAGACACTCAAAGCCTAAATAGCCTATAACCATGCAACCATAAAATGCTAACATAAAAAAAACAAAGATGAAAAGTAATTCTTACCTTTCTTACTAGAAGAAGGTAGCACGGGGGCCTCAATGGATATGTGGGCAAGATCTAATTTGTCCCATTAATCATGTGTTGTTCCATTGGCTACACACCTTTTGTAGGCATTGGAATAGTGTGTGGTGTACTGACCCAAGTCACCTCTAAGTTGCTCTACCATTATAAGCCTCACTATGGGGCTTTTGGCGAAAACCTCCAACACTGTTTGAGTTAAGGGTAGGAGTTTGTAACTTTTGATAAATCCTTTATCATCCATCCTGTACTTTCAAATGTACCACTTATAGCAAGGAAAATCATTAAGACCAAGTTTCCTAATAAAATAAATAAATATAAATAAGAAAAAAATGAAAACTTAAAGCCATGCTTACCCTTCCACATGGTAGACAGTATTGGAAGGATTCTAAAACAACATGTAAGCATGGTGACCAACTATTAGTGTGTTGTTGGCATTATACAAGTTCAACTTAGGCATGTTCCAAATCTTAGATAGCTTATGAGTGCCTCTTGTATAAGTTCCATCAGCAACTTCACCCTCCGCACGTGTTTCAAGATCATCTTCAAGGAATTTGACAATCAATTTAGAGGACCTAGGTAATAGGGTTTCAACGATGACAATTGTCATGCAAGATGCTAAGTGTGCAATAAAAAGTGCATGAACTCCTTTATCCCTAGCCTGAACCATACGAAGCCACGCTTCAACGTCATGGGCAAGTGAGGTGTTGGACCCTAAGGTGTAGATACAACAAAGTAATCCCACAAGCTCAATAACCACTAATATGGCTTTGAGGAAGACCTTGGACATAACAACAACCATCAAAACCATAAATAACCATAACCAAATATGAAAAAATGCTAAATAACCAAAATAACAACTTTAAAATCAGCATTTTCATATAAACCCTTAACAACCAAATCCATAGTTTCAACCCTTAGAAACAAAACCAAAACTAGGAACAACTTTCATACAACTAAGTAGCCTACTAACAATTGGTGGCAGTTTTCATGATAAGATATACATAAAAGGTTGTGGAAATTTTTATGTAGAAACATTGAAAACATTAAAACTAGCCTGTACCTACTACAACAATCACAAATCTCAATTTGAATTTTGCAAAATTTTACTAAGCATCCTAGTTAATGGTGAAATTAGCTATAGTAAAAACTCTAGGAAGGCTAGTTAAAATTTTCTAAAAAATTCAAATGACTGTTGAGAACTAAAACACAACATGTAAATAACCTTATGAATTTTGGAACATAACTAAAAAAAATACAAAAACCACACTAACATTGCCTGTATAGATAGGTAGGTTTGCAATTTTCATAGCCAAAACTACAACTATACGGAACAACAACCTAAAACCATAACAAAATACAACAAAAATTGCACAACACAAAACTAAGAAAAATGGCCATGGTAATCCATTGATTAAAAATATGAAAAAATTTTAAAACTTGTAAAACCACTTTCAAACCTCCCTAACACCTTAGAGCATCCCAAGACCTTGGGACATTGGCTAGAAAAATATTTCAAAGTGCTAACATTGCCCATCTTCATAGGGGTAAAACCGTGAAAACCAAAAACCTCAGTTTACACCAATCTACCAAAAATTCACCAAAAATTAACCATGTAACCAAATTTGATGATTCTATAGCCATTGAAATCATTGAATAATAAACTAAAAACCCAAAAATAGGAAACACAAAAATTCTAAGCCATTTTTGAAAGAAAAAATGAAAAGTTAACATGAACAAAACCGTGAAAGCCAACATCCCACTTTGCACGAGTTCACGAAAAATTCATCAAAAATTAACCACATATCAGAATTCAATGATTCCATAGCTATTGGAATCATTAAATGAAAAACTGAAACCCCAAAACCAGAAAACCAAAAAATTCTTAACCTTTTGACATGAAAAAAATACCAAAATAACATGAAAAATGGCCAAAAACTAAAAACCCACTATGTACTAGCTTACAAAAAAATTTGTAGAAAATCAATCATAAGTTAGAATCTAGTAGTTTAAAAGCTAGTTTGACTATAAACATAGTACTACAATCCCATGCTCATAGAAATTAAGAAATCAAAACCATTTAAACATGAAAAAATACAAAAGTGATATTGCTTTTTGACCTAAAACACAAGAAAAATGCATAGGAAAGACTGAAAATTATTTTTAATTCAATATACACTAATCCCAAAACCAAAGAAACACTAAAAACCCATAAACATAGCCTAAATCTAATTTTGTAAAATTCAAATCTACCCAACACAAAACCCCACACAACCAAAAATGCCTAGGATTCCAATGAAATTTTGCATGAAATGGTTAGGATTTGTGTACATGGGAGTCATAGCAGTGGAGCCTTCAACAATTAATGGCCATGGAAGGTTGGATAGGCCATGTGCAGTAATGTCAACCTCCTCCAGGGTTGGATTCTTGCTGGCTGATGCCTTCCTCTTAGACATGCTAATGAATAATGCATAAACCACCAAAATCCTTGACTTTCTAGGAGACCTTCTAGCAGCTACGCTTGCCCCTTGCTACAAAATGGCTAGACTACATTGAGGATGAAGGTAGTAGAGGTTAGAATAAAATTAGAGCTTTGGTGCTATGCACTATAGGATGGGAGTGGTATAACAAGAATGATTTGTGTAAAATTGAAATAAGAAAATCACTCCCAAACTTAAGCACCTACCTTCAAAACCGTGGTTTTCCCAAAACATTCATCCAAGTTCCACTAAACTTCATGATGACAATTAGAAAGTGGAAATATGATGGATGAGTGGGAAATCAATCCATGCAAAAAAATCAAATTTAAGGTGGACCCCACTAGGTGCCCATGTAACAAGCTAATGGAAATCCTAAAACACTTGGGTTTTCAGCTTCTCCATGGTGACTACATTGGGGTTTAAGCATCTACAAGCCTTGAAGTGGATTCCAAATCCCAAATACTATCAAAAACCACCTTCACAACTATGCATAAATGTCATGAAACTTTATGCCCAAAGTAGAAAACTAGGTGTTGACATTGATGAAAACTGAACAATAAGGAAGGCCAAAACTCACATCAAAACCTACTATTTTGGGTAACTACACTAGCTAACATAGTCACAAGTGGGATGATGTCTTTTTCCATCAACCAAACTCCCAAGTGACTCTGAAATTGCGACACCATGCACCAAACCCTAACCAAAACCCTTGGCAGCTCAAAAATTCCATAAAACTAGTCAAAAAGCATCAAAAATTATTTTCCTTGTATGGACTACACTAGGGGGAGATCTCAACTACGTTGGCAAGTGTAGTCCCAATATAGTTGAGCAAGGAATGAACACAAAAAATAAAAAATAACTTTCAAAATGACACACTTTGAATTCCAAAGTCTCCGATAAACTCGAAACCTAAAAGAACCAAGAAAAAATGGAAATTTTCCTACTCCCACCTTTAGACTACACTGAAGATGGATAGGACTACAATGGCAAGCATAGTCCTAACATAGTTGGGAGAGGATGAACTACTAAAAATCAAATATAACCTTCAAAGTAACATATTTTGACCTTAACATCACCTTAGAACCTTTGATGTCCTTAAAATAGCATACAACTAATCCAAAATAAGCCAAACTCCACCCCAAACCTATGACTACGATGGGGATAAGTCCATTTATGCTGGTCAATGTAGTCCTAGCATAGATGGATGGGGGATGGATACCAAAAGCCAAAAGTAGTAGTTAAAGTGGCATACCTTGGATACCACACAGAACTCCCTGTAAGCCTAAAATGGAAAATCATAGTCACAAGAAAAGGTGTCATTTTTTCCTTCAAACAACCCTAAAACAACCTCATCATATGCCCAAACTCATCTATCAACCCTGTAGACCTCTACTATAGCCTACTAAGGCCTAAAAATGGCAAATTCTAGTCCTATTTGACCAATATTGACCTTCTTTTACCACATGTTTCCCACCCTAACTAATTTGACCTTGTTTCATGGTGTTTCGACTTGTTTTGGCATTGTAATGCATGTTTGACTTTTAGAGATCATTAGTTGATTTCATTCAACTACTAATTAGCTTCAATTTCACCATATTGTGGCCTCTATTGACCTTGTTTGGCCTCTAATTGGTGTTAGGTAATAGGGTTTGACCATCCTTTACCATCATTTGACACCATGTAACCATAATATAGCCCACTAAGGCCTAAAACTAGAAAAATCTATCCTAATTGATCAATATTAACCATGTTTTATCTTATGTTTCCTACCTTGATTGGTTTAGTCTTGTTTCACTATATTTTGGCTCTACTTGACCTTGTTATGCATTGTTAACCTTCATTCTTCTGCCGTATGATGTCATTTGGCTTCATTTTTTGTCATTGAAGCATCACTTGGCCCCATTCCACCAAGTGTTCCTATCGTTTGGCCTTTATTTAACCTTGTGTAGCCTTTGTTTCATCTTATATGTCTTCACCTACCTCTTATAGCCTTTTTTGACCTTGTTTGCACCTTATTTAACCATGAAATAGCATGTTTTAGCTAATCCATGCATAGTGGCTAGAGTATTTTATATCATTTTGGCATTATTTACTCATTTTACCTAGGTGCCACTTAATGTGCTTATGGTTGATATGCAGGATTGGAGTATAAAGACCTAGAAAAAAATTAATTTACCATTGAACCTGAGTGGACCTCATGGTGATGTTGAATGATTTATTAACCTTAATTGCCTAGATTTGGGGCCTGAAAGTTTTGTCAACCACATAGCCTCAATAGAGAAACCTCTATAGTGGCTTGAAAACCTAGCCAAAACCCTTGACCTTGAGGCTTACGACATTACTAAGGATTCTCTAGTTGAGGTTCCTAACATGACACATAGTGGTGAGGAGAAAATACTAAAATTAAGTTTCTCACTAGAACCTCAACAAGCTCAAAACATCACCAAGATTCTCTAAGATAACATTAAGGTATTTTCCTGATCATATGAAGAAATTCTAAGTCTTGATCCATGCCTAGTGCAATATAACATCATACTCAATCCTAGTATTAGACCAGTTAAGAAAAAAGTTTACAAGATTATGCTAGATTTAGCCTTGGCAATTCATGATGAGATCATAAAATTATACCAAGTTGATTTCATTAGAGCTATTGATTACATAGAATGGGTGTCCAACATATTAGTAGTTTCTAAGAAAAACAAGAGTATACGTATCTATATTGATTTTTAAGACCTAAATAAGGCAATCATCAAGGATGATTTTCCTTTGCCTAGCATTGGCTAACTTATCAATACTACAACTAGAGATGCCTTACTATCCTTCATGGATGGATTCTCAGGATACAACCAAATTAGGATTAACCCAAAACATCAACTATGTAGGATCTTCATGACCCATTGGGGTACCTTTGGCTACACCATAATGCCCTTTGGCCTAAAGAACGTAGGAGTAACCTACCAAAAAACAATGGCATATATCTTTAGCACTATATTCTGGGATTACTCAATGACTACGTAGATGATATAGTTGTTAAGCCCAAAGTGACCAATAACCATGCACATGACCTTAACCTTATGCTTAAATGATGTCTCAAATATGAGCTTAGGATTAACCCCAAGAAGTATGTATTTGGTGTTAAAGCTAGTAAGATGCTTTGGTTTGTAGTATCCAAAGCAAGAATACGTGTCGATCCTGATAAGGTTAAGGCCATATCCAACTTGGTAGTGCAAACTAACCTTAAGGAGCTTCAAGAACTACAAGGTAGATTCCAATTTATCCATAGGTTTATTGCAAGGCTTATGGATAAGTTACAACCTATGCAACACTTTCTTAAGAAAGGAGTTCACTATGAGTGGACGACTTAATGCCAAGAAGCCTTTGAAAACCTTGAGAAAGAGTTGGCACAACTACCTATGATTTATCCGCTACAAAAAGATAAACCTTTTTACATCTACCTTGCTATCTCTAACATGTCTATTGCCTCTTTACTCTATCATAAATGAGCTAATGGAGCGAAGTTACATGTATACTATTTAAGTCATGCATTGATTGCCCATGAGACCCTATACATCAAAGTGGAGAAGTATTATCTAGCTCTAGTCTTCTCATTAAAGAGGTAGCAACACTACCGCTTTAGGAGCTAGGTTAATGTCATTTGTAAAGACAATGTACTTAGAGCCATTATGACTAATATCTACAAAAGTAGTTGTATATCCTATTGGAAAGCCATAACAACTAAGTTTGACCCCCATTACATCTCTCAAGCCTTAATGAAAGGTCAACCTATAGCCACACAACTTACTGTTTCACCAATAGAAGACCATGCAACCATAGACCTCTAATTCCTAGACAAGCATGTCAACATTGTTAGCAATGTACCCAAGGGCTATGAGGTAGTCATGCACATTGATGAAGCTTCAACTACCTAAGGGCTAGTGCTATTGCCATCATAACACTCCTATTTGGTGAAATCTAATCCTTTGCTTATCATTTCAAATTCCCATGTACCAATAACATGGTGGAGTATGAAGGATTTATCAAGGGAATGATGGTATCTCGTTACCTAAGAATCAAATGCCTAATGATTAAAGGTGATTCACAACTTCTGGTTAACCAAATAACTGAGGTTTATGCATGTAAAGTAAAACATTTGCAACCTTATTGTGACCTAGGAAAGAAACTAATACAACAATTTACAAACGTTAGTATCCAACATGTACCCAAATTGAGAACATGCTAATCAACACCATTGTAACCCTAGCTCTCAGTGTGACATCTAATGTGTTTAGCAAATTATCTTCCTTAACCATGAATTGTGCTACCCCATCATGTAGAACATTGAGGAAAACTTTGTAGCCTCTAGCAGTACCACCCCTCTAAGGGAATGGTATGACCATATCAAGTTTTACCTCATGCATGGTGAATCTTCGCAAGGCCTAACTACTTCTCAAAAGGATACAATACGTAAACAATCAAAACATATGTCATTATTTTTTATAACACATTATGTCAATGGTCCTATGATGGCATATTGTTAGTGTTCTTGGACAAAACCAAAGCTCGTACAATCCTTGAGAAAGTTCATGAGGGTATATGTGGAGGACATATAGGACTTAGAGCCATGGCTACTAAGATTAGATGACTATGCTATTATTGGTCCTATATGAAAAATGATTGCCTATAGAAGCTCAAAACTTGTGATATGTGTTAATGGCATAGCAAATTGATACACATGCCACCAACTAAGTTATGCACTACTTAGATAACTTGGTCATTTCATTGGTGGGGATTGAACATCATTGAAACTATAATGCTTAAGTCTTCCATAGAACATAGTTTCATCATCACGACAACCAAATACTTCACAAAGTAGGTTAAAGCTATTCCCCTAAGGAAGACAATGTCTCAACAAGTCTGAAGATTTACACTGGACAATATAGTAGCCCATGTTGGCACACGTATGATCATAGTCACAAATAATTAACCATAATTTAGCAAACAGGAACTAAAATACTTTTGTCATGACCTAGGCATTAAGTATTCCTTTTCATCATCGTACTACCCTCAAGCCAATGGACAAGATGAAGTTAACAACAAGGCCATCGTAAAGTTTCTTTAAAAGATGTTAAACAATAGTAAACGCAAGTGGCATGAGCGGCTTATCCATGCACTTTGGGCCTACCAAATAACATATCAAACCGCAACTGGTGTAATTGCATATAGCCTAGTTTATGGGTCTGAAGCTATTTTGCCTCTTGAATTGTAGGTTCCATCACTCAGAGTGTTATTGTCAAACTTCATCAATGATGAACAAAATAAGGAGCTACGTACCATGCACTTGGACTCGATGGAGGAGCAACGAGTACAAATGCTTGCTCACATTGAGCAATGCCAGGGGAGGTAGAAACAGTAGCACTACCATGACCTAAACAAATGAAAGATCAAGAAGGAAGACTTGGTTCTCAAAGCTGTCCATAAGCATGAGAAAAAATTCTCAACTAATTAGGAAGAGCCTTTCTTGATCACCAAGGCCTATGGCAATGGAGCCTTCAAAATAGCAAACATGAAAGAGAATGAATTGGCCAATCTAATCAATCTTTCCTATGTAAAGTCTTAATACTTCTAACATGCTTTCTTTATAGGTATTAACATCAACATCCATGACCATAATGACCAATAACAAGTGAGCAAGTATTCCTTTCTTTACCTCTTTTTGCATAAAAAATGGATTGGAAAACTTTGTAACATCTATAATGTAAGATGTAGATCCCTTTAGATGTAACAATTGTGTTCTTTGGTGGCATGGTTTTCTAGTTCTTTCATATGATCCTGCGCATTGTATTATGACATCATGTTTTCTTTGTTTTCTTTTGTTATTCTCTTGGAGTTGTGCTTGCAAGGTGAAGCCTAGAGTCATCGCAAAGGTTCAACTCATTACGACAGCAGGTCATCATGTGACCTTGATGGGCAAGATTTGGTGAGTTTGTCCTATAGTGCTAAGAGTGCTTATTCTAATTCACTCCTATTACCTCTTCTCGAGCCCAAATCCATAGCTTAATTATGACCTTCCTTACCTTAAATAATAATGTTAACCTATGTTTGACACTCATGCATTATGTTCAATTGACATCTCCTTCGTCATGCTCCACCATCAAGTTCGTTGAATGTAACACATCTCATTCAATGGGAAAACCAAATCAAATAGAGCCTTGGCAATGAAACCAAATGAAGGTTTCATCCCGTTAAAAAAAGGGGAAAGCAAATTACCAAGAAGCTAAATGGCCAACAAGGAAAACCAATGGCTACAAACATGTAAAGGGAGGAGCCTAATGGTCGAAGAAACATTGGTGTGAAGTGTTGGTTCCTCAAAAACATTACCAAGTGGCCAACACTTTAAAGCACGAAGCACAAAGCCTTAATTGATTGTTCAACATGCCATTACCATATCGTAGCCATGATGTCAACCTATGGAACTCATTATTAATCCTCATGACCATGTCTTTGTGCAACAAATATAACCTGCATATTTTACCACCTCATCATAACCTTATCCCATTATCATAAGCACTCTTTAGCATGATTCCACACTACAAGATCAAGCATGGAGAGGAAACGTTGGTGATGTTTCATTGGTCTCTCAAAGAATACAACATTAACAAAGAGGGACCAATGAAACACCACCAAGAAAACACATGTTGTAACTTGTAACCTTCACCACCCAACTTAAGATAAGATCTTATTGTAAATGTAACGTTTGTGACCCATGAGCTACAATCTTGCATACTTTAACTTTTTGGAGCTAAAAAATGCCTCATAAGTTGCTACTGCCTCACTTCCCAAGTGGAAAAAGCAATGTTATGTCTAGGTA
Organism: Gnetum montanum; assembly: GCA_015680685.1. Taxonomy (NCBI): domain Eukaryota; kingdom Viridiplantae; phylum Streptophyta; class Gnetopsida; order Gnetales; family Gnetaceae; genus Gnetum; species Gnetum montanum. The sequence goes on from MNCI01015272.1 coordinate 38,030, forward strand.
TGGGCTTGGAAAGGCTAAAGATGCCTTGGGAATCATCCAATTTTGCATTTTCATCAATTTTTGTGGGGGTATAGCCTCAACTACGCTAGAACCACCTATCCCCAGCGTAGATGGTGTTGGATTTTCATTTTTCCGGCAAAACCTAACATAGTCACCACAAAACCCAACATAATTACACACATCCAACATTAGAGTTTTTGGGTTTTCCATTTTCCCAACAATGGCTAGTGTAGACATGACAGTTTCCAGTGGTGGTAATATGGCTAGAGTAGCCATCATGGACTTCTAGCAATCCTTACATGGCTAGCGTAGTCACCACATTTCCAACGAATTCCAAAAAATCTCATCATAGTCCTCCAAGGCCAACATAGTTAAGGTGAAGGCTAGTGGAGTAATAAAAGTCCATTTACTATTTATAGTCTTGAGATGAATTTTGATGGCTTTGGTATATCAAAATTTACCATAAATGGACAACTAAGCTAGAAATCATAACCATGATGCTTGCAAATAAACACCAATCTATTAGTAATCATGGCAAATCTATCAGCAACCAAAGACCTATAAAAGTCAAACTTGAACACCTTATTGAGGTTTTTGAACCTTTACAATCAATAGTCTTTTGCAACCTTGAGTGCTTGAATTCCATTTAGCATCTACACTGAGCACCAGAGACCCTTAATGTAGCACCATTGGAAGAACAGTTCACACCATTGTTTAGACCATTTCCACACAAAGTTGTAGATTTAAATGGAAACTAGCAAGGAGTTGTAAGAAATTGGAGTTGGAAAGTACCTAAATCATGGATTTCAACTATAGAATACAACCTATTAGCTCAAATAGGCTTCAAACTTCATTCGAACAGTCTTCATGTACATTTCAGCACACAATCAAACTCCATACTTTAAGCATTTTTCTTATTGTTCAATAAATTTGATAGTTCTTTTTTTGTGCATAACTTATTTCAAATTTAATTTCTATGTTTATTTTCTATTGAATCTGCAATTTTATTTTCTCTGTTTATAATTTTGAAGTCCTTGGATGATGGACAAGACCATCCAAGTTACCTTGGATCATGTTTCTAGGAGACCCTTGGGATTCAAGGTTAGGCTATTGCACCTGGGATTTCCAATTCATCCAACAACCAAATTTTCCAGGTGCTACAGCTTGGTAATCCCAATAGCGTTATTGCTTGGTTTGCCCAATAGTATAACACTTGGTAATCCCAGTAGTGGATACATGAGTTCAAGACATTTACAACAAGCTAGGAATGGACACTCATCATCCTTAGGCTAGCTTAAAATTTATCTTCTTATTATTAATTAGATTAATTAATTAATTTATATATTATCATTTAATTAGTTTAAGGGTCGCATAACATCAATAATCATATGTCTCACTCTGGACTAAACCATACATGACCAAACTACCACTAGTCCAAGTGAGAAGATAATGACTTGCAATCAATGCTTAACAATCTAGATACCACACTAGTCCCATCCATGGAATTCAACTGGATCGCATGTGAACACATGTGATTCATATGGTTGGGCATAGGGGATAACTATTGCTCATTAGTTGGTATTTATAAGCATGACCATGTCCCACTACATTGCATCTATGATGACATATATAGAGCTATGATCTCATAGTTATGATATCGTAAGCTACATTTACACATGTTTTATCAGAGAGTGTACCAAATTTGTGCAAATGTAAAATAAAATTCATCCTATTCATGAGTGGCTATATTTTGTGACTTTTACCTCCACAAAACATACTGCATAACATCACATATTGTGATCACGTGCATAGTCTATGAGTTATCCAAATCCAAGTTATGACTATTCATAACTTGAAGGTCATATATCTACTAGTTAGGTGTAAGTTGTTAAACTAGAACTAACTAGATGTATCTTAAGAATGCAAGGCTAGAATAATACTTTTGTAGAGTTTAGATAATAATGCAATTGAACCATAAGTGATAATGGGATTTGTTAGGAGCCTAAACTATGATTAGATGTAACTCATATGACACAGTCAATATGAAACCTTGGTCACACAACTTAAACTCACAACGTATCATATCCAAAGTAGCAAACTTACTAATTGAGCTATGCTTTCATTTGCAACCATAACCTATAATGAAAATGTATTTGTGCCTTTTTGACTTTTGCATCTATTTTTACTCAAAGAGAGTATTTTCCTTCTATATTCAAAAAATTCTTTAGTAAGAAGTGAAAAACTATGAGGGTACTTCAAGGCAAGGTCTAATCCTTTTCCTACCCTAAAGAGAAGTGAAGGTTTTTCATGATCGCTTGTAGGTATAGAAATCTAAAAAGGTATCCCTAAAATCATTCGACTTTTTCTTTAGATTTTTCCTTTTTGTGTACTTTGAAATTTTTTAATTATTATTCATTTTTTTGGGTATGATGCCCCCCATGCCTTCCCCATTACAAATAAGAAAGTACATAGGAATGTTAGGGAGAGGGGATGTCAAAGCACAAAAGATTTTGATTATAAATACATCCCAAAAATGTAACCATTGTGATACTTTGAAAGAATTTACCTACAACTTTTTGTCAAACAATGAACTAACTACTTAAACTACCTCTCATTGACTTGTAGGAATTATTAAGCTACACAAATAACCTTATTCCTCCCAAGTATTATCGGCAAACCATATACCGATCCACATCTATTATGTGGCAAATGCCTAGCAGATGAGAGTATGCATGGCATACATACATGGTCATATGAAGTGCTCCAACATGTGCATATGGGGAAAAAATTCTAAGTATATGTAATAATATATATGGAATTTGTGAAAGAAAGGAATCAAACACTCAACCTTGCACTTATTATTGCAATTGCATACCACTATGCTACCCAAGTTGGTTGAGACATGAAATATTTTTTATATCATTTAAACATGTGTTTCTACGTCCCACCCCTGCCTACTAGTGGGCAGACCCTAGAACACACATAAGCATGGTCAAGATGATCATGGATTATACATGGATGAATCACTTGAACTGACCCATGAACCAATGTGGATCAATTTATGGTTTTCCCAAGTTGTGTTGAAAAGCATCCCATAACCCATAGTTAATTAAATGTTAGGGGTTGGAACTCGAGATAATTGAAATATAGCTACATGCCAATACATGCAGTCAAATTAAAATGTTATAACTCAATATTGCCTATTGGAAGGTAACCCATAACTTGAAGCTTCCAAATCAATAGTTTTACTACTAGGCTAGCACCTCATTGTTTGAAAGACCTAAACAACCTATAAAAGAGGAACCTATGAAAAAGAATTGATAAAGCATGTAACATAAAACAAACAATATAAAGGCAAAAAATAAACCAAAATGCTAGTGACATGTGGGTAGGGGGGTTGTGATATGTGCTTGGGATTAGGTCATTATCTTTCCTATAAGTATCATGTTTTTGGCCAAGAGGCCAACTCGTAGCTATATGTTTTAAAGTGAATTTATAGTCATTCTTTCAAGTTTTTACACCCCAAAAAATAAATCAAAAAATTCCAACAATTAATTTATAATTATAAATATAAGGAGGCATTGGAATTCAAAAGAATGATTATAAGTACACTCCAAGATATAGAGCTAATAGAAACTTCACCTTAAGTGTGACTCAAATTGGCAACCTCTTGTTTAACAAGACAATGAGCTAAGTACTCAAGCCACCTATCATTGGTACCATAATAAACATAAGTAAAACAACATAACTCAGCTACACAACAATAGAATAAAATGAAGGTGAAGGTAAGGGGTGGTGAAATCTAAATCATATTTTTTAACAAATACTTAACCTCAAGATATATAATCAAATTAGAACTTCATAACTTGAATAATACAACATCACCAACAAAAAAAACCTATGCAACAACAAAAGAAAATTAATGAACATATTATAACTTACAACCTATACAACATATAAAGGATATACAAGTTATTAACAAACAACTTTCTGCCTAACAACAACAAGCTATACAACATCCATATTACAACATAGGAAACATGTAAAACTAACATGGATACAAGCAAACGGCCCGCAACCTGCAACCCACAGCCCACAAGCCACAACCTTTACACCATGTAACTGAAACAACCTATCCCTGCAACCCAACCCAGACCCACACCCTCGCACACAAAGAGCCCTATGGAATTCATACCTTAACATCATGTAGCAAAAACAAACTATGCCTACAAGACTGAACCCACAACTCTACTCCCAAAAAGCAACATGGGATTCGTGATCATGAATTAATCATACAATACAGGCAGCGGTGTCATGGTCTTTCCTGTTTTACAGTCAAACAAATCCTTCACAGGATGCTTTGTAATGATGCTGCTCGCTGGATGAATCCAATTAATCTTAAACAAGGAAGGACATGGCATTATGATTATTGAATGTTGCACCTTAGTAATATTAATAATTCGTTAGTCGTTTGAACGAACAACCATACGCGACAGCCCGACTTCGGATACCGCTTTTTCCACTCCAAACATCCGACATCCATGCTCACTCACTGCTCAACCTCCAGTTCCAGCTGCAGATCAGCCTGCCATGAGCCATGCCACTGTGCCACACACCCGAACTGTCGAAATCCCGTTGCTGCCAGGCCAGATAATAACAACCCAGAAAAGCCTGTGCGCTATATGTATTAAGAGTTAAGACGATTGAGCGTTACTGACTTACAGCTTCATGAGATGGCTTCTGCAACCAAACCAAACATGTAGAGATTCCAAAGAGAAGATGGGATGAGGTCAGAAAAGCAACGCCCTTTTTGCCTTTTCATAGGCCACCCAACGCACCGACCCACCATGACCACGATGTTAGCGTGTACGTGTATTCAGCAATCACGCTTGTTCTGCTCTTCTACATCTACTTCTACTTCTACTTGCGGGACGGACAAGGGAGGGTTGAACCGTGATTTTCTCAAGTTTCAACAGGACTGTGGGGCGCGCTGCGAGAAAGCCGTGTGCTTTCGCCAAAAGCCGTGCCTGCGCTGCCACAAAAGCTCCTCATATTTTGCACAACGCTTTTTCTTTCTGTTCTTCCGTAAAAGCCGGGCTCACTTTAAGCCTGTGTCCTGTAGCAATTCAGCAATCCATTTCGCTCCAACCAACGTTCACTTTAATTCAATTCGGCAATTCATTTCGAACGTATCTTCGCTCCAACCAACAGTCCAAAGTTGCAACAAACTTTGGAACGGTTACTTTCTGAAAGCTGCAGACATTGCTAACTATACAGAACTTGCACCAAATAAATAGCCATTAACTTACTATAAATATGTAGCAGAGAATTGAGCTTTGCAGCAGGTTTTGAAATGTGCACAGCTCTTGGATATAAAATACCAGTGCTCCGATGCCACCACCCACTCCCACCTGTCTGGCGTGTGTTGGACGACGTGCTTTGGACGACCAATGGGATATCTGCTCATCATGAGCCAAGCAATGGGGCCAGTGCAGTATGCAGCGCATTGGCAAAAATACCAAATAAAAGTTTTGTCAAATAAAGATAAGAAATGGACAAACATATGTCGAGTTCTGGTTAATTATTGGGAACGATTAAAATGACAAAAAAAAATCAAATACATGATTTACCTGGCAGGTTAAAGCAAATGAATTTTAAATATGTTGAATCGGTGAGGATAAGGCTTTTTCCGCTCTTTGAAATTGTGTTTAAATTGAGCAATACCTCGGTAGAACATAGTACCAAGTTACACGTTGAGTTCGAACGAAAAAGGAATCATAGCACAGGGAAAAAGTCACAAGCAAGTTGTTGTGAACTCGGCATTAATTTGTGGTTACGCAGTCGGTGGAACCTTGCTGACAAATGGGTAAATAGACGGCCATAAGAGCAAAGTCAGAACTGTGGCATGCGTGTGCAAGAATCCACGAGCGAACAGCTGATGGCAGTTCGCAGCAAGTAAACCAAGTCTCGGCACCATGGCGAAAACAGGGGAACTGGGAAAGACGTCGATGCCCATATGAGCAGGCAGAATCGCACAGGGACCGAACCGGTAGACCGGACAGAAACAAATATGCCTTTCAAGTCGTTACACGAGGGCCACTGCCGCGCGGTTTCGTAAAACACTCCCCATATCCTCTGTCACCTGCTGCGCCGGCTCTTCCCTACATTAGCCGCAGCCACAGCCACAGCCCCAAAGCTGTCAAAACAAAAGCTTGCTGCCAATGCAATAAAGCAAGCAATTCAATCTCAGACCCAACTGCTCGAGCAAGTATCTAAAGCACAAATCCTCTCGCAGCTACCTTTTCTTCTTTTCTATCGGCTTCTTTTAGCAAAAGCTTTGTCTTTTTTTTTTCCAACGAAAGGTCAGGCGTTTCAGTTCCTTTCAGCTGGTTAGACATAATTACTAATGATAGCATCGTAGTTCTTTCTGAGCCACACTTCAGTAGTGGCGCTGTAACTCAATTCGAAGACCTAAACCAAATAAGTTCTCGCAGGCCAGAAGGTTGAGGTTGGTTCCGCTGGAGCCGGCGTCGTTGGTGACCGCAGAAAGTCCTGCGGTTAGGTAAAAGAGGTCCGCAAGGGTGAAAGTTGCAACCTCAGCAAACACCCCAGCGCTGTGGTAACTTCCAGGATGGTAACCATGGGAGCAGTAAACATGGTGGCAGTAGTAGCAGCGGCAATGCTGCTGATGGCGGTGCCGGAGGCGGCAGCGTGGAACTGGACGGCGACGCCGGAGTTGGTGGCGGAGTCAGTGGAAAGAAGCATAAACAAGAGCATCAGCAGCAGCAGCAGCAGCAGCAGGCGCCATGTTTTAGAAGGAGGAGGTCTGCCGGGCTGCGGAAGCGGCAACCCCATCGACAACTGCTGGCGCTGTGACCCGCAGTGGTACCGGCGCCGGCAGAGGCTGGCGGACTGCGCCGTGGGCTTCGGCCGGAACGCCGTGGGCGGCAAACACGGGCGCATCTACGTAGTGACGGACCCGTCGGACGAGGACGCCGTGAATCCGCGGGCGGGCACGCTGCGGCACGCCGTGATCCAGACGGAGCCGCTGTGGATCGTGTTCGCGCACGACATGCACATCCGGCTGAGCCAGGAGTTGCTGGTGCAGTCGTACAAGACCATCGACGGGCGCGGTGCCCGCGTGCACGTCGCGCACGGCGCCTGCATCACGCTGCAGTACGTGAGCCACGTTATCATCCACGGCATCCGCGTGCACGACTGCGTCCCCACCGGCAACGCCATGGTCAGGGACTCCGTGCGCCACTACGGCTGGCGCACCGTCGCCGACGGCGACGGCATTTCCCTCTTCGGTGCCACGCATGTGTGGATCGACCGCGTCTCGCTGTGGCGCTGCAGCGACGGCCTCATCGACGCCATCATGGCCTCCTCCGCCATTACCGTCTCCAATTGCCACCTCTCCCACCACGACAAGGCCATGCTCCTCGGCCACAGTGACTCCTACCACCCCGACAAGGCCATGCAGGTATCCCTTTTGCCTCCATTTTCGCTTCTAAGTTTTTCCTTTCTTGTTGGATTCCCACGTTCTCTCGTGGACTACGTACGTACGTACGTACCATTGTTTAGCAAACAACGGCCAGGGGCCACGGCAATGAGGTGTTATGCTGTTGGTGTTTGGAATACCCGGTACCCTTATTCTCTGCTCTGGTTTTAGAGTTAGCTTCATGGTATTTGAACTTGTTTGAAGGGAGTTTTGCTTACATAACATTTTATTATATAATGGTAGTTACATGCCACCACCTATGGTAGTTTCGAATTCACAGCTGCATTTGGCAGGATGATTAAACTCCTGTTCTAAGCCAGGCTGGATCATGCTCCGTGTGAAACAACAGTAGCATAGCTGGTAATTTAGTATTCAATTTAAGAGTACTGCCAAGGTCCAGCACACCTCCTTTTAGTTAGACGGAAGCATATACGAATGCGCGTGGGTTTTGGAATCCTATGGTATATGTTTTATGCTCCGTGGATTCCATATCTCTAGAGTGACATTCCCAGACCCAACATAGCAGAATCAAACCCAACAACTTGTATTGTGTCCATGTTTTAACTCTGCAATGCTGTGCAGTCTGCCGGCACTTTATGCTACATGACTTCCCTGGCCGAGGCTGCTGCGACTGCGACGTACAGTTGCGGAACCAGTCCTTAAAGTTAACCCAGAAAAGGCAAGCTTTATTTATGTGGTGGGAAGGCACGATGACGACGATAATGATGAGGGGGCTTGGTTGCTTGCTTGCACTTGCATTGCAGGTAACGATAGCGCTGAACAAGTTCGGGCCGGGGCTGACGCAGAGGATGCCGAGGTGCCGGCACGGCTTCTTCCACGTGGTGAACAACGAGTACCTGGAGTGGCAAATGTACGCGGTGGGGGGCAGCGCAGGTCCGACAATTCTGAGCCAGGGCAACAGGTACGCGGCACCGGGGGATCCATTCGCAAAGGAGGTGACCAAACGGGTAGACACAGAGGAGGGGGAGTGGAAGCATTGGGACTGGCGCTCCGCCAACGATGTGTTGCTCAACGGGGCCTTCTTCACGCAGTCGGGCCACCGCAACTCGCCGGCCTTGTCTCTGCTGTTTTCCTCGTCCGCGGCATCATCTTTGCCCTCGTCCATGGTGCCCTTGCTCACGGCGCAGGCCGGTGCCCTCGACTGCCGCCTCGGCTCACCGTGCTGAGCCTGTAAAGCCATTCTTGTAGCAATTCTGCTGCTTCTAAAACTAAAATTAATCTTTTCTCTGTAATGTAATGTAAATGTAGAGGCAGTTTCAAAGGAAGGCAGGCAGGCATGGGCCATGGACGGGCCATCATCATGAGATTGGCCCTACGCTGTTTCAGGTTCCAACACCTCCTTTTCTTTAATAATAAATCATATAAATATCCTAAAAATTAACTTGTAATAAAGAGACTTATAGCTAATCAAGTGTTAGTTTGATGATAAAATTTTATTTTAAAACTCCAAGTTATGGGTTCTAGTGACTAGGACAAAGTTATAAAATTCTACTCAAGTTCTACAAAATTTTCATATTGTCTATATCTTGAAAGTATATATAGCCATCTAGTTGTGGTTTTTGTGGTTTTAATAACCTATGTCTTGGAAGTACATATAATTGATATTTTACAAGTATAGATTTGTCATCAAAGAGATTAAGTTATTTGTCAAAGAAATTTGAAAATTTTATCATGGCATCAATGTTAACTACAAAAAAAATATATCTTTAAATACAATTGCTCTCAAAGAAATTCCAATTGCATAATGGAAGTATATGGCTAGCAAAATCACATTGCTAGATGAAATCCATGAACAAAATAAAGAAACTCTTCAAAGGGTATTAGCCCTTGAAGAGGAGATTAAGGAAAAAAAGGAGACAAATATGGGCTCTACAATCTTAGAAACTTTAAAAGAATAAGACAAAAAAAAAGAACAAAATAAAAAAAATTGTGTTTTGTAGGTGTCCTAAAAACATAGGATGAACCTGACAAAACTTTATCTAAAAGGGTTGGAAAACTTATTGATGATATGCATATATAACTTCTCCAAATATTGCTAAATTTTTTAGGTTCTAGGTGAACGACATGAAAAGCCTCGACATCTAATTATTAAGTTTCATAATGTAGAAGATAGAGTGCATGTTTGGAGACATCGAAGCCACGTAAAGTAAACTAAGAAGGAGAAAAATGTTTAGATAAACAAGGATCTTACTTGAAGAAAACTTACAAAAAGGGTTGAACAATTAAAAAAGGGTTGAGTCATCATATGTATAGGCTGCATCAATGGGGATGCGTCAATGCAGCCCCATCGATGTATCCCTGTTGATGCATGGTAACATGTCTGCATTGACATAGATGCAGGCAAAGCCTATATAAATGCATGCACCAACTACATTTATAGCACCTTAGGTCCATAGCATAGCGAAGCTCTTGCAGTTTGATTTCTCTAGAGTTAGAATATTTTCCTTTGACTACCCAAAGTATGAATCCAAGATGTTTTTCTCTAATATATGACTTGTGAACCTTTATTATGTGTGCAAGTTGTTGATCGCTAAGCTATAGTCCAATCCCTTTAACCTCATGTCTCTTGGATGGTGCTATGTGATATTCTAGATAAATAATGTTGTACAATTTGGACGAAGGTGTTGAACCTAGAAAATACAACTTAAGATATACTTATAGTTGCCTTGTTTTAGGTTTCAACACCCCATATCTACTTATAAAAGATATGACCAAGCATGATTCCTTTCCTAAATTCTATAACGGCAAGCACATTATTTTTCAACTAAGAAAGATTTAATTTTCTTGCCTTGTAAATTATAAACTAATCAATATTTACAACTAGTTATGTGAGATCATTTCCAAAACTATTGTTAATAGGCTACAATAAATGCTTTTATACCTTTTGAAAGAAGATTAAGCTAGTTTTATTCCAAGTTACAACATCACAAAATTTTTTCCCCAGGGAAAGGGAGCATGCAAAGAGGGCATATTAAACCTAAAAAAAATTATTACTTACAGAACATCACATGCTTAATCATAGAGTAGAAAGCACCAAAAACAATATGAAAAACAATAAGATATTAATTTAGTGTTAATACTCTTAATTTAAAGGCTCCAAGTCATAGGTTCAATTATTGTGGGTAATGCCGAGATAAAAAGTTTTAATAATAATATATGTCTTAGGATGTACCTATTATAATTATTTTAGGGTTCTAGCACACCCCCAACTTTCTAATTTTAGGGATGTATACTCAAGTGTACAACCTTACAATAGATAAATAGGAACCCAAAAAAGTTGGTAGATAAATGAAAGTCTAATCCCTTCGAGTGGCTACGCTTAGGCTCAAACCCATATCTTTGACTTACGAAATGAGCACCTAACCAACACTCCAAATGACAATCCCTATAGCCTTACAATAGATGCTTTAAAAAATTAAGAGAGAAAAATTAATTGTTAATTGGAAGGATTGTCCTTATGAGGTCAAACCTTGACCATGTGCAAGAAGTGTACCACATCACCAAATACGTGACCAGGGCATACTAGTCAATATAGGCTCAAGCAAAAAGGGATGTCATCATGAAGGTAGACATAAATATGACAAGGGAAAGAAAGTGCCTTAAATAGTTATCCTAGAAGAAAAAGAAGATGCTATATTTCAAACTAAGAAATTTTATCAAACTCATGGGTCCCATTCTCAAACATAAATCATCCACATTAAACATCCCGTTAAGATAAAATTGCATTCAACTCTTACAAAAATTCCTGGAAGAGATAAAAGGAAGCCTCCAAACTTATGAGGAATTCAAGGCCTAAGGCCTCCACTGATTCTAAAAGGGATGAATCAAGGAGTTATAAGAGGAAAGCTAGTTGGCACCGTTCTCCAACTTCTTCATCTTCTTTCTCACATTCATCTATAGATTCTAGCAAGAGAGAACAAGGACTGAGGAATCATGATGGGGAAAAATGAAGAGACCATGAGAGATATGCATATAGAAGAAGGCATTCTAATGAACAAGAAGGTAATCATGATGGAAGAAGAGAAAAAGTTAGACATGAAGAGAGAGAGCATCATCAGCATCGGAGGGGTCATCGCTACAACAGAGCCTACGAATCCAAAGACTACAAATAACCTCTACTAGGCACTCAAAACATGATCAACATCAGGGAAGTTGTGTACTTTCCTACTAGGCATGTAAGGGATACTTGCATCAAGTGACTAAATATAAACAAGATCCCAAAATTCAAAGGTGGATACAATGCAAATCCACAGCATCATCTCCAAGCCTTCCATGATGTCTATGCCTTGTAAAACATTAAAAATGATTGGCAAAAATTGAAGTTGTTTCATAGAACCCTCATAGAGGAAGTAGATAGCTAGTACAAATCCTTAGAATCAGAATCAATTTGAAAATGAAGTACCATGTTGGAACTCTTCAAAGACAAGTATCAAACTTACTCTAGAGTGTCCAATTTGAGAAAAAAAATCCAATGATGTAAACAAGGGATACATGAATCCCTTGATGCAACAATGGGCAAATATCCAAGCCATGAATTTTCTCAAAGGGAGTAACTATGACAATCATTGATGGGCTATGAAACAAAACTAGAGAAACTCTTGGGGTGTATGCCTAAGGTAGATTATCAGAAATAACAACTCATCAAATTCAAAGACTCATTGACCAAGTGGTGAAAGAAGAAGGAGAGCTAAGAAAAAGGGAATTAGCATAAGAATACAACAAAGATCTAGTAATAAGAAAAGGAATGTAAGAATATGTGAGTCACAAGAAGAAGAAACTTTGGGAGATATGATCCAATGGAAGACTCTACCAATCTAGAAATTAGTTAATGACATTGTAATCAGGTCAAAATGTAGGATTCCACAGATGAAAAGTTTGCTAAAGAACTGAAGATAGTAGAGAAAAAGACTGAACAAGCCTTAAATAGAAGTAAAGATAAGAAAAAGAAAAGAGACAATAGACGTGAGAACTACAAGCAAAAAGGAAAGTTGTTGCAGTAGAGGAAATAACAAACTCCAGTTCAAAATATGATGAAGAATGTAAAGTGTGCCAATATGAACATCCTAATGGATGTTGCCTTGTTATGATCCACTTATAAGTGTCTGGGGCATACGTACTCAATCCAAAATTTATCAAGAAAAAAATGCTCAAATGATTACCTTGTCCACAAGATACTTTTTGACAGTCCTACCAATAATCATACTATCTAAGCGAGGCTTATCCTTAATTGCAAGAGCACTACCGGTAGTAGTGGCAGCAACCACAAACATGGAGAATGCCACCACCAAGGCAATAATATCCATACAAGTAGCTTAATCCCTATGGATACTATGTCCAATGTCAGATCTCTTCAAGAAACACTTCTATTCGTGCTTTTTCAACCTACTATTCACTAAAATATCATAGATTAGCTATCTTCTGCATGGATCTAAATTCTTATACATCCCAACCAATAGTTGGTTGTTCACTCCAAGCTTCCAACACACTACCACCAATACCACCACCAGTCATGTAAGGGGAACTACCAACACAGCCATACCAAAAGAGCACAAGTAGAGCAGTCACTACATAAGAAGATGTAATACCCAGCAAATCAATGGCCAGGAAACATTCCTTCTTTAGGGGAAGTTCAAAAAATATTTGAAGGATAGGAACTTCACCTAAATTTGTCCCATCCACACACACCCCTTAAGGAAACACTATGCTTCCAACATCCATAAAGAAGAACCTAATAACTATCATGTTAACTAATATAGTATCGAATTGGATCAAAGTAGAAAATCTTCCTAAGAAAAGAATAAATCCTAGAAGTCCTCTAATTTATTCATGAATTACTAGAAATGTATCATGCAAAGCTCTATTAGACTCATGTTTTGGAGTTAACTTCATATCTTAAGAAACATACAAGTCATGGAACCTACTACCATTAAAGAAGTGCAACATAAAACTAGAGCTTGCAAATTAACCAATCATCATTCCCTTAGGATAAATAGAAGATGTAGTAACCACTATCAATGGGTGGTTTTATCTTGCTAATTTTTTGATCATTGATGTGAAGAATGATTATAATAACTTTCCTATCATTATGGGAAGAGCATGGCTTAGCATAATTGATGCTAAGCTAGGATGAAAGACTTGTCCTTGGAAATTTCCAAGGAAGATAAGCATGGCGCCATATGGATGCAAAGAATTCCATGCATTACTTATGATGAAGAAGGGTGTAGTTTTAGATTGAAAGTTTAGAATGTCAACACGATCCTCACATTAGCCCACAACAAGTATGAAAAACAAATATGTATGCAAAAAGAAACAATAACCACTAAACCAAAAGACACCTAGTGGTTAAGAAATAAGAACATAAAACTATCCAAAACATGCATGGAAACACCCAATTCACTTATTAACTCCTACCCCAAGAAAATGATCCAAATCAAGAACTTACAAAAGGATATCCTAAACTATGACCATACACTAATAACTAGTGAACATGAAGACTCAAAACTTTAAATTAAGAATAAATAAATAAAAACATATCTAGAACCTCTAAAATAAGAGTATCATCTAGTCCAATAATATATGTATCTTCAAATGATCAAAATTTAACCATCATCAATGTCACATGGGACAATAAACAAAGATAGAAACCACTAACGATGATAAATAAGAAACCTAGAGTGTAAGATCCTAGGCATCTAGGTTACATTTCTAAACACTCAACCATGAATCATGGGGGAGGTACCTTATCTTGAATTAGGAATTAATAAGTGCATTTTAAACTTTTTTTTTATAATTTCTTGGTGACAAGTGGCGAGGTACCCCTACACTCAACCATACGAATACAAGCGTGCATGCACGATCCGGTCAAACTCTGCAGATGGACTAGTTGTGGTATCTAGATAGTTACATGTTGATCGTAATTCACTATCTTTCCACTTAGACTAGTATTTACTTTATCATGTATGATTTAGTCCAGAGTGAGGTGAATGATGAGATCCTAAACTAATGCTACTCCTAGAGATGATGGGGAACAATCTTAATTAAGTTAATGGACAATGGAAAATGAAATCGATGCTAACCCTAAGTGCGATGAGCATCCATCTTTAATCATTTGTATGCATCTTGAACCTCGTGTACTACTTCTAGGATTACCAGGCGCATATTACTTGAGCACTCCTAGATACGTTGCTGGGTTACCAAGTAGTTACACTTAAATGTTCGTGATTAAGTCATACTCATTCCGCATTAATCAATAGGATGTGTAAATGACAATAAAGGAAATATGAACTAAAAAGACAATGATAAATAATTAACAATTAAAGTAATTAAAAGCTAAGTGAATGCTGCAATGATGGAGTAATCTCGATCTTTATTGTCGATCGTGTGTGTGTCCAAGTATGTCACACTCGAATAAAGGTTTTGTACAATTACAATCATCACACTGTGGGCATGCACTGGGAAAAGAACTAAAACTAACTAAAAACTGACAAAAAGACTCTACCCTAAGATTTACCAAAAAGAGACTCCTCCCCATGCGTCTAAGTGTTATATTTATAGGCCAACATAGGAATCACGATATCGTGTATACGATATCATATCTAGGCTGAGATATTAGGTACTTGATATCTTGTACTCGATATCGGGTACTCAATATCGGGGCCTAGTAAACCACGATTCATCATACCCCCATGACTAAATAAAAACTCGTCCTCAAGTTTAAAAATGTGAGGAACAAGTTCATTCAATTACAAATAGTGGATAGGTATGGGATTATTGAATGACCATGGACTATTTCATGCCGTAGTGTGAAATACAAAATTTGTGCAACTCATGTAGTTCCTGGTGGTGGTGCCTTCTCCATGGGTGCCTTTCCTTTGTCCTACACTCTAGGCTTCTGAAATTGATACCTTTGAAGAAGCGCCTAAAGTTTCTACTCTTCTATCTAAGGATCATGAGCCATCCATGCTGATGTTCAAATGTTTGACAGAGTCAGCACTTCCCATGGACATGGCAGCTATAAGAACACTTGATTAGCCTTGACATACCATGTTGCAAATAGCTATTGTCCCTCTTCATAAGCTTTGACCGTAACCTCTCCACCTTTTTCTTGGCTAGATTGTGTAGTGACAGGAGTTTCCTGATGGATGCTGAATGATTGTGCCTCCTACTGTAAATGTTCAGCATGTGGTCCTTGGCCTCTGCCTCATCTCGGATGTTTAGCTGCACCTTGAGAAGGTCCTCCTTGTTGTCCTCTTTTAAGGATCATCTATAATCACACAAGGACCAATTATTAGTAAGGTTATTTAAAGAAATTTAGTTATCTTACACCTTACTCATTGCCTTTAATAAATGTTTAATTCATTGCTTAGTGTGATTCTAGAGTTAGAGATTTTTCAAGGAAGTTGCCCTAAAAGTTTAATGTCAAACTTGATCTATTTAGGTGACACATAAAAGGACATGTAATGGTTCTAAGGAACGTTTGATAAAATTATGACAAAGAAAAGAATAGATTTGGCAATGGAGTACTTGAAGGGTATAAAATGATGTGGTGGTGTGTAACAAGTACAAATTACAAAAGCCATGCAAGTGGGTCCTCCCCAAAGCAGGTTTCAACCTATAATGCCCTTGCATAACCACACCTTAAAATGTTCGTAGGCACTAAAAGCATTAAATGTAATTTGCACCGGTGCAACAAAACACACACATGTTAAATACTACCACAATGAGGTATGAATTCTATGCCACACAAGACACAAATTATAAGTACTTGGATAATGAGATGAGAGGAATCGTAGAAGGGATTACAAAGATCGGGACATGAGGTAACTGACTCTGGGCACAATGAATCTAAAGTGTTGTGTGTGATTAAAGTACCATTAGCCTTTCACTCCAAGATCAAAACTAAGTTCATACCTCTAATCAATGACATCGCATTATTTTGTCCTAATGATAGATAGCCATAAGAGCATCATGACAGCAAGGCATACAATCACTTGGAGTTTTGCGCAAGGGAGGAGTGGTTGAAATTTGTCTACAACACATTTTTTCTTGGTCTTTTCTTTTTTGCTTCATTTCTTATTTTTTTCCTTGCTTTTCTTTTTCTCTTCTTTTTTTTTTCTCTAGTCTTTTTCTTCTTTTGGCCGCTTCTTGCACTTTGTCTTTTCCCAAAAGTGATCCGAAGAACCCACCAACCTTCAAGCATGGGTGCATGTCTTTCTAGTGGGACCCCCTAGAATAACATTGAGTTCCTTTATTGAGTGCCTTTATCACAACTCTTACTCCCATTTTTCATTAGATCTACAAGGATCTTAGTACAACTATGCTACATGATAGCACCTACAGATGTCACCAAAGAGAATCCACAAGTCCCCTTGATGTCACACCCTTTCCATTCCCTCTTAGTTTATCACTCTTCACTCTGGGCATAATGAGTACAAAGTTACTTTAAGTTTTAACAAAAATAAGAATATCATCATGCCCAAAGTAGAACCTGCTATTAATATCATGGGTGGGTGGATGTTGTGGGCTCACTGTCCAAATAATTAGTCCCTTGTGACTCAATAACATAGAACAACACCTCAACTGATAGGTCACATGAGTATTTTATTCACAGATGAGATCACCCTCAAAAAGATAAAACAATAAATTGAAAGATGAAAAATTAGAAAACAAAAAATTGTAAAACTAAAGAAAAAGAAAAACATTTACTAATTCTGCTTGTTAGAATGGGGGGTGTCCCCCATGANGTGTCTTTTGGTGTGATGGCAAGAATGTATCCAAATTGGGGTTCACACACTTGATTAAAGTAGGCATAGTGGGGCATATTATAAGATGTAGTCATGTGATAAGAAGCTGACCCACTATGGTACCCATGACCATAAGATGGCATGCAAGGATTGATATGCCTCCTCACGTTGTCATATTCATTGGGCCGCATGGTGGTTGAAGTATTGATTGGTGGCCTGGATAAGGTAATAGGAGGCATTGAGTTCGAAGAGGAAGGTGCATCATAGTGCTGGGCTTGTGTTGAGTTGGAGGATGTAGTGAGTTTAGAACCATGCTATCTCTTTCTACGGCCATGCCTAAAGAAAGGACGCTTCCAACATTGTGGAGGACTCCCACTGCTGTTAACAGTAGTAGTACAAGTAATGTTTGTGGGTTGGTGCTGTGGTGAAAAACCTTCTGGTACTACTGGTGGTGATGTAGGAGGAGGTGAAGGATGGGAATCTTGAGAACAAGGAGAAGTATAAAGAACATGAGGTGGTGATCCTGTAGGAGAGGGCATGGGTTTATGATACTTGGGAGAATGATAACGATGAGGTGAAGCAGAAGATGTTGATCTAGTTGGAGAAACAGGGTGCTAAACATAATAAGCACTTAGTTTCGGATGATATGAAGGGTGTGGTTAATTTGGCGATGGCCTCCCCCATGACTAGGGGTTTTGCCACTACGTTTGAGCACAATACTAAGGCTAGTAAGAATTTACCCACAAATAGTACGATGAGTTGTGGAATTACCCATAAAGTTGTGGGACAGGGATGCACCCAAC
Organism: Gnetum montanum; assembly: GCA_015680685.1. Classification (NCBI taxonomy): domain Eukaryota; kingdom Viridiplantae; phylum Streptophyta; class Gnetopsida; order Gnetales; family Gnetaceae; genus Gnetum; species Gnetum montanum. The sequence goes on from MNCI01015272.1 coordinate 56,098, forward strand.
CATGTACTTCTGTACGAAATCTGGATGTAACATTCTTCCTCAATGCTCATGTAGATGTGACAAGATTGGACATTGGCCTCTTGGGTGATCATATAGGCAAACATCGCATTGATACTTATGTTTTGCAGTTGAGCCCCTATCCTCATTTTCTTCAACCCTTCTTTCCGATTGTTGAATGGTGTTCTATCTTGTTTCTAGGTTTGGTATCCTCTGTTTGTTTTGGTCGTCAAAGTTATCTTGTGTGGGTCTCCCTCTAATAATGTTTGCATATTCTCTACATTTTTCATGTACCCACTCCGTCATCTTATTAATCTTTACCTCAATTTTATCTAGTGATTTTAGTATTGGCAAAGGTAAAAACAGTTTCACCTCCTTAAGGTGAGTTGATTTCTCCTCTTTATGATTATGGACCTTTGTTACTTCAAGAGTTTGGTCCTGTTGAGATTTTTCAACATTCTCCCGTTTGGCCATTTCTCCTTCTTCTTTTGCTACCCACTTAATAAGCTCTTGGAATTAATGGGTTTGTAGTTCATATAGTTGACCTGGGGCATACATCCCTAGGGTCTCCCTTGTTTCATTACAGAGCCCATCCACGATGTGATACATTAGCCTTTCCTCGGAGAACCCATGGCTTGGGCGTTTGTTTAACAAAGAGTAATATCTTTCTAAGGCCATGTCCAAGGGTTCATGTTTCCCTTGTTTCCACTCTTGGATTTTTCTCCTCAAGGCTAACACTCTTGCATAGGTTTGATATCTTTCATTGAAGAGGTTTACCATTGTAGGCCAACGTTGAATTAAATTCAATTTTAAAGACCGGTACCACAATTTAGCTTGGCCAACGAGTGTCATAGGGAAGAGCTTAAGCCTTTGCCACCCATTATCAATATTGTTCCATGTGCAGGCATTGTAGAAGGCTTGTAGATGATGTTGTAGATCTAAATCATAGCCTCTTAAAAACTTGGGAAAGTTGTTTAGATCAATCCTAGGTAAATGGCTAGCAAGGGTTCATCATTACTAAATACGTTATGAGTTTGTGAGTTGGGACAATGTTGTCTTTGTTCATATTGGAATTCTTGATTTTGCCTGTGGGTTTGATTTTTATTTCTACGCTGACCCCTTGAGAAATAGTCATTTGTGTCAAAACCTGACTATGAAAGACCAAAGAAAGAGAGGGAACTAAAAAACTTGTCATGACTTTTGTAAGTCTCCCAATCATCCCTTGATGTACTCTTGCTACCCATTAAGAAGATCCTAGGCCTTACAGGCCTCCTTGCTCTAGGGGATGTCCCATCTTCACTAGAGGTATCTGAGTTGGATGACAGAAGTCCTTGAGTATCATTGGGATGTCTATGAACATATGAAACTCCTACATAAGATTGAGTACTCCAAACTTCTTCATTGGTTCTCCAATTATTTGCCTCACTAGATGTTGCATTATTGCTATCTTGTAAAAGAGACATTTTTGTGAATTATGCATGACTTAATTGAATTTAATATCTTTGTATAAAAGATATTTCTTTAATACTTCATTACAACGATCTTATATGATATAACTAATCTAGATAACTAACACCATCCTTGGCAACGACACTAATGATGAGTGGCAAGGTACCCCTACACTCAACCAGACGAATACGAGCATGCATGCATGATCCATCGAACTCCGCAGATAGACTAGTTGAAGTATCGAGATAGTTACACGTTGATCACAATTCGTTGTCTTGCCACCTAGACTAGTATTTGCTTTGTCATGTATGGTTTAGTCCAGAGTGAGGGGAATGATGGGATCCTAAACTAATGCTACTCCTAGAGATGATGGGGAACAATCTTAATTAAGCTAATGGACAATGGAAAATAAAATCTATGCTAACCCTAAGTGCAATGAGCATCCATCTTTAATCATTTGTATGCATCTTGCACCTCATGTACTACTTTTGGGATTACCAAGCACACATTACTTAAGCAGTCCTAGATACGCTACTGGGTTACCAAGTAGTTACACTTAAATTTTTGTGATTAAGTCATACCCATTCTGCGTCAACAGGAAGTGTAAATGACAATAAAGGAAATATGAACTAAAAAGAAACTGATAAATAATTAATAATTAAAGTAATTAAAAGCTAAGTGAATGCTGCAATGATGGAGTAATCTCAATCTTTATTGCCGATTATGTGTGTGTCCAAGTACGTCACACTCGAACAAAGGTTTCGTATAATTACAATTGATGAGAGCAGTTACTCTAGCAATTATTCTAATTATTAGAGCAGTTACTATAGCGATTACTCTAATTATTAGAGTGGTTACTCTAGCGGTTACTCTAGTATTTATTCTAAGTATTAGAGTGGTTACTCTAGCAGTTACTTTAGCAGTTATTCTAATTATTAGAGCAGTTACTCTAATTATTAGAGTAGTTACTCCCAAGCCTATAAATACAGTGTCCAGGCACATAATTGAGAGAAGTCTTTTAGTAGTCCAGTAGCAGGAGGTCGAAGTATTTGAAAGTCTTTTACTCTAAAGTCTTTTAGTATATTTGAAAGTTAGAGTATTTTCCAAGTGCCTGCAGCAGGAGGTCGAAGTGTGGACGAATCTTTATTCAAGCATTGATGTACCTGAGCACACCATTGTGTTGGCAATAAAGACGAGCTCTTTGATTCATCCTTGTAACACTTGAGATTTGTTTTCTTACACATTTCTTTTATTTTATTTTCTTATGCATTTATTTTATTTTATTTTATGCACTTTACATTTATGTTATTAGCACAGCAATTCATTTTGATCAATTAAGAAAATTGTTAAATTACACAAGCATGACCAATTCGAGCATGCATGTAATGCTTGGTAACCCAGTAACAATTAGCGTTCTATAATCCCAGCAGTGTTGCACTAGTTCAAGATGTGTACGGCAAGTGGGAATAGATGTTGGTGTTAGGATTAGTTAGAACTTAGTTAATGAGTAGTTAAATTAAATTAGTCACTTAGTTACCTCTCTCCTTCCCTATTAGCACAGGACATAAAAACATAAAAGCTATAAAAATCATATGCCTGAATCTTACTTAACCATACAATTGTGACATACAGGTAAGCTTGGGAAGACAAAGATCAACCAACCTATCCTTGTTCCACAATGGCACATAAGCACTTAGTCCTTGGAATTGGATCCAATCGTGCGTGAAATGCTCGTATTCGTATGGTTGAGCGTAGGGGTAGCTCGTCGCTCATCATTGGCGCCATTGCCAAGGACTTAGTTGTTTGTGCATTAACTAGAACATAGGAAATCATTCACATCGTTGGAACGAACCCTTAAGGTTGGTTGAGAAAATAATAAACAAGAATACATTGCACACTGAATAGACAAGTATATCTCCTCCTTCATACAAAAGTGCCTCACCGTCTAGGTCTAAAACAGAAAATAGTCAGCGACGTAATACACATGATGTTGATCCGCCAGTCCCTCAACAAGTTTGAGTGGTATATAATTATCCTGATGAGTATATACTAGACTTCACCTTTATCCTCCATCAAGATGAACAACTGCATTGGTAAGACTTAGAAGGTAACATAGTGTTACCTCCTGATCGTTTAGTCCTAAGCATTCTTCTTCGTGCTCTCACACGAATTGGCATGCCACACTTACACGTAGAATACATTGTGCAAGACCATGACTCAAGAGAATACGGTCCCACAGAGGCACAACATCAAAGGGACTTACAACAGGAGAGACATCATAAGTCTTTGAAGGGTAAGTGGTCCCAGGATGCCCCACATGTCTTAAGCGAAAATTAGGGTGGTGAACCTACCTCAGGCAGTCGCCCACACAACGATGTTCCTCCCCTTAACTTTGGCTAAGGGGTTGTGTATCATAACCTTCATTTCACTATTCATAACCCAGGTTCTGTACCCATGGGCACAAATGATCCAAAAAAGGAACATGAACTCATGATAAAGGTGGATATTTTGATCGTAATCATGATCGGAGCCGAGACTGCCAAAGAGAAGGTAGCAGACACCATCATGGTGATGGTTCTCCTTCTTGTTCATCTTCATCATCTCCTTTATCCTCTCCTTCAATATCCAAACATGGTCATATAGAAAAAGACCATGGGGATAAAGGTAGGCAAAATGGGAAGTCATAGATGAAATAGCTAGGAAAGGGGATGAGGGCACTCTAGAGAGTCACAATATAGAAGAAGGGAGAGTAGGGAACAACGTAGGCATCATAGACACCATGGATGAGGCAATCATGATGAACCCCTCCTCAATACTTGCAGTATGTTGGACATAACTGAGGCTACTAGAATTCCAACAAGGCATCAGAAAGATAGTAGGATCAAGAGATTAGATATGAACAACATCCCACAATTTGAAGGGGGATACAACATTGATCCTCAAATCATTTACAAGCTTTCCATGATGCTTGTGCCTTATAGAACATAGAGAGCAAATGGAAAAAGCTTAAGTTGTTTTCATGGACATTAGTTAAAGAAGAGAAAAGTTGGTACTAGTCTTTAGAATTGGAATCCATTCGTAGGTGGAGTACTATGTTAGAACTATTTAATGATAAGTACCAAACATACTCCTGAGTGTTTAAATTGTCAAAGCAAATCCAAGGCTGGAAACAAGGAATCAACTATTACCAATACTATGCACTGTTACATCGTTGTCCTAGCCATGTCCTAGCCATGGTTATTCGCAAAGGAATTAACTATGTCATCTTGTGGATGGGCTTAGGCATAAAACAAGAAAAACCCTTGGGACTTATGCCCAAGGAAGACTATCTGAGCTTAGGTCCCATCAAATTCAATGACTATTGGAGCAAGTTGCTAAGGAAGAAGGTGAGCTACGGAAGAGAGAAAGTGTGGAAGAGTATAACCGAGATCCTTCCCTTCGGAAGAGGGGAGTAAGATTTTAAGAGGATGAAGAAGAGTCACAACTCGAAGAGATGGTGAATAGGAAAACTTTGCCTATCCAAACAATGACCTTAGAAGTTTCGGCAAAGGTAGACCAAATGTGGGATTCCCTAGACAATAGATTTCAAACTATTCTTAAAATAGTAGAGGAGTCTAGAGAGCAAGGTAGTGAGAAAAGAAAAAAGAAAGAGGCTAAACATGCACGTAGCAAGGGTAAGGGCAAACTTTTCATCATTAAAGAGGTTGTGGATTTGGAAACAAACAATGATAGTGGATGTGAGATATGTTAATATGACCATCCTAAGGGATGTTGCCCTATAATCTCACATTTGTAGGAGTCTGGGGTGTATGCACACAACCCACGATTAAACAAAAGGCAAACACCCTAAAGGTTACCTTATCCTCAAGGTAACCTAAGGCAGTTCCACCAATCCTTAACATATTATCCCATTGGAACTCCACCACAACTTATTGAGCAATATCAATAGTGGCAGCACCCACAATCATGGGGAATACCACCACCAAGGCAATAGTATCCTTACCGATAACCTAACCCGTATGGATATTACGTGCAACAGCCAATCTCTCCACGTGACTCTACTAGTCACATCACTCCTCAACCTCACTACCAAGCCTACGAGTATTATGGGAGTCCCTCTTCTAGAGGTGATATTCTACAAGCATATCATCCTTCTCATCCGACCACATCTCTTCCACCAATAGCTCCACTACCACCTACTCCCATGATGCAAGGTGAAATCCCTACCCAGCCACAACAACGTAACGCCACGAGGGCTATTAACTCTCAACCTACTGTTGGTTCCAACAACCACATAAAGAAAAGACCTTTCTTTAGAACCAAAAATTCAACCAAGCCCTTGCAATCACAAGTGGCTAATTCCTTAGATGCCTCAGTATCAAAAAAAACTTTGGAGCCCCTTTCAACCCAATCACCACACTCAACTCATATGGTCATGCTAACACATGTCATCACTAATTGGATCAAAGCTGNGTATGGTCATGCTAACACATGTCATCACTAATTGGATCAAAGCTGGCCACCTTTTCAAAAAATTCTCTGATCTTGGGAGTCCTCTAATATACTTACAAATCACTGGAAATGCATCGTGCAAGGCTCTTTTGGATTTAGGTTCCGGTATCAACTTGATTTCTTGAGAGATGTACAAGGCCTGGAACCTACCTCCATTGAAAAAGAGCAACATCTATCTAGAGTTGGCCGACCAGTCCATTACTATCCCATTGGAACTAGTGAAAGACATTGTTACCACTGTTTGTAGGTGGTTGTACCCAGCTGACTTCCTAGTGATTCAGGTAAACAATGATAAGGGGGACTTCCCAATCATAATGGGAAGAGCATGGCTAAGCACCATCAACACACACCTAGGAGTCCACGATCTTTCCCTAGAAATATCAAAAGAAAATACATTTAGAAAGATCAAGAAGAAGAAAGTTCCGTGCATTGCATATAGTGACACAGGGTGTAATTGCGTGTAGAGGTCATGGTTTGTGCAAAGTTTAGCATTGCATGCATGCAATCAGTGTGCATAAGTGATTAACATACAAATATGCCTATATGTAGCAGCCACATGACAAGAAGACACTTAGTGGCTAATAGCTGATCAAGAAAGCAGTCACTCATATGCATGGAACCAATTGAGGGTTTGACTTGTACTTACATCGATAGCATAGATGCATTAGAGCAAGTCCACCACCAACTTCCAGGTCTTAACTTTAAAAATATCAACTGGGGGAAGTTGGAAATCCCTAAGAAATTTAATCAAGAGCCCCTCGAGCTAAAACCATTGCCCACAAGTATGGAATACACGTTCCTTAAAAATGAAAAACTGGTAATTATCAATGCTAAGCTTGCTTCTCAACAGAAAGAAGAACTATTGAAGGTAATAAATAAATGGTTGGAAACCCTCACTTGGTCATATCCCAAATTAAATGAAATAGATCCTAGGACATGCCAATATAGAATTTACATTGACCCCTCCATAAAGCCTCAAAGACAACCATAGAGGTGATTAAACCCTAAGCTGAAGAAAGTAGTTAAGGAAGAAATCGAAAAACTTCTCAAGGTTGGGTTCATATACCCCATTGTTGATAGTGAATGGGTTAGCCCCTTAGTTATTGTGCCTAAAAAGGGAGGCAAATGGAGGGTATGCATAAATTTCAGGCTACTGAATATNGTTAAAAAGATGTGTAGAAACCAATTTAAGGCTTAACCGGCAGAAAAGCCATTTGATGGTCCAAGAAGGTGTAGTACTAGGGCACAAAATCTCACACATGGGGATAGAGGTAGACCCCAAGAAAATCAAAATTATCCAAGGAATTACCCATCAATCAAAAATTGTCAAAGATATTTAGTCATTCCTTGGACATACTAGCTACTATAGGAGATTTATTGAAAACTTTTCAAAATTTGTCAAACCATTGGTGGAATTAACGAAAAGGGACATACCTTTTGAGTGGATCAGGGAATGCGAATTAGCTTTCCAAACTCTGAAATAAAAGCTAGTAGAAACACCCATTCTACAAGCTCCTGACTGGTCCAAACCATTCCATATCATGATTGATGCATGCAACTTGCTTTCAGAGCCATACTTACATAGTTAGATGACTAGAAATGTCCTTATTACATCCACTGTGCAAGTAGAAGTATTGTTGGTGCACAACTTAACTACACTACCATAGAAAAAGAATTAATGGTTGTAGTGTTTACACTAGAAAAGTTTAGACACTATGTATTGGGATATTAAGTATATATACATATAGATCATAGTGCAATCTGGTTCCTCATGAATAAGCCAATGGTAAGCCCTCGTATCATACAATGACTTGTAATCTTACAAGAGTTCAATTTACGATGATCGATTGCAAAGGCATTGAAAATGTAGTTGCTAATCATTTATCTCGGTTACGATGGGACAAAAAAGAGGATGAGTATCCAATTTTTGATCATTTCCTTGATGAATTCCTCTTTGCTGGTGTAGTGAATAATCAATCACCAAAGAGACAAACTGATACAGTAGCATTCTTACCTATCTCCTCACCTAACAAACACCACAAGAGTTAAACCTTAAGAAGAAACAATAGTTTCTTCATTGAGCCATGTACTTTATCGAGATCAATGGGCAACTTTACAAAGTGTGTCCCGATGGCTTGGTTCGATGGTGTGTTCCTAATATAGATCAACTGCGAGTTCTTCAAGATGCTCATGAGGGTCCTTGTGGGGGTTATTATGCTGGGAGACAAAGGACCATCAAGATCATGCTTGTAGGATATTATTGGCCTACATCATTTCGGGACAACCATCATTTCACCTAATCTTGTGAGCGCTATCAACCTGATGGGGGAATGACTACTAGAATGGAGGGTCCACAACAATGGATCCAACCATTAGAACTCTTAGACATTTGGGGAATTGATTTTATGGGGCTGATTGCACCAATGTCCAATGGAAAAGCTTAGATTATTGTTGTCATTGATTACCTAACAAAATGGGCCAAAGTAGCTGTTGTTAAATATTGTACACCATCTACAGCTGCACAATTTGTTCAACAACAAATCATAAACAAGTTTGGTGCGTTGCGTGCACTTATTTCAAATAATGGTACACACTTCACAGGTGCAACTTTTCAGAAATTAATACAACGCTTAGGGGTTGAGCATAAATTGACTACACCATACCACCCCTAAGCGAACAGTCAAGCAGAAGTCACCAACAGGAAGATTACGAAGATATTAACAAGAACCATTAGCAAGTTTAGGCGAGACTGGAGCACTAAACTGAATAATGCTCTTTGGGCATACCACTCCACATGGAAACTCCTTACAGGCTACTCTCCCTATGAGTTAGTGTACGGTAAATTACCAATGCTTCCCATTCAAACTAAGCTTTGTACACTGCCCACGGCATGTGACCTCAACCTTGACCTTCATCTAGCATAGAAACAATGGTTAGTAACCCTTAACTTGCTAGATGAAAACTGATTAGCTGCCTATCATCTAACAAATTGCACAAGGCCTTCAATAAACAACATCATGACCTAAGAATTAGGAAAGTTAAATATCAGCCAGGAGATAAGGTTCTCTACTAGAATCCCACACATGTGCCACAATGTACTAAATTTCAAATACTATGGGAAGGACCTTATATTATTTATGCAACTTTTCCTTTAGGGGCCATGACAATATACAAACCTGAGAGCTCGGATGAGAAACTTTTGGTCAACGTGCAACAAACTAAACCTTTATAGGAGCTTAGGATAGCCAGTACACATGCTAACTCTCTTGATGGAAAACTCTACTCACTATTTTGGATCTCCTCCTTCCAACTTAGTCGTGGGAGAGATGGCCACCTATGCTAACCGATCTAGGCCCTCGGTTCTTTTTGAATTTTTGTTTTACACATTTTTTGTTTTACACATTCTTTCAAGTTTTCTTATTTTTGTTTTACACCATCATTCATGTTTTTACTATTTCTTTATTTGCTTGGTTTACTTTTATTCATCATCCAATAAGTGCTCATGATGATGGATTGAATTATATCATATTGATTGCTAATATTTTATTTTTACCTTTGAATTATGATGCTAATATTAAGGTATGGTTCTTTTGGTAAAACAAGCAATGAGTCCACGCTGTCCACTCATCCATACAACTCTATGGTCTCCTTTGGCTTCAAATTGTACAGTCCTCTTTTTCTAAGTAAACTTGTTAATGATTTGGCGGTTGGGTATTTTTCAAACCAAGGAAAGACTCAAAGTATGAAAAGGGTGTGACTTCAAGGGGATTCAATGCATTGGTGCTAGCCATTCTCTTGGGTGCTTGGATGCTTTTTCTTGGATTTTTCACCATTCTAACATTGTTCAAATATCAGGAAGTTGAGTGAATAAAAATAAATCTTTGCATGGTGTGGTTCTCACACATAAACATAAAGAGAGAGAGAGAGAGAGAGAGAGAGAGAGAGAGAAAGAAAGAGAAAAAGGTGAGAATTTAAAGCACTCCCCTTAGACATAATAAAGCAATATGGGCTACAAGCGCCGGTTATGGCATTGGAAAGACATGTTACCCATGCCCGAAGTTTCCCTCTAACTAATGCCCTTTCTCGCTTCCTGCTTCTCCATCTCACTCTCCTTGGAATGGTGGGCACTCTTTGTGGAAGCATTCTTGTTGCCTCAAGAGGATGGATTGGCCAAGTGTATTGATGCAAGGTCACTGAATATAGTTGGTTTAAGTCTAAATTTGTGATGAATTCTACTCAGTTATCTTAACCATGAAATACACAAGGGGCTTTACACAACCTTGTTCTTGGGATTCCATTCCATTCTCTCCTGTCCATCTTTCTTCCCATTTTCCACCTCATTGTCAGTTTTATCATTAGTCCATTTTAGGTTGATGCATTATTTTTCTTTGGTGAATTCTTGTGGGTAATTTTTTAACTCTTGCTTACAAATGACATTCCTAGAGCCTACAAACTCTTTGGTTTATGGGTTTGTTAAGACATAAAGGGCATGAGCCTACTTTGGGGAGGACCCACTTGCACATCTTTTGGTTTGGTTAAGTTAAGTTCTTTACCCTTAAACATTGTTACAATAAAATTCCTTTTATTTACCCCATCCATGTCATCCAAATTGTATGCACCTTCACAACTGTTTGTAATGAATTCCTTTTTATTGTTGTGAATACCCTCTTACCACTACTCCTTGTGTCAAGCTCTCTCTGAATTGTATGGATCACTTCTATTATTTAACCCATTCGTCAGTCTTTCCACTAACAATATCAAGCAAGTAATCTATCACAATCACAACTTGGCTAGATAAATTCACCAATGAGATAAGGTATTTAGCCATTATTTATGTACTATATATACTAATTGATGGGACGCGATATCGCAGTGCACCGTCAAATCTATAAATAAGAGGCAGCTCTCCCTTGTTTCTCATTCTAGGCCTAGACCGTAGTGAAACTCTGGGAGTTTTACCTCTCCAGAGATAGAATAATTTCCATGTGCCTGCAGTAGGAGCTCCAAAGTGAACTGATCTTTATTCGAGCAAATATTGTACCTAGACACAAGTTTGTGTACGGCAATAAAGACGAACTTCTTGGATAAACCTTGTAGTGCATGGACTAAGCTAAATAGGCTAAATAGGACTTTACTTATTGTTATTTATTTTTTATTATTTAAATGCTTTATTAGTAATTAAATCTCTCTCAACCCTTCTCTCCTAATTAAGTGAATTCAGTATGATCGCTTCGAGCACGTGTGTTACACTTGGTGATCCCAGCAACGACTAGCATTTGGTAACCAAGGTTGCATTGGTTTAGGGTGTGAACAATAAGTGGGAATGGATACTGATGCTAGGTTAATTAAGGCTTAGTTAGTTAGTTAAAGTTAGTTAATTAGTCTCTTCACCCTTCACCTCATTAGCATAGGAGATAAAACCGAAAAGACATAAAAATCATATACCTCAGACTTACTTAACCATGTGACAAATACAAGTAAGTCTAGGAAGATAACGAATGATTAACCTTAAGTGTTCCATAAGGTGTGTAGGCACTTAGTCTGTGGACTTTGATCGGATCGCTAGTGTAACACTCATATTTGTATGGTTGAGTGTAGGGGTACCTTGCCCCTCATCACTAATCCTTGGTTTTGTTGTGATTACAGTGGGAAGCATGGATTGGAAGCAGGACTGTCGTCACCAAGGAGGATGCAACCATATCACTCATGGGAGATTGTTCATGACCACTGGATCTCTTTCACCTCTCCCTCATTCTTCTATTTCCAAGAGGGGTTGGATGTCCTTTGGATCCGTTGGTGTTCTTTCCTAATTGTCATGAACACCAATTTTGTACATAATTGTAATATTGTATGCTCGGGCACTTCTGTATTTGTTTGTTTCCTTTGTGCCACTCTGCATGTCAGTCAAATAAGTCCACATCCCCCTAATATATTTTGTAAAGAACTTGTTTCTCTTCTTCTATACTCGAGGATGCGCTTTCATTTAATCATGGGGGTATGATGAGAGCGGTTACTCTAACAATTACTCTAGCAGTTATTCTAATTATAGCAAAACTCTTGAAGTCTATTAGAATAGTTACTCCTAAGCCTATAAATACAGTGCCCATGTGCACAATTGAGAGAAATATTTTAGCCATCAAGTAGCAAAACTCTTGAAGTCTATTTGAAAGTTAGAGTATTTTCCAAGTGCCTGCAACAGGAGGTCGAAGTATGGATAGATCTTTATTTAAGCATTGATGTACCTAAGCACACCATTGTGTTGGCAATAAAGACGCGCTCTTTGATTCATCCTTGCAGCACTTGAGATTTGTTTTCTTACACATTTCTTTTATTTTATTTTCTTATGCATTTATTTTATTTTATGCACTTTACATTTATGTTATTAGCACAACAATTCATTTTGATCAATTAAGCAAATCGTTAAATTACACAAGCACGACCACTTCGAGCATGCATGTAATGCTTGGTAATCCAGTAACAATTAGCGTTTTGTAATCCCAGTAGTGTTGCACTAGTTCAAAATGTGTACGGCAAGTGGGAATGGATGTTGGTCTAAGAATTAGTTAGAACTTAGTTAATGAGTAGTTAAATTAAATTAGTCACTTAGTTACCTCTCTCCTTCCCTATTAGTGCAAGACATAAAAACATAAAGCTATAAAAATCATATGCCTGAAGCTTACTTAACCATACAATTGTGATATACAAGTAAGCTTGGGAAGACAATGATCAACCAACCCGTCCTTGTTCCACAATGGTACATAAGCACTTAGTCCTTGGAATTTGACCCAATCGTGCATGAAATGCTCATATTCGTATGGTTGAGCATAGGGGTACCTCACTACTCATCAACAATCATCACGCTACAGGCATGCACTGGGGAAAGAACTAAAACTAACTGAACACTGAAAAAAGACTCTACCCTAAGACTTATCGAAAAGAGACACCTCCCCATGCGCCTGAGTGCTATATTTAGAGGCCAACATAGGAATCACAATATCATGTATATAATATCGTATCTAGGCTGAGATATCAGGTACCTAATATCTTGTACTTGATATCGGGTACCTGATATTGGGGCCTGGCAAACCATGATTCATCACTTGGTTTATAATTTTTTCTTATACTTCTCATATTTCTTACCAATTTTTGCATTATTTGATATCTTCCATATTCTTTTATACTTTTCACATTTCTTATCAATCTTCATTCGTTAACATCTTTCAAATTCTTATACATTTTGATTCTTACTATCTCTAATGTGCATATTTTTATTGATTCTTCAACTAAAGTGTAAAGGAATAAAACAAGATGTAGTCCAAACAATGGAAATTTTACTGTATATTGTTAAATCATTAGAAGAATGATTGCATATATAATGAGACCACATCATCCATCTAGTTATTTTCAATAATAAGAGGTTCTTACCATAGACATAATGACATTCTTTTCACAATAAAACTAAAATAAACTCATGATCATTATGCCTAGATTGAAAAGTAAAGTACCAAGTGGGAATGAAAAGGGTGTGACATCAAGAAGATTTTTGGATTCTCTAAAGCTACTACTATAAGTCTTATCTTGCTATTAAGATGTCTTATTTACTTGAGTCCTAATTAAAAAAATGGAAGTATGTCTAAAATAAGTGCTACCTAACCATGTCACTAGAAAGACGTTACCCATTCCAAAAGGTATTCTTCTGGTAAGGTTAATATAGTAATAACATAATCAATACACAAAATAAAAAAAAATTTAGGATTCCACTTGAAAGACGTGTTACCCATGCCTAAATACACTCCTTTATCTAATGGCAAAGTCTCCTTCAAAATAAACTATGTTGTTAATAAATTGCTTCCTTGAACTTCATTTTCAATGTTAATTCTCCTTACAATTGTGGTAGTCTTGTAGTTGTTCGTCTTGAGAATGTGCAATGCAATGTCACTTATAAATGGTATGGACTTGGTTTGGATCTTGGACAGAAGGGCTAATGATCACTTTAGCCATGCATCATACATAGAATCCATTATGCCTATGTTAAGACACCTCACATGTCATTTTCTACAATATGTGCTACTCCCATTTCATCTTACTATTGTATACAATCATAATTCTATGGTCTTGTATAATATAGTATTATTTTCTAATAAAGAAAATACTAATATGTGTGTTTTAGAAGATAGATATGTTTTACATTCAACTTCTTAAGTGTCAACGGACACTTGTAGGTGTGGTTATATAAGGACATTAAGAGCTAGAGCCTCCTTTGGGGAGGACCCACTTGTATAACTTTTGTGTTTCATACTTCATGACCAATTCCACATCATTTTGTGCCTTTAGAACACTTATGTGATTATTATTACTTTCCTATATACTCATCTTCAATCATGAATTTAGCAATGTTTACCAACCATGTCTTACAAAGCTTAATCAACTTACCTTGCCCAAAACTCCTTTCCTCACACATCTTTTGATGACAAATTCTTAAATTTTGAGCATCACCTATCATCAAGAATCCTTTGGACCATCTTAGTACCTTCTAGACTATCCATTTTACTTAATTTTTCCATCAAAAATTACTCAAAATATTAAAAAATTTCATGGTAACATCACAAATATGATGTATAGGTCCTTGTGATGTCGTATCCACAATGTCATGCTCATAAAAACTATATCTATGCATGACAAGTTAGAATTTTTTTTTCCATTTTCTCATTCAATGTCTAGGGAGTTCATGTTGTTTCTTTGAACTCTAAACTTCTAAGAGCAATATCTTCCTCATTGTACATTCAATTTGAGCCATTTTCATTTCCTCTTGCTCTTGGAGTGACCAACTTTATTATGGGGGAGAGGACTATGCACAGTTGTGTGATTTGTTTCAAATTTTTTTAACACCTAGAAGAATAAAGAAAGGGTAATAACAATAATAAATAATTAAAATTTAAACTAACAAAGTGTAATAAATTTAACAATTCTTCCCAATTAACCATTCGAACACACATTAAATAAGAAATTAGCAATTGTGAAAGGTTATGAAGCATAAAATTATTTGTAAACATTATGAAACTCTATAATTAATGGATTTTCCAAATTTTTTCTAACTCTATAGTCTAAATAAGAATTAAAAAGTAACAATAAGGATTGATATTAATCAAACCCAAGAACTTGAGAAAGGGTTATGAATAGTTGGGGATTTTTATGAAATCCTTAGGTGATGTTAAAAGAATTCTTTATGATTACAAATGCCTCCTAAAAGACCCGTAGCAAAAGGACCATCATGACAAAAGGAAAAGAGACCTAGAGAAAAAGGGCAAGCCAGAGAATAGAATCCACCTGTAGACTAAGAGGCTCTATCCTATAGCATCCAATAGCCAACACCTGCGATACGACAATTTGCGTAGGTAGAAGCTAATGCGCCACTTGCTTAAGAGTAAGGAAAATGCCTCATGCTATTAGATGAATGTCTTCAAGCAATCCAAGAAAAGTCTATCATGTCTAGTGTCATAGTTGAACTAAAATTTGGACCATTCATGGAGTTTGCTCCTATAGAATTCTGAGAACAATCTCAAGCCTGTCCTCTATGGCCCACAATCTCATGCAATGGCGAATGGTACCTTGGAGAAGTGGACCAATTTTGGAAGAATAAGCAAGATGATGCTACATTCAAGATACGAGGAATCACAGTGCCCTATTTAGTCTAGGCGATAACCAAGGCACTCAACATTCTAAATGTCAGAGCCAACATTACACAAATCTCTACAAGGTTCAACACAAAGGCAAGGAAACCATGCTTGCAAACAACCTATAGAACAAGTGAAAAAAAATATAGTGGATTATCTATAGCAGAAAAGATCTATTTTAAAGTTGGGACATATCATTTATTCCCAATAAAGAGGATAAATAGAATTTCCACCTATGTTGCTAGAGGAAGCATCATTCTCATGGGGAAATTCCAAGCTACATTACGTATCTATTATTCTTAAATATCAAAAGAAGATTTGGGGAGAAAAGGGTAGGGAAACTCACTATATCATTTCCTTTCTTTATCAGAAGACTATGCCAATAAATAAGAATTTTTGTTTACACTAATGATGTTCTTTAAAAGGCCCAAAATGCTTCATGTGCTGAAATTTCAAAACTAGTGCCTTAAAGAAAGATTAACAGGAGAAGCCACCAGGCACTCAAGCAACAACTAAATCTATGCTAGTAAGAAACATCCTGGCTTCGGGATAGGAACAAGTAGGATCTAGTGGATCAACACTAATAATCAATAGACCAGAGTCAAGCACTCCTCTAGCACAGCAAGATTATCAATCCTCAATGAGTCATTTACAAAAAATTACCAAAATAATAAGATGGAAAAGCTGAGAGATCTCTAATATGTATAGAGTAAAAGATAATCTATGTAGACATGTTGTATCAACAGGAATTGCTAGTGGTTAGATCTCATTACAAGTAGAAGAGGATGGGGATTAGGCACAATAGATATTTAGGAACACTTCATTCTTTTAGGTAATGTTAGAGACAAGAGAAGGAGGCACAGTAGTGGTTGTGCAACATCAAGATGTAGTAAGAGCTATAGAAGTTATTATAGATTACATTAAGAAATCTTTCAATGTTCCCGTTATGACATCCGCTAATATTATTAAAACAAAAAGACATAGAAACCATAGCCAAAACATCTATGGCCCCATCATAACATGAAGACATATTGGACCGACTACTGCAGACTAGACAAGTAATGTAGAATCTCTTCGATATCCCAAGTGATATCACAACAGTGTAGTTAGAGTTAATTTCAATCAAGGATAAGCTAATTACAGCTGAGACCAAAGTACGACATGTTGAAAATAAAGTGTAGAGGCTACAAGTAGAATTAGCTACATTGAGAGCCAAAAGGTAAGACCTTGTATAGTATATTGCACCTAATCAATTGGAACAATCCAAAACTAAACAGATAAGCCAATTGATGACCAAGTATGCCCAAATGGAGATGGAGAAAGAGAAGGCAATATGGAATACCTCTGTGGCAGAAGCCCAAACTTATGTCCATGCTAAAGCCTTAATTGCATTAGAATAGGAAAACAATAAAATTATTGCTAAAAATATGAGGTTAACAAATATTGAGAAACACAAAAATGTGCTAGAAGAAAGCATTCATCAACTAAGAGAGTAGTTTTCTTGGATTAACCTTGACATTAGAAAATTGACAAGAGAAAATTAAACCCTTTTCATGGAAGAAGTCTATGTTATACACCAAAAGTTAGCTATAGAAATCAGTGTGTGGAAAAATGAGGTCAAAAAGCATAAATGACTAAAGGAGCACTTCAAAGATTAAATGTGCATGTATAAGTAGATCAATGAGAAGAAGATCCAGATGGCTAAAGTAATGATTAATTCCATCACAATGTAAACACTTGATTGGCATTCAATCTTAGACAATCTTGCCTACATACACTAAGCCAAAATAAAAAACAAAGACCTATAGATAAATGACTTGAAAGAGTACATGGGATTAACAAATCTTCAATATGCTAATTTAGCCATATTAATAGAAGGTAGGCCCAAAATAAAACTAGAGTAGTAAGTGGCCCTAGTGTACACATTATATGATAAGGAGTTTGCAAATAGAAAGTATGTGCAACAAAAGCTTCACATTGTAAACTCTAAACTTCAATTGATTAAAGCTAGCTACTAAGACCAAAAAGATGTAGCACTAAACCTAGCTAGAAGAATTACGAACTACCAAGAATTAAGAAAAATAGCCAAAGCTTTTGAAGATGAAAGAAGGTAGTTTTTGGCTTGGTATGTGAAAGCTAATAAGATGTTTAGATAGCTGCCATGTTCATGGGAAGTACCAACCCAAGAAAACATTACAAAATTCACTTGAATAGTACATGACCCAAGGTTGGAAGAGGAGAGGCTTTAAGCACTCCTTAACAGATACCAATTCTAGAAGCCTAATGACAAAGAAAAGAAGTCGATGGAGGAGCCACCACTACCTAGAACATATGGACTACATCAAGCTTGTTTGTTTTGTTTTATTTCGATTTATTTTGTCATATGTGTTAACCATGCACTGCATGATAATTTTGTAAACATTACTCGAACCACAATGCAACATTTGTAGTAGAGTCAATCATGTATATAAGTCATAGTATCAAAGTCTATATATAACCCCACAAATTTTGTAAGAAACTCTATCCCCCTTTTGTTTTAACTTGAGGACGAGTTTTCAATTAGTTATGGGAGTATGATAAGACCATTGTGTCATGTACCTATGATATTGCAGGTCTACATATGTCATTTTAGATGTGATGTAGTGGGCCATGGTCACACTTATAAATACCAACTCATCGTCACATCAAAACAACAACTTTCAGCCAACACTTAGTAGAATTCTTGCAAGTTGTTTTTGTAACTTAGAGTTAGAGTGAATACTTGCAATGTGGTGAATAATAGTTGTATGAAATCTTTGTTCGAGTGGATTGTTCCTAGACATAATTCATGATTAAAAATAGACATCAATATTTTTTTTCACCATTGCAACATCTCACTTAGCTTAATTTTACTTTTTATCATGTTCACTTTTATTAAGTCATTTACATTTTCTAAATTCATTTATATTCAAATGCCTCTTAGTAAGGCAGTATAAGTACAACTGATTTTAAGCAGAATGTGTAACTGTTTAATAGTCCAATAGTGACTTCACTTGATTTGCTTAGTAATGAAATCACTTGGTAATCCCAATAATGGTTACATTAGCCTAGGATGCGTATGACAAACCAAGAATGGTTGCTTGTTGCCTATATGATAGAATAGATTTATGTTTCTATTACACTTAGACTTAGATTTTATCATCATGTTCACCATGTTGGTACTTAGTGTAATTCAAGTAGAAACATGTCAACATATCATATACCTTACCAAGAGTTAAGTTGTATGACTTGAACCTTACTAACTCTACATGGGAAGATAACAATTGTGAACTAAATATCAACTACTAGTATACTTACATTGTCCATCCATGAATTATGATCAAATCACACATGAACACTTATGACTTGTATGGTTAAGTGATGGAATACCCAACTGCTCATTAAAGTCTTACTACAAGCCTAACACCTCATTATTGTCAACATAAGATTTACCACTAGGTTGTAGGAAGACATGCCTTATTAGTGAATTAAAGGTTATTTTCTTCTTAAATAAGGATCAGAGGAGTATGAAGATCTATACAAGTTTCATGCTATTACGACCATCACCAAAGAACTACAGAGCCCTAATTTCTTTATGTACTGTATCATAAGAATATGTAGGCTTGTAGAGGAGCTTTAACTTCAATGCTTGAATTACCATCATTATTTATGAAGTGAAGCTTCAAGTTAGATACATTATAGTAGGGACACATTTTAGCTCTTCTAGAAAAACTATACCTCTTATGTGGTTTCTTATGCTAGCTATAGTCATGTGTGTGTGTGTGATCTTGGTCTTATCACTTATATGATTTCATGAGGTGTACTTGCTATGCTCTAAACCTATGCATTAATGTGTTGTGTACACTTATGTTGTGCATGTAGGTGATGTGAATGTTAAGGTGAAGTCAATCTTGGGTCTGCTTTGGAATACTTGCCTACTTTTGAACTCAAGGATGGTGCCAAGGAGCACTTATCTAGAGTAGTATTATTATACTTAGTATTGGATTCGTGGTTTGTGGTTTGATGCTAGTAGTGATTCATGCTTATGATTTGTTATTCATAATTCATGTGTTACTGTGATGCAAAAAGAACAACAAAGGAAGCTGAAATCTTGACAATACTCCTCCTAGCCCTAATCCTCATAATGGACCAATAGGACATTGTAATCAAGGTAGCCATATGCATGAGAGGGTGCACAACATTATAAACACATGGGACGCGATATCGTATGGGCCACAATATCGCGTATGCGATATTGTAGTGCACCGTCAAATCTATAAATAAGAGGCGGCTCTCCTTTGTTTCTCATTCTAGGCCTAGATCGTAATGAAACTCTGGTAGTTTTACCTCTCCAGAGATAGAATAATTTCCATGTGCCTATAGTAGGAGCTCCAAAGTGAACAGATCTTTATTCGAGCAAATATTGTACCTGAACACAAGTTTGTGTACGGCAATAAAGAAGAACTTCTTGGATAAACCTTGCAGTGCATGGAATAGGCTAAATAGGATTTTATTTATTGTTATTTACCATTAATTACTTACATGCTTTATTAGTTCATTAAATCTCTCTCAACCCTTCTCTCCTAGTTAAGTGCATTTAGAACAACCGCTTTGAGCACATGCGTTACGCTTGGTGATCCCAGCAACGACTAGCGTTTGGTAACCAAGGTTGCATTGGTTCAGGGTGTGAACAGTAAGTGGGAACGGATACTGATGCTAGGTTAATTAAGGCTTAGTTAGTTAGTTAAAGTTAGTTAATTAGTCTCTTCACCCTTCACCTTATCAGCATAGGAGATAAAACATAAAAGACATAAAAATCATATACCTCAGACTTACTTAACCATACAACCGTGACAAATACAAGTAAGTCTGGGAAGACAACGAATAATTAACCTTAAGTGTTCCATAAGGTGTGTAGGCACTTAGTCTGTGGAGTTCGACCGAATCGTGCGTGTAACGCTCGTATTCGTATGGTTGAGTGTAGGGGTACCTTGTCACTCATCAGTGGCACTATTTTCAGGGACTAAGTGTTTGTGCGCTGAGTAGAACATAGGAAATTATCCACATCGTTGGGAACTTAAAGGAACCCTTAGGGTTAATTAAACAAAAAAGTATATAATGGTTAATTTGCACACCGAATAAGACACAATGTCTTCTTCTTCTTCTCATAAGAGCACTTCACCACCTAGGGATCATATAAGAAACAGTTAGCAGTCTAAAACACATAACCAAAATCTGCCAATTCCTCAACAATACCAGGTAGTATATACTCATCCTGATGAGTATATACTTGATTTTACTTTTATCCTCCATTAGGATGAACAATTGCATTGGAGAGATTTTCAAGGTAACATAGTGTTACCTCCAGATCGTGTAGTCCCCAACATGCTTCTTCGTGCTCTGGCACAGATAGGCATGACAGAATTATACGCTGAATACATTATAGGTGATTTTGACATAAGGGATTACTATCCCATAGCAGCACAACGTCTAAGGGACTCAAGGCAAGAGAGCCACCATACATTGTTGAAGGGCAAAGGGGTCCCACATGTCCTAAGCGAAATTGGAGATGGTGAACCACTTATAACGGGTTCTCCATCAAATGATGTTCCCCTTCCTAATGATAGTGAGGAGGTGGGGTATCAGAACCTATGCTTCACAATACAAAACCCTAGTTCTGACCCCCGTGAATGCCAACTATTCACTAAGGGAACAAAAACACATGACAAGGACGGGCACTCAGATCATCATCACAATCGGGGCCGAAGCCACAGAAGAGAAGGTAAGAAACATCATCATGGAGATGGTTCTCCTTCTTCTTCCCCTTCATCACATCATTCACCCTCTCCTTCCACATCAGGACGTAGTCATCGAGAGCATAATGGTGAGGATAAGGGTAAGCAAAATGAGAGACCTCGACGAGAGAGTCAAGAGAGAGGATGAGGGTAGTCTAGAGAGTCTAGGCGTGAAAGAAGGAAAAATAGGGAACAACATAGGCATCATAGACATCATGAAAGAGATGATCATGATGAACCCCTACTTGCCACCTGAAGTATGCTAGATATTATAGAGGTAGTGAGAATACCAACAAGGCATCAAAAGGACAATCAGATCAAGAGATTAGATATGAACAATATCCCACGCTTCGAAGGGGGATACAACGTTGATGCGCAAAATCATTTACAGGCATTCCATGATGCTTGCACCTTGCAAAATATTGAAAACAAGTGGCAGAAATTAAAGTTGTTTCCTATGACACTCATAAAGGAAGTAAAGAGTTGGTACTGGACCTTAGAATCGGAAACCATTAGGAGGTGGAGTACGATGTTAGAACTCTTCAACGATAAATATCAAACGTACTCTAGAGTGTCTAACTTGAGTAAGCAGATCCAAGGATGGAAGCAGGGTAATCATGAACCCTTGGATGTTGCCATGGGCCAATATTATGCATTGCTACATCGTTGCCTGGGCCATGGTTACGCACAACGGGATCAACTCCGCCATATCGTAGATGGGCTAAGGTACGAAACTAGGAGAACCCTTAGGACTTATGCCCAAGGGAGATTATCTGAACTTAGATCCCATAAAATTCATCCATTGTTGGAGCAAGTAGCCAAAGAAGAAGGGGAGCTACAAAAAAGAGAGAGTGCGGAAGAATATAACCGTGATCCTTCCCTTCAGAAGAGGGGAGTGAGATTCTGCGATGAAGACGATGAGTCACCACTCGAAGAGTTGGTGAATAGAAAAACCTTGCCACTTCAAAAATTAACAACGGAAGTATCAGCTAAGGTAGATGAAGTATGGAGCTCCTTAGACAATAAGATTGAAACTGTCCTAAAGATTGTAGAGGAGTCTAAGGAGGAACGAAGTAGTGACAAGGACAAGAAAAAGTGGAGAGATTTTGGCCCTGCACGTGACAAGGGTAAAGGAAAAATAACTATCTCTGATGAGGTTATGGATTCAGATGTAGACAATGACGGTGGATGTGAGATCTGCTACTATGACCATGCTAAGGGATGTTGTCCAATCATCTCACATCTACAAGAGTCTGAGGTGTATGCACTCAACCCGAGACTCAACAGACGGCAGACACCTTGAAGGTTACCTTATCCCCAAGGTAACCCAAGATAGTTCCACTAACCATTAATGTACTATCCAAGTGGAACTCCACCACAATCCATCGGACAACATCAACAGTGGCAATACCCACAGTCATGGGGGATGCCACCACCTAAACATCAATATCCTTATCGGCAACCTGATCCTTATGGCTACTACATGCAGCAGCTAGTTTCTCCAAGTGACTCTATGGGTCACGCAACTCCACAACGTCACTACCAAGTTCAGGAGTATTTTAGAAGGACTCCTTCTCCTCCGAGAGATGCTCCACATCCATACCATCCTCCAAATCCATCCGCCTCTCTCACACCATTAGTTCCAATACCACCCGCTCCAACAATGCAAGGGGAACTCCCCATTCAACCATAACAACGTAATGCTACGAGAGCTGTGAACCTTCAACCCGCTGTTGGTTCTAACAACCGCAAGAAGAGAAGACCTTTCTTCAGAACCAAAAGCCCAGACAAGCTCTCACAACCACCAGCGGTTGAGTCCGTACACGCTCCTCCAACACATAAGGCTTCGGAGCTCCCTTGAAACCAATACCAAAGCTCAATGCATACGGTTATGCTAACACATACCGTAACTGACTAGATCAAGGTAGGCCACCTTCCCAAGAAATTATCTGATCATGGGAGCCCCCTAATTTGTCTTCAGGTCGCTGGGAATGAACCTCATAAGGCTCTTCTTGACTCAGGCTCTAGAGTCAACTTAATCTCACAAAAATTGTATAAAACCTGGAACCTGTCTCCACTCAAGAAGAGCAATATTCACTTAGAGCTAGCTGACTAGTACATCACTGTTCCCTTGCAACAGATTGAGGACATTTTTACCACCGTGGGTGGTTGGTCATACCCAGCTGATTTCCTGGTGACCAAACAAACAATGACAAAGGGGATTTCCCAATAATAATGGGAAGGGCATGGATGAGTACAATAGATGCACGCCTAGGAATTCGCAATCTTTCCCTAGAAATATCCAAGAAAAATACTTTTGGGAAGATTGAGAGGAAGAGAGTTCCATGCATCGCATATAGTGACACAGGGTACCATTACGTGTAGAAATCATGGGTGATGCGAAGTTTAACATTGCTTGCATGCAATCAGTGTGCACAAGATATTGACATAAAAAATGCCTATATGCAACAGCCACATAATAAGAAAACACCCAGTGGTTGATGGCTGATCAAGAGAGTAACTCGATAACATGCATGGAACTAACTGAGGGGATAACTAGTGCTTACATTGAAAGCACAGATGTACTAGAGCAAGTTCGTTGCCAACTTCCAGGCCTTAACTTTGAACACGTCAATTGGGGAAAGTTGGAGATTCCTAAGGAATTTAGACAAGAGCCCCTAGACCTAAAACCATTGCCCATTGGTTTGGAATACATGACCCTTGAAAACGGAAAATCGGTAATTATCAACGCAAAACTTGTCCCCAAGCAAAAAGAAAGCCTATTAAAAGTAATCAATAAATGGTCAAAAGCCTTTGCCTGGTCATATC
>MNCI01015272.1:81344-113684 GCA_015680685.1 Gnetum montanum
TGAGCGACCAACCCACGGGAACAAATTGGTATAGTAGCATTCTTACTTATCTCCTTTCCCACCAAACACCACAGGGGTTGGACTTTAGGAAGAAGCAATGGTTTCTTCACAAAACCAAATACTTCATGGAAATCAAGGGACAACTCTATAAAATTTTTCCT
The DNA here is from genome assembly GCA_015680685.1 of Gnetum montanum. Classification (NCBI taxonomy): domain Eukaryota; kingdom Viridiplantae; phylum Streptophyta; class Gnetopsida; order Gnetales; family Gnetaceae; genus Gnetum; species Gnetum montanum. The sequence goes on from MNCI01015272.1 coordinate 81,506, forward strand.
GATGGCTTGGTTCATGGTGTGTGCCTGATGAGGATCAATTAAGAGTTCTCCAGGATGCTCATGAGGGTCCCTGTGGGGGCCACTATGCAAGGAGATAAACGACCATTAAGATCCTACTTACAGGATATTACTGGCCAATGCTATTTCGGGATGCCCATCAATTTGTCCAATCCTATGAGCGCTGTCAATAGGATGGTGGAATGACTACTAGAATGGAGGGTCCGCAACAATGGATTCAACCCTTGGAACCCTTTGACATTTGGGGAATAGATTTTATGGGGCCTATTACACCGATGTCAAATGGGAAAGCTCATATCATTATTGTTGTTGACTATTTAACCAAATGGGCTGAAGTAACTACTGTAATAGATTGCACATCATCTACAGCTACACAATTTGTACAACAACAAATTGTAAACAGGTTTGGTGTGCCGCGTGCACTCATCTCTGATAATGGAACACATTTTACAGGTGCAACCTTTCGCAAGTTAATGCAACGCTTAGGGGTTGAACATAAATTGACCACACCTTATCACCCCCCAAGCTAATGGCTAAGCCGAGGTCACCAATCAGGAGATTACAAGAATATTAACAAGAACAATTAGCAAATTTAGGCAAGATTGGAGCACGAAATTGAACGATGCTCTCTAGGCGTACCGCTCCACTTGGAAACTCCCTACAGGCTACTCTCCCTACGAATTGGTGTACAGAAAACTCCCAAAACTTCTAATTCAAACTGAGCTCCGTACACTGTCCATGACATGTGACCTCCACCTTGACCTTGATCTAGCACAAAAACAAAGATTGACATCTCTAAACATGATAGACGAGAATCAATTAGTTGCCCTATCATCAAACGAGATACACAAGGCACATAACAAACAACATCATGACTTAAAAATTTGAAGGGTTAAGTACCAACCAGGAGATAAGGTTCTTTACTGGAACCCCGTGCATGTACCACAATGTATGAAATTTTAAACATTGTGGAAAGGATCCTACATTATCCATACAACCTTTCCCTTGGAAGCCATGACAATATACAAGCCTGAAACCCTTGATAAGAAATTACTGGTCAATGTGCAACAAACCAAACCTTTCCATGAACCAAGAACAACAAGTGCACATTACACCTCTAATAGTGGACAACCACGCTCCTTATTTCAGATCTCTCCCTTTCCATTCAGTCATGGGGGAGATGGCCACCTGTGCTAATAAATCGAGGCCCTCAGTACTGTTAAGTTTTTTTTTTTACACATTTTTGTTTTACGAATTCCTTTAACTTTTCTTGTTTTTGTTTTACAACATCATTATACTTTTTCATTTTGTGTGTGTGTGTGTGTGTGTTATCCATCTTGTACGTTTGTCATTTAATAAGTGTTCTTCATGATGGTATGAACTGTTTTCTATTAATTGCTAATGTTTAGTTTTTACCTTTAAGTCATGATGTTGATACTAAGATATGGTTCTTTTGATATGACAGGCAATGAGTCCACTTCATCCATACATCCACAAATTTCTATGGTCTCTCTTGGCCTAGAAATGTACAGTCCCTTTCTAAATAAGAACTATAATGAATCGGTGATTGGGCATTTCTCAAACTAAGGAAGGATTCACAGATTGAAAAGGGTGTGACTTCAAGGGAACTTGATGCATTTGTGTTGGCCATTTTCTTGGGTGCTTAGATGTGTTCTTCTTGAGTTTTCTTACCGTTTCGACGTTACCCAATTATCGGGAAGCTAAGTTAATAAAAATGATAAAGTCTTTGCATGGTGTGGTTCTCACGCATAAACACATAAAACCAAAAAAAAAAACAATGAGAATTCAAAGCACATCCCTTAGATGAACTAACCATTTGGGCTACAAGCACTGGTTATGGAACTAAAATAAACATGTTCCCTCTAACTAAGGCCCTTCTCGCTTCCCATTCTCTCCTCCTTGTTTCGTTGGACTAGTGGCGGCTCTTGGGTGAAGGCATTCTTGTTACTTTAAGGGGATGGATTAGCCGAATGCATTAATGTGAAGTCACTGGATGTGGTCTGTTTGAGGCCGGATTTGGAATGGGACTTGCTAAGTCACATTAACCATGAAATACACAAGGGGCTGTACACCACCTTGTTCTTGAGACTCCATTCCATTCTCTTCTCTCCATCCTTCTCTCTATTGTTCACCTCATTTCTGGTTGTATCATTAGTGTATATTTTGGTTGACGCATTATTTTCTTTTTGGTAAATTCTTGCGGTTAAGACTTTAACTCTTGTTCCAAATGACATTCCTAGAGCCTACGGACTCTTTGCATGTGGGTTTGTCAGGGCATTAAAGGCATGAGCCTGCTTTGGGGAGGACTCACTGACATTTCTATTTATGCATCTGTTAAATTCTTTCCCTTAAAATTTTTGCAATCCATTTTTTTTTGTTCATTTCCATCTTGACATTCATTTCATTGATGTTATAGTTGTCTCTTTTTGGGTATCTTTCTTATTCCTTTTCTTTCTCCATTCTATCGCTACCGGAGGTTCACTCTTAGTCATGGGGGTCCAGACCCAAATTTTTTTGATTTTCTCCTAACCCCTACACCTTCGGTAGTCACCACTATGATATCTCCAGATCCATATCAGCCATACCACAACTCAGCCAATGGACCTTTCACCGAAGCAAGGTATTAATTGCATTATAATTCATTTACCCTTGCTAAAATAAAGACTGTGTTGTGTGAGCATATGGCGATCATACAACAACAGATTGGATCTGGAGGGAACACTTGGAATGAAGCAATGCTGAAAGCAGCTATGCAAGGAGCAAGATCGATGGCGCTCTTATGGACGACGAAAGGCGTAATCTTGGCATTGGTAGTAGCAAAACTTCTTTCTCTCNCGACGAAAGGCATAATCTTGGCATTGGCAGTAGCAAAACTTCTTTCTCTCTCTCTTTCTCAGCTGCCAAATAAGGCCTAATGTCAAATGTATAAAGTGTTCACTCTTGTTGTTGTGAACACCAGTTTTGTCTTGTCTTGTAATGATGATCCGTTCACATGTCATCCCATTAGTTCCATTTTGAGTCAATAATCCCATACCATCCCAATATTTTGTAAGGAACTCGAGGATGAGTTTTTATTCAGTCATGGGGGTATGATGGGATGCGATATCACATGGGCCGCGATATCGCGTACGCGATATCACATCTTCCCCTGCAATATTGCATATGCGATATTGCAGTGCGCCATCAAATCTATAAATAAGAGGCGGCTCTCCCTTGTTTCTCATTCTCGGCTTAGACTGTAGCGAAACTCTGGTAGTTTTACCTCTCCAGAGATAGAATAATTTCCATGTGCCCGAAGTAGGAGCTCCAAAGTGAACGGATTTTTATTCGAGCAAATATTGTACCTGAACACAAGTTTGTGTACGGAAATAAAGATGAACTTCTTAGATAAACCTTACAGTGCATGGAATAGGCTAAATAGGATTTTATTTATTGTTATTTACCGTTAATTATTTACATGCTTTATTAGTTCATTAAATCTCTCTCAACCCTTCTCTCCTAGTTAAGTGCATTCAATACGACCGCTTCGAGCACGTGCGTTACGCTTGGTGATCCCAACAAAGACTAGCATTTGGTAACCAAGGTTGCATTGGTTCAGGGAGCGAATAGTAAGTGGGAACAGATACTGATGCTAGGTTAAGTAAGGCTTAGTTAGTTAGATAAAGTTAGTTAATTAGTCTCTTCATCCTTCACCTTATCAGCATAGGAGATAAAACATAAAAGACATAAAAATCATATACCTCAGACTTACTTAACCATACAACCATGAAAAATACAAGTAAGTCTGGGAAGACAACGAATGATTAACCTTAAGTGTTCCATAAGGCGTGTAGGCACTTAGTCTACGGAGTTCGACCGGATCGCGCATGTAACGCTCGTATTCGTATGGTTGAGTGTAGGGGTACCTCGTTACTCATCACCCTAATCCTCATAATGGACTAGTAGGACATTGTAATCAAGGTAGCCATATGCATGAGAGGGTGCACAACATTATGAACATGTACTATGAAGTTCACAAGGATGAGGATGTGAAAATGATAAGTGAAAGGAATATTAATGAATCCCCCAAAAAGATGCAAGAACTACAAGGCTAGTTGTTATAATAGACAACATCATCATGCATAGTCTACCCATAGTAGAAAAGGCTCGAATGATCTAAGAGCTATTTGATTTGATGGAAGTTCCTATCTTGCCATAGTTGAGCTTTAGCACCAAATACAAACTTGCCCTAACTCAGACCTTTGTACCAAGGAACTAAGTGGAGCAACTTAAGATGTTATTAGTAATCTTCAATTTGCTAACTAAGAGCTCTGACATGAAGGGTAGCAATTGCAATCATTATTTGAAACTCAGTAAGCCTTAATCAAGAGCTCGCAAAATGAGATTTAAGAATTGAAAAGTTAGTTGGCAATTGAGATTATAGGTGTGAAATATCAATTTTCCATGCAAGCAAGGGTAATGGGATAAGAACCAAGCTAGTTAGTTTCTAGGTTTCAGGCAAAGGAGCCAAAAATTTATGAAAGCAATAGAGATGATACAATTATTGATGCTTTCATCTTTAAGATGGAAAAGTTCCTAGAAATGTATCAGTATGCTAAAGAGAAACAAGCTTACAATGTTGCCTAATTTTTGGGTGGAATTGCAAAAACATGGTGTCTTGGCATTCTTCAAGAAGAGAAGGCTAGGATAGGTAGGCCCATCAAAAGCTAAAACCAATTTTAAAAAGCTTTGATCAAGAACTTTCATCTAAACACTTCTCTTGATAAAGCCTGGGTGAAGTTAAAAGAGATCTGGCACATAGGAGAGCTAGAGGAATATATTTGGAAGTATCAAGATATTATCATACAAATCCCAAATATGGATGAGGATACCCACTACCAGCTATTTCTTAATGGTCTTAAAACTTGGATTCAACAGTAACTCAAAACTCAAAAAATAATAGGATTTAAGAAAGCTATCAAGGTTGCTAATAGTTTGATGGATTATAAGGTGGAAAGGAAAGAGGTATGGTGGATCAACTACTTGAGAGTAGCAAAGAGAGCAAAAATCCTTAGAAAGAGGATGGACAAAATAATTCTAGTGTTTTCAAAGGGTCATTCACTTCTCCTACCCTAAGTAAATAATCCTCTTTCTTGGGTTATGAGAAACATCAAGCTTCTCAGAAGTAGAATGAGTCTTAAAACAAATAACCATGTTTTTGAAGAATTCTCTTGATATTCTCCAAGGAGTTGAGATTTAAAATGCTATGTTTGTGATGGAGAACATTATGGTTGAGAATTTCCTTAAAATGATTGATTTAGAAGTGATTTTAGTAAACCAAATGAGAATCATAGGTTGAATTCAATTAAGCATCAACCTTATGCTTCATTGATGATTTCCAACAAGGTTGATGAAGAAAAAGAAATGAGACTTTTATATTCCATGCAGCAACTACATGAGGGCTAAGAAATGAGACTTTTATGTTCCATAAAAGGAATTCTGAATCTAGTGTGCTAAGAAGATTGGAATGTGGCTAGGTTGGTGCTACCACTTCCTTTATGGATTGATTTTTGTTATAAAAAAAGAAAGAAAAGAAAGAAGAAAAAATGTGTGACTCTATGAAATTGAGATGTGGTGCAATGACTTTGAGTAAGGAGCATAGTTTTTTTATTATGTCTTTGAGTAGGAAGCATAAAATTCTACAATGACTTTAAGTAGGAAGTCCATGTTTCTAATTGTGTCTTTGAGTAGAAAGCACAAATTTCTATCATAACTCCAAGTACAAAGTACATGTTTGTGATTATATCTTTAAGTAGGCAGCATATATTTTCATTGTCACTTAGAGTAGGAAGCACCTATTCTTGACTATGACTTTGAGTAGAAAACACAATTTTTAGGGACTATGACTCCTAGTAGGGAGCACAAGCATGGGAATGAAGTAAAGAGTACTTCTAGATTGCTACATACTTGTGTTACTATAATGCATGATGGAATGATTTGAATTTCATATGAGTCTTACTCCACGTGGAAAGGTTGGTACCATTTGCATGAAAAAGGGTAAGCATTTTCTTCCTTAACTTGGGTTGCATAAGAACCTCTAAACGTCGATTGGATGCCAAGTTGAGTTCAACATTTATGCTTTATAGTTGACTATCCTAGACATTGAACCTTCTTGTCTAATAATTGTTGAATGGACTTTCAGTGGCTTAATATCCTCAATATCTAATGTGCTCTCCATGTTTGAGAAGATGTATGAACAAAGTCTTAAGCTTTAAGGATGTCGATTCTTTCAAGTGGGGGAGAGTATAGGAAAACATGCCTTATTTGTAAATTGAAGGTTGTTGCCCTCTAAAACAAAGGTCAAATAAGATATCCTTACAAGTTCCATACTATCACAACCATCACCAAAGAACTACATGACCTTGATTTTCATTTGTGTAGTATGTTACAAGGATATGTAGACTTGTGAAGAAGCTTTGGCTCCAATGCTCGAGTCACTGCCCTTCTCTACAAAGTGGGGCTTAGGATTAGATGCATTAGAGTAGGGATGTTTCTTAGCTCTTTTCAAGGAATAGTGTCTCTTATGTAGTTGCTTGTGCTAGCTATGATTATGTGTGTATGTGTATGTATTACATTGGTCTTGTCACTTATAAGTTTTTATGAGGGGTACTCACTATGCTCCTAACCTATGGACTAACATGTTATGTACACTTATGCTATGCATGCATGTGCTATGAACATTGAGGTAGAATTCATTTTGAAACACTTGCCTACTTTCAGACTCAAGGATAGTACTAAGCAATGCTTCTCTAGAGCTATGTAATTACTTAGGTAGACAATAATCTTTTTATATGAGGAAAAATTGTCGTTACACATTGCCTGATCAAACTGATTAATATTTCCTGTAGTAGAAGTAAAAGTATTTACAAAAGCTTATATCTTTTCTAGTTTCTTTATTACCATTTGATCATTCTTGTCATTGACATTAACTTAATTTTTTATCTATTTGGCTTCACATTTTTTTCATCCTTAGTTTTAACATGTATTTTTACTTGTTCAACATCTTTTTTCTTAAGTAGAAAAGAAAAAACATTAAACAAATGTCCTTCACCATGATCAAAATTACAAGAATTAGGAAGATTATAATATGTAATTGACTAGATGTAAGTATTTCCCCTAACTTACAAAAACAGTTTATTTTTACAAGAAAGAAGATTCGTTTTAACAAAAAATGTTTGCAAGAACTAAATGGTGTGGAAATAGATCCCATATGCTTAATGTAATTGATAAGACCAATAATTTCTTGCTCAACTTTTAAAAAATCAATGGAAGATTAAATAGCTTACCAAAACATACAACTTTATAATATTCTTCAAATTGGACATACAAACCTTGAGTCCACTTGCAAATGAGTACACCCCAAGATTTATGGAAGTTTATAACTCAATGCTACCTAGTAGAATTGAACTTGTGACATAGAGTTAACATGCCAAGACTTGTGCCACTAGCCTAACATCTCATTTTTTCACTCACATGCTTTGCATCTTAAAGGTGTGGGTACATAGTGCAATGGAGTACTTTCACAAAAAATTATTTTCAAGGTAGATGAGACACTTCTTTAATGTGGGGGGAGTTTGAACCCAAAATACTGAAACATAGGTACACCCAAAGATATATAGTCCACATAGAACTTATAACACAACATTACCCACTAGAATTGAACCATTGACTTATAGTTTTGAAATCAAGAGTCTTACCGCTAGGTTAATGCCTCATTATTAACACTTCCTCAATGTGGGGGGTGTGGGAACCTAAAATAATTGAAACATAGGTACATCCCAAGATTTATAAAAGTTTATAACTTAGTGCTACTTAGTAGAATTGAACTTGTGACTTGGGGTTACCATTAGATTTGTACCATTAGACTAATACCTCATTGTTGACACCTCCTCCTTAATATGAGTGTCAAAACTTATGAATGAGATATTGAAACCTTATAACCCTCAATTGAAGTCTTTTAAAATAAGTAATAAAGGGTGAAATACGACTTTCAAAACTCATGTATAAGATATTGAAACCTTATAATCCTTGTTTGAAGTCTTTTAAAATAAGTAACAAAGCATTTTCATATCCATTTATACAAAAACTAGTAATGAAATTGAAGGAGACACTTGGGATCCATTACTGTCCTGCACAACAAAGCGAGAGATGAAAAAAAACAAAAAATAATAATGATGAAGAGTTCGGAAAGTAGACGGATCGCATTAAGTGTTTATTTTTGTTCTTTGTGCAAACTGCCGAATACATCGTTCAGCTGGAGCCTGTACGAAGCGTGGATTATTGCCTTTGGATCCTCTCCCAGAGATCTTGCTACCGTTAAAACCCGTCTAGAAACCCTGCCACTGTAACATTAGAGTATTTTTGTCGCTGACCTCTCAGAGAGAGAGAGAGAGCAGCAATGCGAACATCACAGAAAAAATGGACGGTGTTTGCCCGCCCTCTGATGGAATCCGTGCTCAAAGATCACTGCAAACACCCAAAAGTTGCGCAGCTGCTCTTCTTTCATGGTCCCCGAGGCGGAGGAAAGCGCACATTGATGCAAAGTAATATGCATTCCTCTCATTTATTCTATGTTTCGCAAATTTCATTGTCTCAGACAAATTTTGATAATGTTTTGATTTCGCAGGGCTAACAGAAGAATTCAAGGCAGCCCCTGACGCAGTGGCGCATGTAGATTTCCGGGAATCCGATAGCCTGCCGCCGTGGTCGCTGCTTGAAAACCCTCGCGATTTAAGGACGCTGCGAATGCAGCTCGAGGGAAGCCTTGAGTCACTCACAAGAACTGGAGTCGATCTCGGATGCATTGGTGGAGAACAGGTCTACGTCACTCTCAAGAAATGGCACGGCATCGACGGGGCCCTGCTTCATTTCATAAACAAACGCCTGGGCGTGTCCCACATTCAGAACAAAAAGAAGAAATCTTCTGTGCGCGATGAGACTCTCCTTTTATGGCGAAAGGCCTTGCAATTGCTGTCTGAAATGAGTGGTAAAAGGGACGGGAAATTGCAGGGTAGCTTCCTGCCTGATAAGAATTGGGAGGATGAATATCTTAAACGCCTCCGTGTTTTGGCTGCCTGGAACGACGCTTTAAAAGCGGGCACTGGTTCTAAGTTTCGGTCAATTCTTACGGATAAGATGTGGGATTCTAAGGTTAACGAGGAGCTTAAGTTTTTCAAGGAAACGCTCCTGTCTCTTTATTTGGCCAAGGAGCTTTTGTCTATACACGAGGATTGGAGAGCCAATGCAGTGCAGCATTTGAAGAAAACGGGAAAGTTTTCGAGAATGCTGGCGCACACTGCAACAAACTGGCCGCTGTTGCTCGTGGAGTTGTTGTCCTGTGCTGTGGCTAAAGGGTTTTTCCAGGTAATTTTTTCGTGTTGTAAGTTGTTGTTTTGGTTTCATGTGACCTGTACTAGAGAACATGAAACATGCAGTGACAAGGAAATATGTATGACCAATCTATACATGGTTTCAAAGAAGTTTATATTCCATACGACTATTAGGAAAACATAAGGAAAATAAAATTCGGTAAATAGTTATGACTGGCCAGTTAATGCAAGAATATATAAGTTTCAGTGTTGGAGTATTTGAAATTTTCTTTTAATTAATAGTTACTTTTATGAGTTTAATCACATGATATCACGATATACTGCCATGTCTATTACAAACTTTTTAGTATTTATGTTTATGACAAAATGGTCATGACAAGGAAAGTGACGTTTTTTTTGCCAATCTTTTGTCTGTCAATACCTGTGATTATTAGCAGGAAAAGAAAGTTAGACATACAGTTCGTTCAGAAATATCAAAGTAGGTGAAATAATGTTCTTGGAGTATATTCTGGAGTTTATAAATTACCAGTATTCTGATAGCATCCTTACATACCGTGAAGGAACTAAGTAGCTTAACACCATTTTATTATTCGTGGCAGCCAAAGTTGATTATAAGCAATATAGAGATGCTTCGGAAGGCCAGTAGCGATTCTTCAGACTACCAGATGGTTAATGGGGCTATGTATCATGACAGCCTACTATTACGTTTGGTTGCCCTTGGATTAAATGAACAATTCTTACCAGTGGTATTTCTCACATCTGATAGGTATGCTTTGCTGCATTCGATATAAAGATACTGTTTTGGTTATGTTTTTTAATTTTGATGCATAAGATACATAGCTAGGAGCTTTCGTACCCAATATAAAGAAAGCATGTTAATCATATGGTTTTTTTGCATAAGACAGTGCATGTCCTACTGTCTATTCGATTCTCTTAAATACGGAGAATTAGCATTATTACGCATTTATTGTGCGTGCTTGCTTCTCAATGTAAAAGTATATCGTTCATATTGTTTAAATTCTCAGTTAATCTTATACGAGGCTGATTCTTCAATACTAGCAAAGATATTAATTCTCTTAAATACGGAGAATTAGCATTATTACGCATTTATTGTGCGTGCTTGCTTCTCAATGTAAAAGTATATCGTTCATATTGTTTAAATTCTCAGTTAATCTTATACGAGGCTGATTCTTCAATACTAGCAAAGATATTAAATTTTCTGCTGGTGGTTTGAACATATTTAACTAAATTGCCTTTTTGAACATGAAAAACACAGTTCTGTTACCTTAATCATTTCGGTTGGAGATCATCTAGGAGTTTTTTTCAATCTTAGATATCAGCCATGAAACACACTCAAGGATCCATTTTTTATGCAGCCTATTTAAAAAATCATGATAAACAAAAATATCTCACCCTTATAGCACTCGGTTTAGAGTTATTGAGGCTATATCCAAAGAAGTCGCAAGATGGAGGATTTAACTGTCCAGAGATTCTTTTGGATTGTCTGGATTGTTTATTAAAATAAAATTAAATATTTATGTTAAACATCAATTTCATGTTTTACTTAAAATAAATGGGGACTAAATGGAACATATATAACATCGTGATTAGAGGTTTTATCTAGTGCAAATGAGTTTGTCTTTTTCCTCCTTTGGTTCTTTTAAGCTTGTTTAAATGGTTAAAATGCTCCCAATGCTGAATGACTTCATCCTGCTTTACATTTTTACATACAAGGGAACTGTTGGGCGTCATTTTTGGTATATAGCGTATTTTTTGGATCTTATACAGCTTGTCTGCATGCAATAATTCAACAGACTGGATGTGTCAGATCTTAGGTTGTAGATGTATCAGTTACCTATCAGTTATCTTTCTTGTTGGTTTAGTGGTTCTTTAATACTTAAAGATCATTTCATTTCTTGCGTCAGAATTTGATGGGCAGCTTATAAAGCTATGTCTTCATGGGTTTACTTTTTGGTTGCGACTATAGATCTTTGAATGCTTTGATTCAGGTTTCCTACTTTTATTCAGTTGTTCTAATGCAATTACATTTAGGCGTTATCTAACACGACATGATATTCTATGTTTGCAGCTATTACTCTTTTCAAATAAATCAAGATTTTGGCCACCCTAATATTTTTATTCACAGAGAGGTAGATAGTGCACAATAATCTGAACTAGAGGTGCACATGTTTATTAGTAGTTCCAATCAATTAAATTTTTTGTCCAAATGTTTTTATTTGATTGATTACTTGATGCAGGAATTTGGATGGACAGCTGAAGAGGCCAAAATACACATGGTTCCGGATTACTACAGTGAGGATGAGGTTTATCTGTGTCGTTCTTGTTAGTGGCCATTGTATCTGATTTTCTTATTCCATGTTTAGTTAAAGATGTGATTGCTTGTTCATTTATGTTTTAATGTCTCTGAAGCTCCCTGCAAATGAAATTGTGGGTGGTTTGCAGCCATTGAAACAATTTTTACTTATCAGGAAGGCTTGTTCTGAAGCTGCAGTGGCAAGTTATAGCTAATGTGCTGGGGCCCAATGCTCGTCATCTTTCTGAAGTCTATGCTCTCAAGCAAAGTGGTTCATATTCAGAGTAAGTGGTTCATTCCTGTACCATATTTTGACTTGGTGGATATTTTTGTCAATCATTTTTGGTATCTTTTATCTGTCAGCCAGGTTGTATTTGTTTTGGTTATTAATTGGAACTTCCTACGCCAATAGCTGGGGAGGTGAACTGTTACCTTATATATGTGAAACTGAAACTGAACTTATTATTGTGCCCAGAAAAGGCTGAGAGATTTAGTAGGCAAAGCAATTATAAGAGTCAAATCAATTTTAAACCTTCATCAGTGTGCCCAGAAAAACACACAGAGATTGCTAACAACTGTTCTCCATTTTCCTGAACTATATTACAAGGGAAAAGTATCCATGTTCTTTGTACAGGATGTTTATCCCTTGATTTATTTAAGGTGATGTGAGCCAGTTTGTGCTCTGCCGGTCTTTATCATTGGACGTAGTATAACTGTAATTGATGTGATCCAGTTTCTACTCTGCTATTTTTTTAGTCATCGGACATAGTACAATTGTAACAACTAAGTAATTTTGTCACTGAACCTTCTACCTCTAAATGTTTTCAAGTAAATTTTTTTACTATCCAGATTTCTTCAAAACCGTTGCATTACTACTTTACTTTACACTATTGAATGACTGCAAGATTGGTCACCTGTTAAATCTTGTTGGTGTCTATGAGTTAAGCTCTATAGATTTAATGTTTTGTTATATCCTATGTGCTATAAAGTTACTTGATAATTATATTGTGCTATGTTTCAGCTTGAATTATAATCTGAACCATTGATGAATGTGGTGACTCAAAATTTTGTATAATCTCCTAACGTTGCTAGGATTCATTGGTTTTTTGTGCTTATGCGAGCTATTTCCTTGAATTGCCAATGTAAAATATGCCCAGCCAGACTCTCAGGTGCGGTCAGGGGCTGTGGCTTTCATATTTGAATTTGGTTTGGCTGCTATTTCCAAATATGCATAATGCCTTTTATCTTGAGTTTCTCTTCACAGTTCTGTGGGTATGAAGCTCTTATTCCTGCAGGAGTGTCACGAGGATTTTGATTTTTATCTCCACACACGCTTATCCAGTCTCACACACTCAATGTGCAAATCTCATTTCAATTCTGTTCGAGTGTTCTGCACAATTATTATGAGTTTTTGATTTTTATTTGCAAACATACACACATACTAGTACACCCTTATACCCCTAATAATGTTTTAGACAGAATCTTGATTCATGGAATATCTTGACATGATTTAGAATAATCGCTAAATAATGAATTGAAATTTTTCAAACGAAAACTGACATTGAGTATAGATAATTATTACACAGAAATTGTCTTTTGTTGAGTTAATTGCTATTCTAATTCCCATTCAATTGGATTCATCATCGATTCTTATGTTATGCTGGCAGGATATTACGTGAGGGGATGGGGAGTGGATTTGAAGATGTTATTGACATTTATCTTGGTTATTTACAGGTTAGAAGACATCACCTTTATAATCTGCTCTGTGATGTATTTTATGGTTTTTGTAGAGTCAGTATTTTAAAAGATTTTGAAGCAAAACTCTTAAAATTTTAATTATGGTCAGCGCTATGTATCATAAAATTCTACCCAAACCATCTAAATAAAATTTGTCTTTCATAAGAATGAATATGTTTTTTATTTTTAATGATATTAATATATTGTTTGCAGTATATTAAAATGGCTCATATATAGAGCACACACCCCTCTACCCTTACCTGTCCATACTCACCATTCATTATTTTAAATTTTGATATTTCTACATTAGTTGATGGTCAACACACAAGTGAATGAATTCTTCATTGAGGCATAGCTCAATTTGTTAGAGAATATGGCTTTTGATTATGCAAATACAGGTTTGATATCAATGGATAGGCTGAGAGATGTGCCACTTGGGATATGGTAAAGATATATGTTCAGTGTTGATTCAGAAAAAGCATATGACAGAGTGCCCAGAGATATTATTTGGTTAGGCTTGTGAAGGAAAAACATCCCTGATAAATATATTAAAGTGATTCAAGACATGTATTAAGGGGCTACCACTAAAATTAGAATATCTTGTGGAATAACATCTGATTTTTCAGTCATAGTAGGTCTGCATCAAGGGTCTACACTTACCCTGTACTTATTATGGATGAATTAACAAAGGACATACAAGATGAAATCTCTTCGTGTATGCTATTTGTAGATGATATCGTGTTGGTGGATATAACTCAAGAAAATATTGTTGCTAAACTGGAGAAGTGGAGACATGCTCTAGAATGAAAAGGCTTAAAAATTAGCAGAAGTAAGACAAAATATATAGAATGCAATTTTAATAATAACATAAGCAATGGCGAAATAGAAGTGAGAATTAAAGGCAAAAAAGTCCCTCAATGCAAATAATTTGACCTACCTAGGATCAATCCTTTAATTAGATGGTGAAGTTGATAAAGATATGAGAAATAGAATTGAGGTAGGATGGTCAAAATGGAGATAGACTGGTGGTGTTCTATGTGATAAAAGAATATCAATAAAATTAAAGGGAAAATTTTACAGGACAACAATCAGGTTTGCTATCATATATGGTGTTGAATATTGGGTAGTACAAAAAAATATGAACAATAAATGAGTGTGGTAGAAATGCAAATGCTTCGATGAATGTTGAATGTTACTAGAAGAGATAAATTGCATAATACAGACATTAGAGGAAGACTTGGAGTGGCTTCTATTTCAGATAAGCTACAAGAATGGTGGTTTACATGGTTTAGACATGTGCAAAGAAGATCAGACAATGAGCCTATAAACAAAGGTTGCTACATCATTGTTCTAGAAAAGCTATTGAAAAGAAGACCAAAGAAGACATGTGGAAAAATGATTAAAGATGATTTGAAGAAACTACAAATAACAAAGATTTAGCTCTTTATAGAGGCAAATGGCGAGAAAGAATTCATGTAGCTGACCCCGTTTTATTGGGACGAAGCTAGGATGATGGTGATGATATGTTCAGTGTTGTCAGTGTCAGACAGTCAAGTGTAAAAGTTACTGTCAAATTGTTTGCTTATCCTCACATGTTAGCTGATGTTGGGATAGAAGCAATGGTGGTGATGATGAAGTTCATGATTTTGACTCTCAATAGGTTGCCTGTTTGTATCCATCCAGGCGGTAACAGCAGCATCATATGCTTGGGCCATTTTGAACCTGAAAGCAGAAACAGAACTACCAGATCAATTAAAGTTTATCTGAAACTTGTGTTTGCTGAGACCCTTTCCGATCTGTTATACCACACTAGGTTCAGAATTCCTTTTATGGAATAACTCACCATTGCTGATAGAAATTGAACCTGTGACCTGGAGTTTATCGGTGTTAGGTGGCAGCTATTGAGGTGTTGTGAGAAATGAGAGGAAAAGCTACCATCGAATTCCAGCATCATTGATTAATATCCCATGAAACATAGCACCAAAATCCTAGACCATTGAAATTTTGGCTTTCTCAGCCTTTTTTTTAGTGCAAATCATCCCTGTAACTTTTTTTTCTTCATGATCTAATATGAATAAATTTTTATTTAGCAAGTAAATCGTCAAATGTTGACAGAGTTTAGTCAACATCGTCAGTGTATGTGTAAATGATCATGGAACTGAAATTCTGATTTCTTTTTTTTTTTCATAGATTTTCTTTGTTTTTCTAATAGGGGTTTCAAATTTAGCACTAAAATTATCCCTCCATATTGCCCTGTTGTTTATCAGCCATTTAATGCTCAAAAAATTGTTTAGCATGTTTCTATATGAAATGCCGTTAAAGGAATATCATGTGTACCATGATAGTGTATAGGATTTTGAATAGGAAAAATATGAATAAATTTTTATTTAGCAAATACGTCGTCAAATGTTGATGGAGTTTAGTCAACATCGTCAGTGTATGTGTAAATGATCATGGAACTGAAATTCTGATTTGTTTGTTTTCTCTTAGATTTTCTGCGTTCTTCTAAAAGGCGTTTGGAATTTAGCACTAAATTTATCCCTCCATATTGCACTGCTGTTTACCAGCCATTTAATGTTCAAAAAAGTGTTTAGCATGTTTCTATATGAAATGGCATTAAAGGAATATCATATGTAGCATAATAGTGTATAGGATTTGGAATAGGAAAAAAACAAATCTTTGAATGATCTTAATTTTGTCATTTTAAGGTTTTCTTGATTGGTTTTTTTATCCTATGCTAGGTAGAGGTTGTGAATCCTGCAATGGAAGAAGCTATCAATATTTTGAAAGCATTTGCTACTGATGCATTTTATGGCCGAGTTCAAATGGATATATTAAGGCATGGAGCCCCGTGGAGGCGTCCACCAGACCCTAGTTACGAACGTGAGTGTCATCAATGGGCAAAAATTCAGCTTCTTGATTATATCCAGGCACTCATTAATGCCGAGTTTGGGGTAAGTTTAACTTTCTTCCGTTGACTGCTATTTTTTTTAAAAGTATCTGAAATGTTGCTAATCTGTGTTATGTTTTGCTTTCTAAGTAGTGTTTTATTTTGTTTTTATTCAAGAAAGATGTTTTAGTTTTCCAATCTCTTTGACAAGGGAATATATATTCTGGAAATTGGATCTCTAACATATTAGTATCGAGATGGATACGTGGGATACCCATCCTATATGATATACAACAAAATTAGGAAAATCAAGGTGGAAACAAATATTATACATCTGTAATGATCACCAGTCATCATGTGATTAATGTTGCAGCGTCAAAATTCATATTTAGTAGCTGATTTTTCCTTCTTGATGAATAGTTTCTAATGTGAAATCACAAGTAGTATTAATGGTCATGTGATTTTCCAAAACTTTCCTTGAATTTGATGTAATTGTTATGTTTGAAGCCTTACACCTTGTCTCAAGATGCTAAGCATCACATTCTCTGCCTTCCCTGCCGTTCTGAGGGCCAGATCTATCCCAGATTTTCATCCTGAATTGTTGTATTTTGCTGTTTTTTCTTTCTTTATAGTTTGGTCCCAGACCACGACCTTGTCACAAGCTGTGTTCTTCATGCCACGACCTCACTACAACTTGTGGTCTAGCTTTTCTCAAAGATCACAACCTGTAAATCCACTCATGGTCTTTCCATATTTGAAATACAGGCCAAGTAGAGTGTTCACTGTTTACATCTCCATACCCAACCACGACCTGTAATGAAGATACCATGAGTGCCCTATGGTTTGATCAAAATTTCAACATGAGTGACCTCCTTATTTTTGGTCAAGTTGTCAAATTTTTCAAAGGTTTCAGAGGCTGACATTGCAGATCTAGGGAGTTGAAGTTGACCTTATTTTGTAATAAGGTCCTCAAGTTTGCACAATGGAATAAGGTCTTCCTCTACTCCCTGGGTCTGCAATTTCAGCCTTTGAAACTTTTTGAAAATTTGACGATAACTCGACCATGAGTGAGGAGTCACTTGTGAAAATTTGGTCAGAGCATGAGTCTTGGGGCACTTGTGGTATTCTCACCACGGGTTGTGAGGTCTTGGACCTGCAAAATAGTGAAAAATGGAAAACTAGCTTCACCACGATTCACAACATCAATTGCGGTGAGACCACAGGTAGTGGTCTAGTCGTGATGGATGTTTGCCCCTTGGTACTTGGCTTGTACTTCAAGTGTGGAAGACCACGAGTGGACTATGATTGTGGTTCTGAGAAATGCTAGACCACAAGTCATGATGGGAAGAACACAACTCATGATAAGGTTATAGTCATGGTCTTTGAGAAAGGCTAAACGACAATTGGTGGGAAGAATATGGCTTGTGGTAAGGTTGTGGTTTGTGGCTGACCTTTAAAAAAAAATGTTTGGGATACATTTGGAACAATGTTTTCTATGTGAAAAACAGAGGAAAACATGCAACATTTCAACAAAATCTTCAAATCTGCCTACTATCTTTCAGGATAGATTTGGAACAATGTTTTCTATGTGAAAAACAGAGGAAAACATGCAACATTTCAACAAAATCTTCAAATCTGCCTACTATGTTTCAATTCTTGCAAGCGAAACATGTGTCCTTGATGCTTTAAGTCTTCAATGCTTGTCCGTTGCTCACTTCACCAAGATTTGCGAGGGATTTAAGCTAAACTTGTTTGTCTAGCAAGAAATTCCAAAAGAGGGCTTGTTATCATGCAAATTTTGTGTGAAACTAGAAATGAAGACACAGATTAGAGTTCAATTGTGAGTTGAACCGCTCAAACACATCAACAAGAGTAAGGGAATTCATCCATCGTTGTAACTACAAGTATCAAATGTTTCAAATTTTCATTCCACATGAAATGACATGAACATAAAACTAAACTTGAAATTAAGCAGGTAACTGAATATGAAACATGTGAGAAATGTTAGAGACCTAAATTGTGAGAGACCAGATTGAGAGAGACTTTAAATCCTTGAGAGAATCCGTGGTGTACCTAGTGGTCTTACCACAACCCATGTTGCACGTCATGGTGAAGTTGATATTTAATTTTTCACTATTTTGCAGGTCCATGACCTAATCACAACCTGTGGTGAACATACCATGAGTGCTCCACAACTTGTGGTGCAAACCACGTCAAGTTGTGATCAAATTTTTTGAAAGTTTCAGATGCTGAAATCACAGATTAGGGAGCTTATGAGGACGTTATTCCGTTGTGCTGACAAGTGGTATCAGAGCTCACCCTTGAAGAGCCACACATACAAAACAATGAAGATAATAAATCTAACTAACTAACAAACAGAAATGAAAAACCAAACAATGGCTTTGTTAGCACAGATGGACAGGCACTTAACTCGGCATTGAACTGTAGAAGACAATGCAGCACTCTGACAATCTAGTTGCACAATTGTGATGATGACAAGAATAAAACAAAGGACACGCTTAACGAGATTGTGATGATAATAAGACCAAAACAAAAGATACACCAAACGAGGAGCAGAGGAGAAGGAAATTAGAAGTCGGAAGAGTATGAAGACAAACGGTCGTAGCGAACGACTCACACAAATGGCTCTGGGGTATTTATAGTTTTTATATTTGGAACAGCTGGGGTTCGGAAGTGAACATGCGCCACCGAATTTGGCTTTTGCAGTGTTGTGCATATCCCAGTCAGGTCTCTCAAGTTGGGTTGCCCTGCGATGGCGCCTGTGAACCAACACACCCTCAAGGAGGGTCAACCAAAATGCCTTTAGTGATCAGTTGGATTTCCGCGTGGAAGATACGAGCATCTTAAATAATCCTCAGTGCATTAAAGTATCCAAAACCTTACTAAACAAGTTCTCGGGGGTCTTCAAATATGCAAACTACAAACACCCAATTGGGCCACTGCATTCAGGGCTTACAACAACACCAGATGCCCCATCACTTCTATATAATGCTACTACAGTTTGAACAAGAGTCGGCTTTTACTCTGTACTGTGAAGTTTGTTTGAACATTTATCCAAGTACAACGTGGTAGACCTGGTAGACCTTGGGGTATTTCCAAAAAAATGTGACATGGATTGTAGCATGTAAATACATTGTTGGTATGTCCTATCATAATATATTGGATTTCTGGAAATACACGTGACTCACTAGTTGTCTACATGCACAACAATGGTAATATTTGAATATTGTCCAATTGTGCTTTGTAGCTTTCTAGTCCCAGTGATTCTTTAGGTCTCATGCTTCTCAAGCTTTCATGTATTCTGCCTTACCTAAGGACATTTTTATTGATTTCTATATCTTTGTTCTCCAAGGAATAGGCAACGAGTTTAAAAACGGTACATGCATAGAGCTAGTTGGAAGTTTTACATTCCTATGAAAATTTGAATTAGAGCCTGCTTTTGCTCTGAACTGTAAAGTTTTCTTGAAGATTTATCCAAGTCCTTTCTGCCTCAAAACGTGAGAGCTTCCTTCACTTGTTTTATCCCTTGGGTCCTGCATTAAGTAAGAATGCCTTGTTGTTCATGTAAAGCAGTATTGAGCTATGATAAGATTTCAACAGGCTTTATACATTTTTAGCATTGGGCATGTTGGTTATCATCATTAATCTCGGATTTAGATATTTCAAACGGATTCAAAGTTGAACTTTTTTGATTGTTATAACGTTCCTTGATTCGCACTGCCTTACACTGATCATTTGTTCCTTAAAGCAGTGGTTTTCTACTCCAGCGAATTAGGTCTAAGCAACTTTGTAAACATACAATTTGGATTTACAGGTGAACTATCTTTGGGACTATTCTTTTGAGATACTGGATGATCCAGCAACACAAGCATTGCTTCAGGTACTATAATATGTATCTTCACCTCACGAAAAATCTCTATACTTGTAACATTATTGTGGTTTTTATTCATTCTAGAAGCGAAGTTCATTAAAATTACATCGTCTTCAAAGTTTCCTCTTTCTCATTAAAGAAAGCAAGTGTTCTTATCTGTCCTTTGCAGGTTGGTCTATTGCATAAACAACGGCAGCCTCAATTCATTCGGCCTCTTTCTCGAGGAATCGAAAGATGTCTTGTTAGATGGTATAAGCTTCTTTACTTAATTTTAACTACACTGAATGCTGACTAAATTGTAAATTATTTAAATGTATAAAACATTAGAACATGCAGTTCTTATTTTATTGTAAATCATGTAAACATAGATGATATTTGCTTTACACGCATTTTGCATTACATTAATGTTCATGTATAACCGTGGAGTGCAGGCTTGTTCAACAGAAGATGCAGTTTAGTACAGTGGAGTCGATCCAATTTATTTGGCATCGTGCCATTAGGGGTAGAAGTTATCGCCATTTATTGGAAGGGAAGGGTATTTAAATGGACTAAAAAACAACTACAAAAATTCAGGGAAAGAAGCAGTTCTTTAACGTCATTTGAGATGGTATAGCGCCGCGTCCATTGAGGACATTCCTGAAGTGGCAACAACGATAATTGGTTTGCCTGTTGAAGAAATTTATTTTCTGCTTAAAGAGGAGCACCGAAATAATAAACAGAATTTCTTATTGTTTATTCTTTTGTATCGCTTTCTTGTATATACGAAGTTTAGCCATGTTCTTTGTTGAATTAGTTGGGTGGGCTTTTGAAGGATGAATTTAATTCTTTCATAGAAGACAGTTTTATTGTCAAAGGGACTTGCCTTTTAAATTGGGCAGACTTGAATCTAGTTTTAAATTTTCTTTGGAGAATTATTCACACTTTGGCCCTTAACATTTATTTAAGAAAAGACTGAAATAAAATAAGTTAATGTAAAATAGGTCCTTTGGATCTGTTATATCAGTTTCCGAATTCTTTTTTATTGACCTGTGAACTAGGTGAGAATGTTCTACTTTTTAACAAAGTATCTCACTAGTTATGGCTTGGGAGTTGTCATATTCAAAGTTTCAGCTGCTAATTTTGCAGCCCAATCTGGATTTGAGGATTACCGAGTCTAATAGAAAAATAAACTTTAAAGAAAAACTCTTTTCTTTTTAGGTTCATGACTGGGGATAACCCAAATAATTGAGTTGGTTGTTGGAACCCTAAATAATTGCAATATAGGTACACACCAAGATATATAGTTCAATTATATTTTTATAACTCAACATTGCCTATGAGAATCAAATTCAATAGTCTTATCCCTACCCAAAAAGAAATTTAATTGTAGGTACACCCAAGATAGGAATATTTGATTTGGAAAACCCAAATAATTTGACTATAAGAGATAGCAAAAAAGATACTTCAGAAGAATTTAAGATCATTGGCTGGACCCAATCTATGTATTCATATACAATTTTAAAGTGAGTTTTTATGAATCTTGCATGACCAAGAAGTTTATTTCTTGTATCTACTCTTTATGCATATACCTTGTTTCTTTATTTAAAATTTGTATGATGTATTGATTTCATTTATAATTTGGAAAGTCTTACAATGAGGTGGTAGCCTAGTGTAAGACTCTTGATTGAGAAACTCAAACTTATGGGTTTGATTCTGGTGGGCAATGTTGAGTTATAAAGATTTATGTGGACTATATATCTTGGGGTGTACCTATGTTTCAATTGTTTTGGGTTTGTAGATTTGTTTATTATTTACTTGAAATAAATCATGATTTCTCTTCTTTTGTTACATTATTTTTCCACCTCATTTGCAAAATTTGAAATAAGTGACATCATTTGCAAAATTTAGAAGATAAATAAGCTTGTGGTCTATGTTCATAGTATAAAGATCAAGTACTTGATTGATCCAATTTTCTATTGGATTATTAACTAGCTTAGATATTATATATATGTATGTATGTATGTATGTATACTTTGGTTGAAAGAATCTTATACTTAAACAAATCAAGTATTGTCATTAAATATTCTTGATTCATGGATGAGGAATGAGATTTTAGAAAATAAATAGTCTACAATTTTTGAATGAGAAACAAGATTTCTGAGGAAGAAGACTTGTGCATTCTACCATGGTATGTTCTCCCTCTTGGTGAAATTTTAGATGCTTGAGAAGTGTTTGAAGTAAATAAAATAAAATAAAAAACAAACAAACAAAAAAAAGAAAAAATTCAATTTAGAGGAAGAACATACGCTAGTAGAATCCATGGATCTTCTTCCTCAAGAAGATCTTAGAAGATTCAAGACAAAAATCTTATTCCTCATCCATGAGTCAAGAATATTTGATAGCAAGATTTGATTTTTTGAAGGGGGATAAGATTCTCTTAGCCAAATTATAGATATATATATAAAAGAAATATATATCTAAGCTAGATGATTTTTTAATGCTACCTAGATAGAATTGTTTTCTTTAGTATTGGGTTACCCATGTGCAAGTGCCTTGTTTCTAATACTCATAGGGAGGTGCCTTATATATCAATGTCAATGTTCCATTTTTTTGAGCTAAATCATTTCTTCATGGAACCACCCTTTCTGTTGTGTAACATGTAAGACTTCAATCTAGCTGTTGTGCTACAAGAGAGATTGAATGTGTGCTTCAAATTGATAAAGAGGTTTTATCTTTAAGGGCATCATATTTGCTTTAAGTAGTAGCAAATCATGTTAGACCTACCTTTTAACCCAACTTTCTTCTACCAAGAAATGCTTCTGAACTCTCATTTTTTTCAATATTTGTTAGGCAGTTCAGGACCCTATATTGCACATCCATACAGTAAAGTAAACTAATTATTTTCTGATTTTATAAGTCAACATAGTTTTCTTTGAACATTTGCTTTTTAAATCAAATAAGATTCTCAATCAACCTGCAATCCTTTGTGGTTTTTACTTTTGGAGGTTTACATGTTGGAACATTTGCTTCACTGGAATTGCCATTCTGTTCAAATTCTTTAGGCAGTGTGCGTTTTAACTTTTTCAAGTAGCGCTTTGGATTCTGAAACACGTTAACTATGAGAGATGTTCCAGAGTGGTGGTTCTCTTGGGCTCTCCCCATGGTTTGGGGGCCATGGAACACTCTGAGGCACCCTCGGGTGGCTCTCAAGTGTTACAAAACCCACCTCGGCTTGGTGGTACCAAGCTAGCAATAGGACACCCTTCTGTTGCACTTTCTTCTAAGTCCTCTTCATTCCCCTCTTTTTCGTGGAGAACTACATGGCCCTGATTCTACGACGGTCGTAGATATGTAGGTAGCCAAGACTGGATAGTTTTGGTGCGGTGCCAGGCCACACCTTGTACCAGATTGTGAGGGATCTGGGGGTGAGGCACCTTCCCTTGTAGGTGCATCGTCTCCCCTTCCACCGATGTGGTCTACAAGGCTATGTGTGTGCTTGTTTGCTTGGTCCTTGTTTTGGAGTTTGGTTACCCTCAATGAGGTGCGTGGTCATGTACGTTAAGAAGCTGTACTTCTGCTTGCACTCACTCGTGAGATGCTTGCTTTCTTGAGGCGTATTCCCCAGGTCTTCCGCCCTAGATCCATTGGATCTTCGTGAATTCCTTGGGGTGCCGAGCAACGTTGGGACAACGTTGTTACAGATGGTATCAGAGCATTTTTGAAATTATGTTGTGATATGGTTGTGCTCTAAACCCTAAACCCTAAACCCTAAACCCTAAACCCTAAACCCTAAGAACCCTGAACCCTAAACCCTAAACCCTTTGGTTAATGGTCCCTTCGGATTGATACCTAGGTGATCTAGGGTCATATCCTTATGTATTTTGGAAGAGTTTCTTGATGGTAATGTTCTCTGCTCTTCTTGAGGGGATAGATGAGAAATTGTGAGCAACTGATGTATGTTGCTCTTCATGGGGATATAAACGATGGCGTCGTGGTGATGTCCTCCACTTGTTTACTTGTGGTCGGACTAGTTGTGATTGTATGCGATATGGTTGAGAGGAGTTCTATTGGCAACTTAGGAATTTTGTTGCTCAAGAAGCTCCCATCTCAGGTCTCCAGTGATTCATCTGGGATGAATTGGACCGAGTCTCCACTTCGGTTTCCACCCAGATGACATGTTTCGAGATGGCATTTGTTGAATCGTGCAGGATGTGATATCCTTGGCACTCCCACTCACCCTAGATACAGTGAGTATGGGAAAATAAAAATGGGGACAAGATGGTTCCCAGGTACCTCAGGATGGAGGTCTTTCGGACATGTGCTCTTGGTGAGTCTTGTTCTGGGTGGACTAAGACCGTTGCTGGAAGACTTCGTACATTCGTGATTGCGATTGTATGTTTGTCTATTTGTGTATGTGTGTCTTCTTGGTTGCTCTTTCAAATTCTGCATGCGTGTTATCTTGGTCGTGTCTATCGTTTGTAATGCAAGGCTTAATGTTTTATGCGGTATGATGACTTATTGTTGGGAACGTTGAGGATGTGGTGGTTGTTTGTGTCATCCCAAGACCAAATGGTTGTTATCTTGTTTGACAACTTCTTATGCATGAGTCATGATTGCCCTTATTGTTGATCTTTGTGAGTTGTGCTCCTTTGTTGAGTTGGTGGTGTTGCCCTTGGGCTCGTGGCATCGCTATTTTGATTGGTGACATTTCTTGGTCACTTTGATTTGAAGACTATTGGTGTGGGTCATCCTATTGTTGGTTCTTGTTGAGACCTCACCTTGTTTGATGAGAGTCTTCTTGTGAAAGCATCCTCGGTGATGTTGCTCGTTGTTGTGAGAATTGGTTTGATGCAGACTTGTTGTTGGATAGACCTTAGTCTTCCTCCTTATTTTTGGGTTGAGTTGACGATTGTCTATTGCCCATGACTCATACGAGTGTGTTGAAATTTTGGTCCTGGTTGAGGCCAGTGCCAGTTGCTGGGAATGATTGTTATGTATGAATATTGAAATTTTGAGAGTGTGCTATCTCTCTCTTGGTGTGTCTCATGGTGAAATCGTTTGTTCGAGTGGGGATCGGATTCCTCCATCAATGTTTTGCATGATTGATCTCTATACATGTTGTTGAGGTCTTGAATTTTATGATGTGCAAGAGTGATATCTCTTTGTTATATGATCATGCTTGATGGTTGTGAATGAGGCTGATGTGCTAATCGTGTTCCTGCTAACTTCTATGTTTCTGAGCTTGTGTCTCAGTGTTTGCAAGTAGCATAGGTACAAAGATGCAGCCAGTGGTGACCTCAGTTGATTCTGTGAGCACTATGTCTATGGGGAAGATATGTGCTCCTGAGACCTTCATGAACTGATTATTTGGTCTCAGAATCCCAACATTGGGTTGCGGATTTATTAGTACCTTGGCTGTGATGGATTAGCAGGTACATTATGATTTTTTTACCTCTTTGTGCTGGGGGAGCACTAACAGAGGATGGTGATCTGTCCTAGACCCTACAGATATTGGGCTAGCAGATGGCATGAAATGGTATCCTTGGCCATGCCGGATACTGATGGCCTTGGAGTGGCCAATGCAATGAGGTCCCACTATGGCAGGGTGGTGGATACTTAGCTGCTGTGTTTCATTATTCGATCGTTGCGTTCGTGTCTT
The DNA here is from genome assembly GCA_015680685.1 of Gnetum montanum. NCBI lineage: Eukaryota > Viridiplantae > Streptophyta > Gnetopsida > Gnetales > Gnetaceae > Gnetum > Gnetum montanum. The sequence goes on from MNCI01015272.1 coordinate 107,384, forward strand.
GAATCGTTTTCGTTCGAGGTTACCTGTGCAGTGGGTTCAGTGCGACGGTAGATCATGTATCTTTTGAGACAGTGGTGCAATGACAGATGATCGTTTATGCTTCATGACAAAGGCAGGTTTTTCTCAAAACAGCATGGTTCTTCATGGTATGCTCTTGGTGGCCTAAATCCTTTAGCTAAGGATGGGATTGGGTAGTTTGTCCTATAGCCTTTTAGGCTTGGGTAGCATTCCCAAATACCATGTATGTTCCCATATATGAATGTAATCTGATCCTCGAGTGTGTGAAAGGTATCCTTGTGATATTCTCGATCTGGTTGTATGCACACACAAGTGCTGGATGTATTGCCTATCTGACTCAGTTGTCTCCTGGTTGTAGGCCTATGCCACACACTGTGACAAGGCCAAGCTTGATATATGGTGTTTTCCTGGTGCTTGTTTTAAAGCGCCCTTGCTATATGTTGTAAATGGTCTTTGTGCCTTGATGTATAATTCTATTGAAAACCTCATGAGAAATGCTTTAGTTGTGATACGGTGTTGTAATGAACGGACCAGGGCATGTCCTTGCCCATTATGCTCTTGAACTAGTGCCATGTGTTCTTGATGATGTTGGCATGCCTGGATGGTGTATGCTTGGTGAATGTCCTTGAGATAGGACAAATCTTGGGAACACATTTTCTTGTGTTCCTGGACTGGCAAAGATCTTGTCCAAAGATGATCAATGGTGTCTAAAATTCAAATCAATGTGATGTCTAGCGGTGGATTTGAGTAGAATTCTGGGTAGTGGCACCTAGGCCTGCTCTTCCATGTTGGAGGTGATCGTGGGGCAGTTGTCCAAATGATGGGATGGTGGTCCATCCTTGGATAAATGACGTTACAGATACAAAAATTTAATTTCTCTTGGTGGCCTTGCTTGGTGGACTTGAATGTGCTCAAAACACTCGAGCTGATGCTCTCATGTTTGTGGGCTTCTAATGATTTGTGCATGTTGGTGGGCTCTCGTGACTAAGTGCCTTTGGTGCTTTGGAGAGCTAGGATGCGCTCTCAGAGATTGGGACTAATTAGTGCCTTTGTGGTTTATGGTGTGATTCCATGATAGGGGACTCGTTGTGCCTAATAGGCTATGGTGTCTTGCTGAATTGTCCCATGTACTCTATTCCTTATGTACACTGATGTATTACACAGTCCCTCGCTTATGTATTGTTCCATGTCTCTAGTATGACGTTAATTCATGTTGGTGTTCTCACCTCCCTGGTGGGATAGCAGAGTCGACCATGATATTACTTGGTGAATCCTTAATTTTATGAGGGATCATTCTTCATCTCAATAGATGCCCTCTTCAGTTCCTGAAATAATAAGGTAGGTGGTATTGAGACGGTCGTCTCCTATAAGCAGTTGATATTTGGGACTTGTTCCTAGCTGTGGTCCTATGTTCGTGAACTCACGGGGCTTGTTCTCAGAGACAGACTGTTGTTACCCTAGTGAAATTCATGAAACCTCCTTTGTTAGGTCGTGTTATTGATGTAAATTAAAGATACATATTCCTCTTTGTGTAAGCAAGGCATGATATTGTGTACTCTCAGTTTTGGTGTCTTTAGAGGAACTTCCTTGTTGTGGTTCTCTGGCAGACCATCCTTATTGTAAACCATTTGGGGATGAATTGTTTTGTGTTTGAGTTGTAAATGATGTTGATGAAAGCCCATTCCATGTAAAACTATCTTGAGGACCTAGTCCTCCTATGGGCAAGATGTGTTGTTGACTTGTGTCTGTTGTTTGGGTTGAATGACAATAGGTAGTGGTGCGGCCTTGTCCACCAAAAATTGATGTAAACGGGCTTGATTGGGATGTATGAAACAAAAACCTAGATCTCCCAAGATGAAATAGAAATTCCTCTTGATCAAAGGAATGAATTGCTTGGTGTCTCGAGTTGTTCTCAAGGGGAAAATTGAATTGGGTAAGACTTGTGAACCCATGTCTTCCCTCAGCTGGTGACAGTTCCACGATATGGTTCTATTGGCTATATTGACTACTTGGGTGCGTATGCTGGGTAAGGTGTAGCTAGGCTATTATACTTACCTATGGAAGAAACCTCCCAAAGAGGGTCCTTCTTGCAAGTGCAAAATCTAATGAAAGGTGTTGATCGTGAGATTGGCAGTCGTTCTTGATATAGTGGGGAAACACAAATTTTGAGAACGTTGATGTTCCTCAGAGAATTCATGATCTGGTTACTCTCTAAGGTGACTCTATATTCGTTCCTGGACCTTGTGTTCAGAAAATGGTGCTTGTCCCATAACTTGGTGTGGGAAGGATAGCTTGCATATGGCAAATGTGGATAATCCTTCTCCATGAAGGGGATATTATGGTTGCATTCGATGATGTGCTTACGGCTGATATGAGATAGGTGATGGAGGATTGTCACGGGGTTGGCTACCCAATTGACCCTCCACTTGTTCTAACATTCGAGCAGGCATTCTCGATGTTGGACAATCACAAGAGGTGTTGTTGATAGTTGGGGCTTGTTGTATGTTAGCCTCTTGGAGAAGTTTCCAAACAGATTTTTGGATCTTCTCTCTCGTTGGAATGATGAATTGAGGCATGTGATGCTGGTGTTTGCAGACGACAAGGTTGAGCTCAAAAGATCTGCCCTTGTACCTTGTTTGTAAGGGAGAACATGCTTGACTCCCTTCATACCAGCTTGAACAAACATGATGAGAAAAAGAGAATGCACATGGTACCGATGCACGTGGAATTAGTGCTTAGATGGTTGCATTGGTGCAACCCCATGGGTCTTGATGCGAGTAGCAGAACATGGAGTTCTGGCAAGCATGAGTTGCTTGCAGAGACATGGCTCTTAGGAGCATGTCCTCCCTCTCGGTGTGATGTTCCCAAGTCCCTCACCATGGGTAGTGGCCTTGGTGAGCCCTAAAAAAAAATCAATGGGTGCTGAGATGCTATTCATAGAGAAACTCGATAGAACTTGTGGAAGAGGAGCTGTCTTCTTGCATAAGTGTGGGCTTACGCAAGAAGATATGTCTCTAGACCCTCAGAAGGGACGGATCTAGGGGACGCCTTAGAGACGTTGGCTCTTTGGGTTGGACTCTCCCGCTCGTATAGAGAAGGGAAGTCTTGGGCTTCCTCCAATTGCCCTTATGCTTCATGCAAGGCATTGGATGGAAGGACGTATCAAGTGTTGGGGTTGGTACCTTCCTTCAAGCTTGGCATCGAAAGAGTTGACGAATCCCTAGAATTGACGAAGTTCTGAATTCATTTAGAAGTGTACACTCGAAGCTATCCTAGGCTCCGCTCCGAGGACATCGCTTCTTTGTGTGGGGGAGGATTGTGAGAGATGTCCCAGAGTGGTGGTTCTCTTGGGCTCTCCCCATGGTTCGAGGACCATGGAACACTCTGAGGCACCCTCGGGTGGCTCTCAAGTGTTACAAAACCCACCCCGGCTTGGTGGTACCAAGCTAGAAATAGGACACCCTCCTGTTGCACTCTCTTCTAAGTCCTTTTCATTCCCCTCTTCTCCGTGGAGAACTACATGGCCTTGATTCTACGGCGGTCGTAGATATGTAGGTAGCCAAGACTGGATAGTTTTGGTGCGGTGCTAGGCCACACCTTGTACCAGATCATGAGGGATTTGGGTGTGAGGCACCTTCCCTTGTAGGTGCATCGTCTCCCCTTCCATCGATGTGGTCTACAAGGCTGTGTGTGTGCTTGTTTGCTTGGTCCTCGTTTTGGAGTTTGGTTACCCTCAATGAGGTGCGTGGTCATGTACGTTAAGAAGCTGTACTTCTGCTTGCACTCACTCGTGAGATGCTTGCTTTCTTGAGGCATATTCCCCAGGTCTTCCGCCCCAGATCCATTGGATCTTCGTGAATTCCTTGGGGTGCCGGGCAACGTCGGGGGGCAACGTTGTTACATTACCTATGATTTTTAGTTTTTGGCTTTTAACTCACATCTGGATTTTCCTATCATAGAAAAAATTCTCTTATATTTATTCACGAAACTGTGATCCTAAATTAGCTGCTATGAATTTTAAAAAATTAATCTTAATATTTTATAAGAGTCAAATCAGAAAATGTAGTCACAATAATACTCATCACGATTGTTTTGCGATTTTTAAAAACTTTTCCAATTTCTCTCAGTTCTTACTTAACTGCCAGGATTCCCAAAATCCCATGCTTGAAAAATGCAAGTCTTGTAATGCCACAGGTAAAATTTCATATTATTACATAATTGTACATGGCTGCTTGCTCAAAAGCTGTAACATATCTTTGTATTTAACTAAACCTTATTCAAATATAGTTTAGATTTTCTATAAACCATACAACATTTTTAGCCCTCGTAGTTATTACAACCACCTTGTTGAGTATATGGTGGCTACCCTTTCAAACATCGGTATTTATGATGGTACCAAATCATGTACTTGGACAAGGCTCTGCACTCTTTTATTTTCACAACCCTATTTAAAACTTTGGCACAGACTAACCTTTAATCGGTATACATAATTTTGTTGTAGGGGTAACACGTTTCTATTAAATTTTCTATTTTAAAAAGATTTAAGTTGCAATATTATCCTTCATAATATTGTTAGAGAAATATTCTTACACAGTACAAAAGTTTGACATTAAACATAAATGATGAGAAAAACATCAGAAATATTGATAGTAATGTGGCTTTTATTATTATAAATAAGTTATCTTTGTAGCTATATTTCATTAATCATTGTGGTGGAGTGATGGTTACTAGAATTGATATCAAGGTTTTATTATGTCTGAAGATTATGTTTTTTGCAAAGTGGATGGTCAAGAAAAGAACCAAAAATAAAAAAAGAATATTGTTAGATATATGTAGGGTAGTTGTAGTAGAAATTTGAAATTTGGGTAAAGAATAAGGTTAGATAGAAGATATAGTATGCCCAAGTAGTTAGTTGTTAGTAGAAATCCAAAAACTAGGTGGTTAAGATGGTTAAGAAAAGAACACAAATTGGAAAAGAAGATGGTTAGATAGAAGATATGGTATGCTTGGGTGGTTGGTTAGTAGAAATCTGAAAAATTAGGTGGTTAAGAAAAGAACCAAAAATTGGAAAAAGAATATGGTTAGATATAAGATATAGCATGCCCAGGTAATTATTTGTTAGTAGAAATCCAAAAACCAAGTGGTTAAGAAAAGAACCAAAAATCAAAAAAAGAATATTGTTAAATATAAAATGAAATGCAGTTTTATTATATCTGAAGACCCATAGGATATATTGGATAGATATTAGATTTTCATAAAAAATAAAAATAAACTATAAATAAAGATATAAGATATAGTATGCCTTGGCGGTTAGTTGTTAGTAGAAGTCCAAAAACCATGTGGTTAAGAAAAGGACCAAATATTAGAAAAAATATGATTAGATATAAGATATAGTATGCATGGGTAGTTAGTTGTTAGTATAAACTTAAAATATCTATTGAATAGATATTACATTTTGATGAATCATCAGTTGGTTGGGTTATTTGATAAAAATTCAATTTTTTGGTTGGCTCCGATATCTTAGCCCTGATATCTTGGCTCTAATAACAAGGTTTTGATAACAAGGCCCTGACATAAGGTATTCAATGTCAGGCATCTAACATCGGAGCCTTGACATCAGGTATCTGATGTTGAAGCCAAGACGCAATGTCAGATATCTGATGTTGGGGGGTATACACCAATGATGAGTGGCGAGGTACCCCTACACTCAACCATATGAATACGAGCGTTTTCACGTGCGATCCGGTTGAACTCCGCAGACGGACTAGTTGTGGCACCCAGACAGTTATCCTTAGGTCGCAGTTCACTGTCTTCCAACCTAGACTAGTATTAGCTTTGTCACGTATTGTTTAGTCTAGAGTGAGGTGTATGATGGGTTTTCTAATCTAATGCTACTCCTGAGGGCAATGGAAAGTAATGTTTACTAAACTACGAGAGACAGGGTGAGAGAGAATCTAAACTAGCCTAAGTGCGATGAGCATCCATTTCTTGATCATTCGTACACATCTTGGACTTTGTGCATGACTACCACTGGGATTACCAAGCGTAGATCCTCTGTATGCCAGTGGGTTACCAAGTAGTCACACTTAAATGCTCTTAACCAAGTCGTACTCATTCCATGTTTTAACATGAGTTTAAGGGTGAGAGAGAGACTAATTAGGAAAGTAGTAAATAATAATTAAATAAATAAATAAACAAAGTGAATGCTGCAATGATGAAGTAATCTCGATCTTTATTGCCGGTCATGTGCGTGTCCAAGTACGTCACACTCAAATAAAGGATG
>MNCI01015272.1:114264-138057 GCA_015680685.1 Gnetum montanum
TCTATCTCTGGAGTGATCAATCTGCCAGAGTTTCCCTACTTCTAGCCTAGGATGAGGAAACAAGGGAGAGTCGCCTCTTATTTATAGATATGACGGCGCACCATGATATCGCATACGCGATATCGCGGCCCATGCGATATCACGTCTCATCAGTAGGGGATGCAATATCACGGTGGACGCGATATCGCGGCCCATGCGATATCGCATCCCATGCGATATCGCATCCCATCATACCCCCACAACTGAATAAAAACTCATCCTCAGGTTACAGTGATTACACGGTGGATAGGTATGGGATTATTAGATGGAGAAATGGGATGGTGCCATAGTGTGGAAAGAAAACAAAATAAAGATACAACACACAGAATATGCCATAATTACAAAAATTTGGAACTCATGTAGTTCCTGGTGGCGGTGGCTCCTCCATTGGTGCCTTCCCTCCGTCTTGTGCTCCAGGTTTTAAGGGTTGATGATGCTAAAGTATGGCCTGGAGCTTCTCCTCTTCAGTCTGAGGGTCTTGTGTCGTCCATGCTAATGTTCCAATGTTTGAAGGAGTTGGCACCTCCCACGGATCGGGTAGTTGTGGAAACATCTGGTTGGCCTTGACATACCAAGTCATGAACACTCGTCGTTCCTCCTCATAGGCTTTGACCTTGTTCTTGTATTTGTAAAAGTCTGCTAGCCATTGAGCCAAGTTAGTTGCAACATCTTTCTGTCCCTAGTAGTTGGCTTTTACCACCTCAAGTTCAGAATTTCAAACATCCAGTTTCTCCACCAGCTTCTTGTGCTCCTGCAAATTCTGCTTCGTATTTGATGTGGGTGGTTACTACCTGTTGCTCGAGCTCTGACCTCAGGTGCCCTGCTGTTAACATGGCAAGGTTGGCATAACTGAGATTTGCCAACTCCATGTACTTTATTAAGTCCTGAATCTGCAGGTCCTGGTTCTTAACTTCCGCTTGGTGGGCGAAGGGATATGTGTCTAATATGGCCCACCATCAGTGTGTTGAGCACTGATAGCGTTGATTTGGGCCTTGGCCATATGGATCTCCTTTTCAAGGATCTTTTTATACATCCCCACTTGATTACGGAAGTGCTCCTTCAGCTTCTCATGTCATTTAGCCTCGTTCTGCCACGCGCTTATCTCAATTGCTGACTTTTGACGAATGGTGCATACCTCCATCGAGAGGGTTCGATTTTCTCTAGCTAAATGGCTTACGTCTCAGTTGTCCCAGATGAATTGTTCTCGTAGTTGATGAAAGTGTTCATCAAGAACATTCTTTTGCTTTTCTACAGTGGTCAATCGAAGGTTGTCAGTCGCAAGCTGTTTATTTTCTTCTTGCAAGGCCTTGAGTGCCTTAAGATGCACATGAATTTGCGCCTGTGCTGCGGAGGCATCCCAAACAGCCTTCTCCTTTTCATCCACCATCCTTTTATTCTCTACGATTAACTTTGTTAGTTGCTTCGTTCTAAAATTTTCTAGTTGGTCTGCGGGAACAAATTGCAGAGGATCCCGCTATGCTACTTGTAAGGCCATGAGCTGCTCTTGTAGTTTCTACACTTCAACTTCAGCATGCTCAGCCCTTACTTCCGTTAATACCAACTTCCCCTTTGTGGAAATGAGGTCTGACTGAATTGCTATAACATTTTGAGGGATGTCAAATAGGGACGTCATTACTTACCCTGTTTGGAGCAATCTATCCAGCGCATCCTCATGTTCTGTAGGAGTGATTGAGGCTCCAGCCAAAGTTTGAGCATCCTGTGCTCCTAAGAGATCTGCCGGTGGCACAACAGGTACATTGAAGGATTCGTGGATGTGGTTTGTGACCACTTCTGTAGCTCCCGCGGCATTCTAGTGTTGCATGACCACCACGGTGGCCCCTTCACCAGTCGCTAATTGCACTTGGAAAGATGCTGTGTTTCCTGAGATTTGTTGTGACCATCTACTTTCCCCTCCTCCTGTGTGAATGGATACTTCCTCCCTTGTGCGATCCAATGAAACTGTAGGCTGAATGGCATCACTGATGACGCGGAAGAGGTTTGCATCATCATGACTTCCCCAACTGACCGTCTCAGCGATGGCCCTAAGATGGTTCATCGATGGTTTGTAGTCTTGTGGCGGTGGCAGCTGATCCTCGCCTGTGCTAGGCCCTGCTTCTTGTTGCTAGCTGGGACCCGTGGCTGGAGGTTGAATGCATCTAGCCATATGTTCTTCTTCTTGTTCTGGTCCTAGCTCTTTGCCAGTGCTTTTTCTTGGAGCTGGCTCCTTTAGTAATTTAGCATATGAAGTAGTTTGGGCTTTTTGGAGGACATCATTGGTGTATCCTTGAATACCAGCATGTCGATAAAGCTTTCTGATAAGACAAGGAAAAGGCAGCACCATCTTCCCTATCTTTCATTCTTCGAACCACATCAGGATCTCTGTCAAATATAGATGAGGTAGGTTAGCATTAACCTTTCCCATCAACACTGCACATCCTCTAGCCGCATACGTTGATATTATTTTGAGGCCCTTTGTGGGGAAGAGGTGATATGTTCCAATTTTGAAGTAAACCCTCGCTTCCATCGTCAACTCACCAAATGCTTTATCCCTGCCATAAGCCTTCTCCAACCAATCCTGTTGCACATCAGGGTCTGAACGGGTGGATAATCGAGCAACCTGGGGCCCTGTATTCGGAAGGTTTAACACTTCCGAAATTGCCTATGCAAAGAAGTCAATTGTCACACCACAAATATTAACAGTGGTGCCTTGCTCCCTATTTTGCCAAAATTGGTACATCTCTTCTAAGTACCAGGCACCACTTTCAGAGAGGATAGGCCATAAGGGAGATCCTTTGAGGTGATCCCTAACGGCCTCAGGAGTGAACTCTGCAAATGATTCAAAGTTCAATTCCACAATCACCGCAGCGAATGTGGACTTCTCATGGACAACATGAACAAAATCTTGGGGCAACATGAGTTGTTGTCCCAGTTCAAGCGTTGCAACAACTCCTCTTTCTGCCTGCCCGGACTATCCAGTAGGAGGTTCATCTTGATGAATGCTGAATGATTGCTCCTCCTATTTTGCATGTTGTCCAGTAGGTCTTTGTCTTCCGCCTCTTTGAGCTCGTTTGCTTTCACCTTAGGTAGGACCCTCCTATTGTCCACATTTTAGGGCCATCTGCAATCAGACGGGCCAAGCATTAGTAAGGTTAACTTTACTGCTTACCTTAATTAATGATCTTATGTTATCATGTGTGATCGTGCCCAAAAGTTTGTAATAATGAGTCTTGTGACTTAGGTGGTTTCCATTTTAGTTTCCCAGTATACCTAAGGATTAAATGATTTTTAGGCACAATTATTATAAGTGTTATAGTTAATTACCCTAGCTGATGTCCTTTGGGCGATGATAAATTTCAAAAATGTTAGGCACTTTTTGGCAAGTGTCCCTCCCCCACGACTAAGCTGAACACTCTGGGTTCAAGTAGGTTCAAATGGAATTAAAATCGAAGTACCAGCGAGTGAAATATAGTGGGAAAAGCAAGGGTCGCTCAATCGCAAGTCGCAGAGAAAAATTTGAAAAACTCCCTTGTGTGAATGTCAAGAAATGATGCTAAGTGTTGCGGGGTGGGGGGTAGGGTTTTAGGGACGCGATATCGCGTACACGATATCACGTCCTAATGATATAGAAGCTTGAGGGAAAAACCTAAATTTTAAAGATTTTTTCTAAAATCAAAGGTGAAAATTAGGACATATGACATATGTTGAGGGGGCTCTAAGGTAATTAGATGGTTTGGAAGGCACGATTGATGATTATGGTGTGGATTTTATCAATAAAACCTTGGGTGGTAAGAAAAAGGGTATGTAATGGTACATCGGAACGTTGAAATTTAGAGGGATAATAGTAGGGAAAGAAAATCATTTGAAAATTATGCTGAGGGTAAGAAATGGTGTGTGGAAGATGGGTCATGAGTGAAAATTACAAAAATTACGAAAGTGGGTCCTCCCCAAAGTAGGTTCCAACCTTTAATGCCCTTACGTAACCACACTTAAAAGTGTCCGTGGGCACTTAAAGGGTTAAATGTAATCCATACTAATTCCACAAAACACACACATGTAATTAGCACTAGAATGAGGTAAGAATTCTATGTTACACACAACACGAGCTACAATTACACGAACATTGAGATGAGACGAACTAGAGAATGAGATTGTAGAGATTGGGACATGAGGTAACTGACTGAGGACATAGTGAATCTTACGTGTAAAGCATGATTAAGGTGTCATTAATTCGTCGTTCCAAGATTAGGACCAAGTCCATTCCTCTAAACAATGATACTGCATTGTTTCATCCTATGATGAGCAACTATGAGAGTACCATAACAACAAGGTGTACGATCACTTGGCATTTTATTCAAGGGAGGAGTGATTGATTTTTTTTGTTTGTTTTCTGGCACTTTTCTTTTCATTTTTCTTTTTCTCTCTTTTTTTTTCTTTTTGAATACTGAATCCAGAGAAGCCGGCAACCTTCAGGCATGGGTGCATGTCTTTCCAGTGATACCCCCTAGAATAACATTGAATTTTGGAGTGCCCTTTTGATTACTCTTACTCCCATTTTTGTTAGATCTACAAGGATCTTAGTACAACCACATTGCATGATAACTTCCACAGACCTCACCAAAGAGAATCCGCAAGTCCCCTTGATGTCACACCCTAATCATTCCCTCTTGGTCCATCCTTCTTCATTCTAGGTACAATGAGCACAAAATTAATTTTAAGTTTTAAGAATGTCAAGAATATCACTGTACCCTCGAATAGAACCTCTTATTTGTAGAGTGGATGAGTGGGTGTAATGGGCTCACTGTCCACATAATTGATCACTCGAGACACGAAAACATAGAACACACCTCAACCAACGATCCACATGAGTGTTTTATTCATAGATGAGATTACTTACAAAAACGTAAAAAGACAAAAAGACAAAAGGATAAAAAGATAAAACAAAAAGTTGAAAAATGAAAAACTAGAAAACAAAAATTGAAAAATTAAAGAAAAATGAAAAGTGGTTATTAATCCTGCTTATTAGAATGAGGGATATCCCTCATAGCTAAACGATTGAGATAGCAAGGATTAATAATTTACGACGGGGATCCTTGCATTTTGAAAGTATTCTGGCTTGGTCATAATTACCCCATCGGGTTTCACACACTGGGTTATAATAAGCATAGTGGGGTGACTTATACGATGTAGTTCCCAGATTATGAGTTGACCCACTATGATATTTGGGACCGTTATATGGTATGCAGGGATTGGGTTGTCGCTCTTCATGTGTGTGTTCATTGGGCCGTATGATTGTTGGAGTGTGAATTGGTGGCCCTGATGAAGTTACATGAGGCATTGGGTTTGAAGGTAAGGGTGCACCACAGTGTGGGACTTGTGCTGAGTTGGAGGATGTAGTGGCCCCAGAATTATGTTGTCCCTTCTTACAGCCGTGTTTAAAGAAAGGACGCTTTTGATGTTGAGGAGGCCTCTCACTGCTGTTAGTACTATTAGCACAAGTGATGTTCAGAGGTTGTTGCAGTGGTGTAGACACCATAGGAATAGTCGATGGCGATGTAGAAAAAGGACAAAAATGAGAATGCTGAAAGTTTTGTCCTGCTTCTTGCATTGTCAAAACTCTATCTCCAATATTGTTGATAAATTCTCCACACTTTTGATACATCCATTCCAACACCTTATTGATCTTTGCCTTGACTTCTTCTAATGATTGTTGTATTGGCAAAGATGATTCTTTCTCCTTGTGATTGGTTGATTTTTCCTTTTTATGATTATGGACCTTTGTTAAGTTGAGATTTTGGTCTCGTTGATGTTTTTCAACACTCTCCCATCTAACCATTTCTCCTTCTTCTTTTGCTACCCACTTAATAAGCTCTTAGACTTGATGGGTTCGTAATTTGTATAGTTGTCCTTGGGCATACATCCCTAGGGTCTCTCTTCTTTCAATACGTAGCCCATCATTGATATGGTACATTAGCCTTTCCTCAGAGATCCCATGGCCTAGACAGTTTTTTAACAATGCGTAATATCTTTCTAAGGCCATGTCCAAGGGTTCATGTTGTGCTTGTTTCCACCCTTGGATTTGTTTCCTCAAGGTTGACACTCTTGCGTAGGTTTGATATCTTTTGTTAAAGACTTCCGCCATTGTTGACCAGCATCGTATCGAATTTGGTTTTAACGATCTATACCATACTTTTTCTTGGTCAACAAGTGTCATGGGAAAGAGCTTAAGTTTTTGCCACCCATTATTAGTGTTGTTCCATGTACAGGCATTGTAGAAGGCTTGTAAATGTTGATGCGGATCTAAGTCATAGCCTCTTGAAAATTTAGGAAAGTTGTTTAAATTGAGCCTGGGTAGATGGCTCTCTTCACAATGCCTACGTGAGATTTGAACAACCTCTTGTATTTGTGTTAAGCTTGTAGTGGACAATGGGGGTTCATCGTCATCAGGTAAGTTATACTTCCATGTGTTGGGATGTCGTTGTTTTCATTCATGTTTATAAGAAACCCCCACTTCGGGTTGCGTACTTCAATCTTCATCGTCATATAGTTTGTTGGTTCTCCAATGAACTTCCTCACTAAGTATGGCATTATCGTGCTCTTGTAGGAGAGGCATTGTTGTGTGTGAATTTATGTGACTTTTTATAATTACTTCTTTCTAAGAGATATATCGTTAAGTCCTATATAGTGACCTTGTATGATATAACTAATCTAGATAACTAGCACCGTCCCTAGCAACGGCGCCAATGATGAGTGGCGAGGTATCCCTACACTCAACCATACGAATACAAGCATTTTCATGCGCGATCCGGTCGAACTCCATAGACAAACTAGTTGTGGCACCCAGACAGTTATCCTTAGGTCGCAGTTCGCTGTCTTCCCACCTAGACTAGTATTAGCTTTGTCACGTATGGTTTAGTCCAGAGTGAGGTGTATGATGGGTTTTTTAATCTAATGCTACTCCTGAGGGCAATGGAAAGTAATGTTTACTAAACTACAAGAGACAGGATGAGAGAGAATCTAAACTAGCCTAGGTGCGATGAGCATCCGTTCCTTGATCATCCGTACACATCTTGGACTTCGTGCATGACTGTCACTAGGATTACCAAGCGCAGATCCTCGATATGCTACTGGGTTACCACGTAGTCACACTTAAATGCTCGTAATCAAGTCATACTCATTCCGTGTTTTAACATGAATTTAAGGGTGAGAGAGAGACTAATTAGGAAAGTAGTAAATAATAATTAAACAAATAAATAAACAAAGTGAATGCTGCAATGATGAAGTAATCTTGATCTTTATTGCTGGTCATGTGCATGTCCAAGTACGTCACACTCAAATAAAAGATGCCGTACAATTACATTCACCACATTGCGGGTATACACTGGAAAATAATCTATCTCTGGAGGGATCAAACTACCAGAGTTTCGCTACAATCTAACCTTAGTTGTGAAACAAGGGAGAGCTGCCTCTTATTTATAGAACTGGCGGCGGACTGTGATATCGTGTACACGATATCGCAGGGGAAGACGCGATATCGCGTACGTGGTATCGTAGGGGAAGACGCGATATCGCGTACATGGTATTGCAGGGGATGCAATATTGCAGTGGACGCGATATTGCGTCCCATGCGATATTGCGTCCCATCAACCAGCCTATAAATATAGTGCTTGGGCTCACAATTTCCAATTAGTTTTCAGATAGTTTTTCATAGTTTTGTTAAGAGAGCATCGAATACTTACAGTTTTATTCCATAATCTTAGAGAATAGTTAATGAGTGCTCATAGAGTGGATGTGAGTCAATTGTATGAAGTCTTATTTGACTGGTAATATACCTGGACATATTCCATGAGTAGTAATAAGATCGATATTGATTCTTATTTATTGCAGCACTTTGACTTAATGTTAGATTTACTTTCCATGCAATTTACTTTTCATGTACTTAGTTAATATTTACATTTTTATGCATGTTAATTAATTAAGCACATAAGTATGATAGCTTCGAGCATGCGTATGACTCTTGGTAATCCTAGCAATGCTTAACGTTTGGTAACCCAACAGTTTATATGTGTTCAGGATGTGCACGAGAAGTTAGATTGGATACTTATGTTAGGGTAGTTGATTATTAATTAGCAATTAGATTAGCTGAATTGATTATAAACTGAGTTTCAACTTATTGTTAATCGTGGAACAATAAAATATAAAATAATAAAAATCATATGCCTCACTCTAGACTAAACCATACGCGACAAAGTTACCACTAGTCCAAGTGGGAAGATAGCGAATTGCAATCAAGGCATAGCGATCTAGATGCCACAATTAGTCCCATCCACAGAATTCAACCAAATCATGCCTAAATGCTTGTGATTTGTATGGTTGGGCGTAGGGGTACCTCGTCGCTCATCATTGGTGCTATTGATGGGGATGGTGCTTGTTATCTAGATTAGTTATATTATACACAATTGCTATAAAGGTATTAATGATCTATCTTTCAAAAAATATAAATATTTTAAGTCACATGCGTTATAAGGTAAAACCATGTCTTCTTCACATAGGATCAATAATGCATCGTATGATGAGAACACTTGTAGGAGAAATAATAGGATATATACTAAAGAAAATTGGAGCGAACAATCTCAAGCAGGGGTTTTCTATGCTCATTTAGATCCTTACTACACTCAAAGACTATGTTCAGCTAAGGCAAATAATCCTAGAGGATATGGAGAAGTCCTAGATCAAGGAGGGCTTCAAGGCCTAGGACCTCCTCTAAACATAGACAAGATAAATCAAGTGACCATGGAAGGAACTATAGAAGCCATGGAAATTCTTCTAGCTCCTCATCTTCCTCTTCAACATCTAGTTCTGATGAAGATGAATGTAGGTATAGAGATAGAACTCAACTACAGGGCCAAGACAAAGGTAGAAATTGAACCCAAGGGCAAAATCAAAGACATCATAATGAGCATCAACAAGATCGTCACAATAAACAAAAATAGAAATATAAATTTTCCTCACAACATGTCTAATGATGATGAACCCTTATTGGCCACTAAGAGCCTAAGGCAAATCACAGAGGCAATTAACATACCTCATAGGCATAGTAAGGAAAGTTGCCTACCTAGGCTTGATATTAATAATATCCCTAAGTTCATGGGAGGCTATGATTCTGATTCACAACATCATCTACAAGCCTTTCATGATGCCTGTGCTTTATACAACATTAGAAGTAGGTGTCAAAAGCTTAAGCTCTTTCCTAGGACACTAATTGATGAATTTGAAAGTTGGTATAGATCATTGGAACCAAGTTCCATTCACCAGTGGTTCACAATGCTAGAACTTTTCAACGAAAAATACTAAACCTATGCGAGAGTGTTCAACCTAAGAAAAGAAATCCAAGAATGGAAGCAAGAAAATTATGAACCCTTGGAAGTGGCCTTGAAAAGATACTATTTGCTACTACATAGATGCCTAGGCCATGGTTTCCTTGAGGAAAGGCAACTTTGCCACATCATTGATGGGCTTTGTAATGAAATAAAGGAGACCCTTGGCATGTATACTCTAGGTCAATTATATGAGCTACAAACCCATCAGATTAAAGAGTTAATCAAGTATGTGGCAAACGAAGAAGGAGAGCTATATAGATGAGAGAATGTAGAGGAAAATAACTAGAACCCAACTGTACAAAAGAAAAGCATCCATATCTATGATAAGAGGTAGCTCTCAATGAGGTGATTTTGCAATGGACCTTGCCAATACAAAATTCTATTGTTGAGATTAAATAAAAGTTGGAAAAGATGTCAAAATTAATGAATGAGAAAGGTAAAACTTGCGAAGAAATCATAGAGGAGAGAGTATTGCAAAATGAATCAAGTGATCAAAACAAAAGGAGGAAAAAGAACTAAGAAATAGCTAGGAACACTTTTTGGCAAGAAGGGGAAATGGCTATAGAAGAAGAGGCTATAGACTTAACCACCGAAGAAGATGGTGGATGTGACATTTGCCTATATGACCATCCAAAGGGTCATTGCCCAGTCTTGTTGCATCTACATGAGTATTGGGTAGGGGCATTAAATCCGAAGTTTGTATAGAAGTACATGCCTAGGAGATTTCCTCTTCCATGCAGTAATTTTAGATAACCCCAAAACCAATTGTACTATCCTAAGGGGACCTATTACCAGCCTTAGCAGTAGCATCAACTGCAGTGGCAACAACCATAGTCGTGGGGGAGGCCACCACCAAACCAGCCCTACCCTACTACCAGTCAAACCCATACAGATATTATGTTCAACAATCTGTTTCCCCAATTGGTTCTACTTTCTCTACCTCAAATCACTACTACCACTCTCTGAAATATCAATATCTTGTAACATCTTATATGAGATCGCCACCTCACACCTCTCATCCTTTGGCATATTCTTAATATTCTCATACTCATATGCCACACAAGAAGGTTCGAGACCATAATATCAACAAACAGATGCCACCTATGTTGCAAATGAGCATAGACATGCTGATACCATTAGGCCTCAATCGCAACGTAGAAAATGTCCCTTCTAGGGGAAAGGTCGTAAGTTGAAGTAAATCACGCATGGACCCACCACATCATCTAAGCCAACACAATGCCAATTTGGTGCAATGCATTTGTTTTCACAAACAACTTTCTCTGATCCTATGCAAAACCAACAACCATCACCACTCCAACACAAGACATAAACGTTAAAGCTATCGTTGTGGAAAGACAGCAGAATCCATGCATCATTGCTAATAGTAAAGGATGCAACTATGGGATAGAAATTCAAAATATTAACACAACCCACAATAAAGCTAAGGAACAAGTGTGTGAACAAAGGCTAGTCTATGTAGTAGCCACTAAACTAGAAGACAGCCACTGGCTTGAAAATGAGATTTTAAGATTATTTCAAAGATGCATGGAGACAATGGATCTACTTATTAGTTTTAGACTTAAGAATATGAACCAAATAAAGGACTTAGATGCATATATCTTACAGAACTAATAAGTATTTTTCACTTATTTTTTTGTTTTACAATTTTTTATCATTTTCCTATTTCTTCCAAAATTTTCTGATTCTTCATATGTTTTCCATTTCTTTATATTTTTCTCTTTTCTTGAGTCATTTTCTTATTTTTTCTTTATGAATGTATTTTTATGTTTTTGTTAATAATATTGCCAAGTCATGATGCAAAAGTCAATGCTATGTGTTAGGCTTTTTGTGCTATGCTATCAAGATGATTGGGTAACTAATTTTTTAAAGCAGTGATACCACCTCATCCATCCCTCTAGTTCTCTAAATAGAAGATCTTTTTCATGCAAACAATTTGATTCTTCTTTTATGAAACTAAAATTAATCAATGATCATTGTACCTTAAAGAAAGAGGGAATAACCAAGTGGGAATGACAAAGCGTGTGACCTTAAGGGGACTATTTGGGTTCTCTTCTTGACTTCCTTCTTGTGGTTTATGACTCCTCTTAAAATGTATCATTACTCCTCCATTGAATAATAAAAAGGAAGCTCTATCTTTGCATGGTGTGGTTCCCAGGAAAAAAAACCACAAAACACAAAAAAAAAGGAAAAAAGAAAAGAAAAGAAAAACAAAAACAATAATAGGAATTAAAAGCACACCCCTTAGACACAATAATGGGCTACAAGCAGTGGTTATGGGGTTGGAGAGACATGTTACCCATGCCTGAAGGCACCCCTCTAACTAAGGCCCTTCCTTCCTTTTTCTCCTTTCTTCTCTTTTTGGAGTGATGATTGTTCTTTGAGGTGGTTGTGGACTCATGGTGGTTGGTAGGATGGAACACATCAATGCGAGGTCACTGTTCATGGTATGGACTTGGTCTGAACTTGGATGGAGAGGTCTACTGATCATTTTAATCACACTTGTCACAAGAACCTGTTGTGGACATGGTCAAGTACCTTACATCTTAATCTCTGCAATCCCTTCTCATTGCATTATTCACCTCATTGTTGCATGTGATTATCAGTCTTTTGGTTTTGTGTATTATAGTGCAACATCCTAAATATGACAGTTGTGTGTTGTTTGGAACAAAGGCATGGTCTACATTTAACTTCTCAGGTGCCCATGGACATCTATAGAAGTGGTTATGTAAGGGCATTATGGCACGAGCCTACTTTGGGAAGGACCCACTTACATAACTTTTATTGATCATGGCTTTGTACTAACCTTCACATCTTCTAGAACATCAATGACAATTTCTCTATATTTATGCATGATTTTGGGACCACTTCTCATCTATTTCATTAATTTTTCCTATTATATTTCCATATCCATTAATATTTCTTGGCCATCTTTTAAATTAGACCTTTGGTTTCAATTATTCAAAAACCTATGTGCTTTTGGAGTTACGCTTATTAATCATGGGGGCTAGGGATGCTTGCTTTAAGATTTTTGAAATTTTTGCAACATCTTATTTTTGAACATCATGGTAACTAATAGTATTTGATCAAACTAATGTAAACAACTTGAGGATTTTAGTTACCTCATAGCCTTGGGCATAGTATGTTGTAATCACCTTGTGCTTAAAAAAAACTAAGGGATCTAAAAAGGGTTAATTATTAAGGAAATTTTACCAAAACTAATGTTGATCCTTTGGTGATTGCAGGTGATGCTAAAAGAAACACCTAAGGAAGAAGGTCTTTTGCCAGGCATGAAAACAAAGCCAAGAGAGGGACAACGAAGGATATGCCCATGGACAAATCATAGCACATACAAGATAGCAGTTCAAGCATCACATGTTAGCTAGATTCATGGGATGATGAGAAGAAATTTTAGTCCATCCTTCAAAAATGTTCTACATAAGTAGAGAAGCATCAACATAATAATCAAGGTTAAAAGTATGCCACTGCTAGTGACAACAAGGAGAATCATCTTCAGCGGATTCTTGAAGACCTCTGCAAAATTTTGTAATCTTGAAAGTTTGTCTAGTGTTTTTGTTACTTTGTCATTTTGTATACATCCACTTGAATAAAATTTTGTAATGCGGCACTCAGAGTCAGTTAGTAGTTAGTGTCAATTAATAATTCCATACCTTCCCAATTTTGTAAAGAAAGCTCAGTCCTATCTTGTTAATTCGAGGATGAGTTTTTATTCAGTCGTGGGGGTATGATGAATCATCAATTAGCTAGGTTATTTGATAAAAATTTAAATTTTTGGTTGGCTTTGATAATAAATCTCTAATAACAAGGCTCTAATAACAAGGCTCGGATGACAAGGCTCCGATAACAAGGCCCCAACATCGGGTATTTGATGTCAGAGCCTCGACATTAGGTATCTGATGCTGGAGCCAAGAAGTGATGTTGCATATCCGATGTTAGGGGGTATACACCAACTTATAAATATAGTGCTTGGGCTCATGATTTCTAGTCAATTTTGAGATAATTTTTCATAGTTTTATCAAGAGAGTAGCTGAATTCTTGCAATTTTATTCTGTAATCTTAGAGAGCAGTCAATGAGTGCCCATAGAGTGAATCTGAGTCAGTTGTACGAAGGCTTATTCGATTGGAAATGTACTTGGACATATTCCATGAGCAATAATAAGATCGATATTGATTATTATTCATTGCAACACTTTGACTTAGATTAGATTTACTTTCCATGCAATTTACTTTTCATGTACTTAGTTAATATTTACATTTTGATGCATGTTAATTAATTAAGCACATAAGTATTGATGAGTGGCGAGGTATCCCTACACTCAACCATACAAATACGAGCGTTACACGTGCGATCCAGTCGAACTCTGCAGACTAAGTGCCTACATGCCTTATGGAACACCTAAGGTTAATCAATCGTTGTCCTCCCAAGCTTACTTGTATTTGTCATGGTTGTATGGTTAAGTAAGCTTGAGGCATGTGATTTTTATATCTTTTATGTTTTATCGCCTATGCTAAGAGAGGAAAGGGTGATAAGTAACTAACTTTAACTAACTAAGCCTTAATTATCCTAGCATCAGTATCCATTCCCACTTGCCGTTTCACACCCTGAACCTATGCAATGCTGCTGGGATTACCAAATGCTATTCGTTACTGGGATTACCATGGGTAACGCACGTGCTCGAAGTGGTCGTACTGAATGCACTTAACTATGAGAGTTGAGGGTTGAAAGAGATTAAGTCTTAAGAAAGCATTTAAACAATTAACAATAATTAAAGTCCAATTTAGCTTAGTCCATGCACTGCAAGGTTTATCCAAAATTTCTTCTTTATTGCCATACACAATTGTGTGCTTAGGTACAAAATTTCTCGAATAAAGATCCATTCACTTTGGGACTCCTACTGGGGGCACATGGAAATTATTCTAACTCTGGAATGGAAAAATGGCAAGAGTTTGGCTAAGGTCTAGATCTAGATGGAGAAACAAGTGAGAGCTGCCTCTTATTTATAGAACTAGCGATGGGCTGCAATATCACGTATGCAATATCGCGGCCCATGCGATATCGCGTCCCATCATACCCCCATGACTGAATAAAAGGTCATCCTTGAGTTCCTTACAAAATATTGGAAAGGTATGGGGTTATTGACTTGAATGGAACTAATGGTGAATGGGATGACATGTGAACGGATCATCATTACAGAACATGACAAAATTAGTGTTCACGACAACAAGAGTGAACACTTTACACATTTGACATCAGGCCTTATTTGGTAGCTGAGAGAGAAGAGAGAAGAGAGAAGAAGTCTGTTGCTGCCAATGCTAAGATTGCACCTTTAGTTGTCCATCCATAAGTGCACCATCAATCTTGTTCCTTGCATGCTGCTTCAGCACCGATCCATTCCAAGTGTTTCATCTAGATCCAATCCGTTGTTGTATGATCACCATCTGCACACAAAACACAACCTTATATTAGCAAGGGTAAATGAATCACAATGTAGTTGATACCTTGCCTCAGTGTAAGGCCCATTGGCTAAGTTGTGATATGGTTGATGTGGATCTGGAGATGTAAAACTGGTGACTACCCAAGGTGTAGGGGTTAGGAGAAAATCAAAAAAATTGGGCCCCGTAACCCCCATGACTAATCACAAACCTCCAATAGCGAGAGAATGGAAAAAGAAAAGGAATAAGAAAGATGAAGAAAAAGAGACAACTGTAACATCAATGAAATGGATGTCAAGATGGAAATGAACAAAAGAAAATTGATTGCAAAAATGTTTAAGGGAAAGAAATTAACTGATGCACCAAATAGGAATGCCAATGGGTCCTCCCCAAAGTAGGCTCATGCCCTTAATGCCCTGACATTCCCACATTCAAAGAGTCCATGGGCTTTGAAAATGTCATTTGGAAGCAAGAGTTAAAGTCTTAACCACAAGAATTGACTAAAAAGAAAACAATGTGTCAACCAAAATATACACTGATGATATAATTGGCAATGAGGTGAACAATGGAGGAACAATGATGGAAAGAAGAGGATGGAATGGAGTCTCAAAAACAAGGTGATGTACAACCCTTTGTGTATTTAATGATTAATGTGACTTAGTAGATCCCATTCCAAATCCAGCCTCAAACAAACCACATCTAGTGACTTCACATTAATGCATTCAGCTAATCCATCCACTTAAAGTAACAAGAACACATCTCTCAAAGAGCCACCACCATTTCGATGAAATGAAAGAGGAAAAAGTAGGAAGCAAGAAAGGGCCTTAGTTAGAGGGAACATGTTTTTAGTTCCATAACCAGTGCTTGTAGCCTAGATGATTATTTCATCTAAGGGGTGTGCTTTGAATCCTCACTGTTTTTTTTTTATCGTGAGAACCACACGATGCAAAGACTTATTATTTTTATTTTTTATTCACTCAGCTCCCCAATATTGGAGTAACATCGGAACGGTAAGAAAAACTCAAGAAGAAAACATCCAAGCACCAAAAAAATGGCCAACACAAATGCATCAAGTTCCTTTGAAGCTACACCCTTTTCAATCCTTGAGTCCTTCCTTAGTTTGAGAAATGCCTAGTCACCGATTTGTTTATAGTTCTTATTATTTTGAAGAAAGGGACTATACAGTTCCAAGCCAAGAGAGACCATAGAAATTTATGGATGCACGGATGATGTGGACTCATTGCCTGTGATATTAAAAGAACCATACCTTAGTATCAACATTATAACTTAAAGGTAAAAATCAAACATTATCAACCAATAGAAAATAGTTCATACCATCATTAAGAGCACTTATTGGGTGACAAACTTAACAAAATGGATAAGACACACAAATAAAAGAAAAGGTATGAACGATGTTGTAAAACAAAAAGAAGAAAAAGTTAAATAAATTTGTAAAACAAAAATGTGTAAAACAAAAACTTAAAAGGAACTGAGGGCCTCAAATGATTAGCCTAGGTGACCATCTCGCCCATGACTGAATTGAAAGGGAGAGATCTAAAATAATGTGCGTTTGTTTAAATTTTTTAAAAGTGTCCAACTTCTCCCAATTGATGTTTTCAGGTTAAGGGTTGGAAGTTGGTGACACTCATACTCCAATGTATCTATACTTTCGTTGTGGTTGCCAGTTGCTCCCCCAGTTAGTTCCATGCATGTTGGTGAGTTGCTCTCTTTATTAGCTATCAACCACCAGGTGTTCTCTTGTTGTGTGGTTGCTACACATAGGCACCTTTGTATGTTAGTCTCTTGGGCACACCGATTGCATACAGGAAATGCTGAGAACTCCTGTATGTCATCACCCTCTGTATCACTGTATGTGATGCATGGAACTTTCTTCTTCTTGATCTTTCCATAAATATTTTCCTTAGATATTTCTAGGAAAAGATTGCAGATGCCTAGGCATGCATTAATGGTGTTGAGCCATGTCCTCCCCATTATAATTGGGAAGTCCCCCTTAGTATTGTTGACCTCTATCACTAGGAAATCAGCTGGGTATGACCAACCACACACAATGGTAATAGTGTCTTCCACAAGTTCCAAGGGAACAGTGATGGACTGGTCAGCCAGCTCTAATTGAATATTGCTCTTCTTTAGTGGAGGTAGGTTCCAGGTTTTATACATTTCTTGCGATATTAGGTTGACTCCGGAACCTGAGTCAAGAAGAGCCTTACGTGGTTCATTCCTAGTGACTTGGAGGTAGATTAAGGGACTTCTAGGGTCAGATAATTTCCTGGGAAGGTGGCCCACCTTTATCTAGTCAGTCACGATATGTGTTAACATAACCGTGTGTGTTGAGCTTTGTTGTTGGTTTGAAGGGAGCTTCGAAGCCTTTCTTGATGAAGGAGTGGTCATAGACTCAACCGCTTGTGGTTGTGAGAGCTTGTTTGGACTGTTGGTTCTAAAGAAGGGTCTTCTCTTTGTACGGTTATTAGAATCAACAATGGGTTGAAGGTTTACAGCTCTCATAGTATTACGTTGCTACGGTTGAGTGGGGAGTTCCCCTTGCATCGTTGGAGTGGGTGGTAGTGGAACTATCGGCGTAAGATGCGGATGGATTTGGAGGATGGTATGCATGTGGAGTGTCTCTTCCAGGGTAGGGAGTCCTAAAATACTTTCAAACTTGGTAGTGACGTTGTGGGGTTACGTGACCCATAGAGTCACTTGAAGAAACCGGTTTCTGCACATAGTAGCCATATGGATCTAGTTGCCGGTAAGGGTATTGTTGTTTAGGCGGTGGCATCCCCCATGATTGTGGGTATTGCCACTGCTAGTGTTGCTCAAGAGGTTGTGGCGGAGTTCCACTTGGATAATACTTCAAGGGTTGGTAGAACTACCTTGGATTACCTTGGGGATAAGGTAACCTTCGGGGTGCTTACAGTTTGTTAAGTCTTGGGTTGAGTGCATACACCCTAGACTCTTACAGATGTGAGATTATTGGGAAACATCCCTTAGGATGGTCATACTAGAAGATCTCACATCCACTGTCATTGTCTGTATCAGAGTCCACAACCTCATCGGTGATAGTCATTTTTCCCTTACCCTTGTTACGTGCATGGTCTAAGTCTCTCCTCTTTTTCTTATCAGAGTTACTACTTCGCTCCTTAGACTCCTCTACGATTTTTAAAACGGTTTTGAATCTACTGTCTAAGGAGTCCCACATTTAATCTACCTTGGCCAACACTTTGATTGTCAATTTTTGAAGTGGAAAGGTCTTTCTATTCACCAAATCTTTAAGTGGTGACTCATCCTCCTCCTCGCAGAATCTTACTCCCTTCTTTCAGAGGGAAGGATCGCAATTATACTCTTCCGCACTTTCTCTTTTCCGTAGCTCCTCTTCTTCCTTAGCTACTTGCTCCAACAGTCTGTGAACTTCATGGGACCTAATTTTTGATAATCTCCCTTGAGCATATGTCCCAAGGGTTCTCCTGGTTTCATGTCTTAGCCCATCTACGAGATGGCGGAATTGATCTCGTTGTGCATAGCCATGGCTTGGGCAACGATGTAGCAATGCATAATATCAGCCCATGGTAGCATCCAAGGGTTCATGATTACCCTGCTTCCATCCTTGGATCTGTTTCCGCAAGTTGGACACTCTGGAGTACGTTTGATATTTATCATTGAATAGTTCTAGCATTGTACTCCATCATCTAATAGATTCCAGTTCTAAGGACTGGTACCAACTTTCTGCTTCTTTTATGAGTGTCCTTGGGAACAACTTTAACTTTTGCCACTCGTTTTTGATATTCTGCAAGGCACAGGCATCATGGAATGCCTGTAGATGGTTCTGCGGATCAGCGTTGTATCCCCCCTCAAACCGGGGGATATTATTCATGTCAAGTCTCTTGATCCGGCTATCTTTTTGGTGCCTTGTAGGTATCCTCACAGCCTCTGTAATATCTAACATACTCTAGGTTGCAAGTAGGGGTTCATAATTGTTATCTCTTTCATGGTGTCTGTGATGCCTACACGATTTCCTACTTTCTCTTCTACCATGCCTTGATTCTCTCGAATGTCCTTGACCTTGCTCTCGACTCTCTCGTCGAGGGTTCTCATTATGCTTACCTTTATCCTCACGGTTGTATTCCTTGTGACTACGCCTTGATGTGGAAGGAGAGGATGAATGATGTGATGAAGGTGAAGAAGAAGGGGAACCATTGCCATGATGATGTTTCTTACCTTCTCTTTGATGGTTACGGCCCCGATCGTGATGACGATCAGAATGCCCGCCCTTGTCATTTGTTTGTGTTCCCTCATTAAACACTTGGTGTTCATGGGGATCAGAACCAGGGCTAGAATCATAGAGTGTAGGTCCTGATACCCCACCTCCTCACCATTGTTAGGAGGGGGAACATCATTTGATGGAGAGCCCATTATAACTAGTTCACCATCTCCAATTTCGCTTAGGACGTGCAGGACCCGTTTACCCTTCAATGATGTATGGTAGCTCTCCTGCCACGAGTCCCTTAAACGTTGCACTGCTATGGGATGGTAATCCCTTGTGTCATAATCACATGCAATGTATTCAGCGTATAGCTGTGTCATGTCTATCTGTGCAAGAGCACGAAGGAGCATGCTAGGGACTGCACAATCTGGGGGTAATACTATGTTACCTTGCAAGTCTCGCCAACGCAGTTGTTCATCCTGATGGAGGATGAAGGTAAAATTGGGTATATACTCATCGTGATGAATATACACTACCTGATACTCTTGAGGAATTGGCGGATCTGGGTTACGTGTGTTAAGTGCTTTTATGAGAAGAAGAAGACATTGTTTATCTTGTCGGTGTGCTACTAACCGTTGTTTAAATTTTCTTCTAATTAACCTTAAGGGTTCGTTTAAGCTTCCCAATCATGTGGATATTTTCCTATGTTCTACTTAGCGCACAAACAACTTAGTCCCCGGCAACGGTGCCAATGATGAGTGGCGAGGTACCCCTACACTCAACCATACGAATACGGGCGTTACACGCATGATCCGGTCGAACTCCGCAGACTAAGTGCCTACACGCCTTATGGAACACCTAAGGTTAATCAATCGTTGTCCTTCCAAGCCTACTTGTATTTGTCACAGTTGTATTATTAAGTAAGCTTGAGGAATGTGATTTTTATATCTTTTATGTTTTTATCGCCTATGCTAAGAGAGGAAAGGGTGAAGAGACTAAGTAACTAACTTTAACTAACTAAGCCTTAATTATCCTAGCATCAGTATCCATTCCCACTTGTCGTTTCACACCCTGAACCTATGCAATGCTACTGGGATTACCAAACGCTATTCGTTACTGGGATTACCAAGTGTAACGCACGTGCTCGAAGTGGTCGTACTGAATGCACTTAACTATGAGAGTTGAGGGTTGAGAGAGATTAAGTCCTAAGAAAGCATTTAAACAATTAACAATAATTAAATTCCTATTTAGCTTAGTCCATGCACTACAAGGTTTATCCAAAAGTTCGTTTTTATTGTTGTACACAATTGTGTGCTCAAGTACAAAATTGCTCGAATAAAGATCCGTTCACTTTGGGACTCCTATTGCAGGCACATGGAAATTATTCTAACTCTGGAATGGAAAAATGACAAGAGTTTGGCTAAGGTCTAGATCTAGATGAAGAAACAAGGGAGAGCTGCTTCTTATTTAGAGAGCGACAGGCTGTGATATCGCGTATGCGATATTGCAGCTTCCGACGCGATATCACGACCCATGCGATATCGTGTCCTATCAAGTATGATCGCTTCAAGCATGCGTATGACTCTTAGTAATCCTAACAACGCTTAACGTTTGGTAACTTAGCAGTGTTATATGTTTTTAGGATGTGCACAAAAAGTCGGATTGGATACTTATGTTAGGGTAGTTGATTATTAATTAGCAATTAGATTAGTTGAATTGATTATAAATTGAGTTTCAACCTATTATTAATCGTAGAACAATAAAATATAAAATAATAAAAATCATATGCCTCACTCTGGACTAAACCATACATGACAAAGCTACCACTAGTCCAAGTGGGAAGATAGCGAACTGCGATCAAGGCATAGTGATCTATATGCCACAACTAGTCCAATCCATGGAATTCAATTGGATCGTGCATGAATGGTTGTGATTCGTATGGTTGGGCATAGGGGTACCTTGTCAATTATCACATTAGTATCATGAAAGTTAGTTAGATATTGACTCAACAAAGTGGTAGACTAACATTAGATGTAATAAGAAAAGATCATGTAGATATTTTGTTACAATATTATATTTTTGTTTTAAATATTCAGTCTAATAGCAAACAAGAAGAATGTGACACTCATCCTCAAGATCATGTCAATCACACATAGCCTACATGTATTTTTTTCCTTATGAAGTTGCATCCATCTTCCACTTTCTATCTTAACATGATGTGAACTCAACAAAACTTGCAATGCAACATTTCATTGGAAGGAGTACAATTGTTGATATTTTATTGAAAGGAGTACAATTGCTAGTAGATAGTGAATTCTTTTCTGGTTGAGAGGCCAAGTACCATATGGTTAGACTTTGTTATGGAAAATAATAAATATCATGATGACGCACGAGAATTATTATAGGTGTGTATTGGGTGGACTTTGTCATGAAAAACAAATAATTATCATCATTATTTGGTTGAGAGGCCAACCACCCATAGGTGGAGTTTTTCATGAGCAGTAACTAATGTTCATCATAGCGCTAAGCCATCAAATAGAACATTCAATTTTAAGGTGGTGTAAATTTATGCAAATATTGCTAATGACACTTTGATAGTTGATTGGAATAGTAGGAGAGAGATAGTAACATTCTTCATCTAGTTTATTAAATATAATGTGATGTAAATAAAACTGTTTTTTGCCTTCTACAATAAACCACAATTGTGTGGACTAGTTGGCAAATATTTTTAGGATTTTGTTGCACTTCCTCCTAAAAAATATTTCATTTTCTCAACCATTGCATTCATTCAACATACCATCTGTGGTTTTGTGAATTCTTAAGACCTACTTTAGAGAATTTGTCTTGCCTTAATATGAGTGTATGCAACCAATAATACTTTTAATAAATTGCATTTACATTGAGCAAGGTGTTTGCATCTTCACCTTTTAATTTTTTCATTTTTTTACATTCTTTTAATATCTTTCTAAAAAAATTTACGACGTTGAAGTCCCAAACAACACATCCATGATCCATACCGTACCTTATACGAACGCATCCTTGAGGGAATGTTTAAAAGTCGTCAATTTCAAAACGCTCATAACCATTTGTCCTTGTTGAAATTGCACGTTCTGCTATTTAAAAGAGCCATCCCATCTTACAAAACATCCCCTGGTGCAATACCCTCGTTTCCAAGATTGTGACGCGCTTCTTTTTGTTTATGGGCATGGTAGGTGGGATAGCCGTGTTCTTCTTAAACCCTATCGCTGTTAATGGGCTGAAACCGCGATAACATCTGCTCTCTTCGAATTTCCGTACCGAGAAAAAGGAGCCACGTCCTTAGAATCTTACATTCATTCAGGCTGAAGCTCGACCGTAACAAGTAGTCACTCAAGGCCACGCCAAACAACAAAAATGGATGCAGCAGCAGCTGCTGCAAAAATTTGGATTCCAGGTTCTCTGGTATGCGCCTTGATTTACACGTACTATGCAGTTCTGCATCTGCCAAAAGGATTTCTTCGTCTGTTAGCGCTTTCAATCGTTTTAGGTATGCTCGTGTACGTCCCCTGGCAAATTCAATCATTCCATTTACGTGCCATTTGTTCGTTTCTGTTTCTATGGCTCGGCGTATTCAAGCTTCTCATGCTCTGTTTTGATGCGGGCCCTCTCACAACTCGCTGGGCTATGCAGAGCCCTCTTCATTTCATTAGCGTAGCTGTTTTCCCCATCAAAATTCAGGATCCCAGTTTTGCTCCCAAATCTGAAGTTGCACAAAAATCTGACACATCGAATGCCAAGATCCTGGTTCTGGAACTGTGCATCTTATCGTTGATTATATACTCTTATTCATTTAGGGAGCTCATCCCCCACAATATACTGTTGTTGCTGTACTGTTTTCATCTGTATTTTGCATTGGATATTGTTCTGGGATGCTTGAGAGCCCCTGTCAATGCTCTGTTGAAGGTGCCTTTGGAGCCCCAGTTTAACAGGCCATACCTTTCTTCCTCCCTGCAAGACTTTTGGGGCCGCAGATGGAATCTAATTGCATCGCTTGTTCTCAGAGAAACCGTGTACAATCCTGTCTTGAATTTGTTGCGGGCTATCCATAAACCTTATCTGCCGAGGAAGGGGAATAGCGATCATGGAAGGCAAAAATTCCCTCTCTGGACAAGAGCAGTGGCTACAGTGTTGACTTTCCTTGTATCTGGTCTGATGCATGAACTCATCTTTTTCTACATGAGCAGGAGAAGGCCGAGTTGGGAGCAGACTGCATTTTTCACCCTGCATGGCTTATGTGTTGTGGCTGAGATTGTGTTGGAAAGAACGATTGCTCACATTTCACTGCCAAAGTTTGTTACTGTGCCTTTGACTCTTGGGTTTATTTATGTGACGGCCGTTTGGTTATTCTTCCCTCCAATTATAAGATATGGTCTAGATACTGAAGCAATTCAGGAATTCTCAAGGTTTCTGTTTCCTGGGAAATGAATAATGAATAATATGAAGCCAAATTGTAGCGGCCTGATGAGACGCTACGATATCGCGTACGCGATATCGCGTCCGTCCTTGCGATATCGCGTATGCGATATCGTGGTCAGCTGCCATATCTATAAATAAGGGGCGGCACTCCCTTCATTTCCCAATAGAAGTACAGAACCTCTGGCAGTTTGAACACTCCAGAGTTAGATTAATTTCCCATGTGCCCACAGT
>MNCI01015272.1:145034-158464 GCA_015680685.1 Gnetum montanum
TGCGTTACGTGTGGTGATCCGAGTAACGATTAGCGTTTGGTAGCCACAGTTGCATAGTTCAGGGTGTGTCCGGTAAGTGGGAACGGATGCTGATGCTAGTTAATTTAGACTTAGGACGTTAGTTAGAGTTAGTTAGTTTCTCAACCCTTTTCCTCATAGCTTAGAAGATAAACTGAAAAATACCAAAAAAATCATATACCTCAGACTTACTTAACCATACACCGTGACACATACAAGCAAGCCTGAGAAGACAACGAACGATTAACCCCAAGTGTTTCTTTTGGCGTTAAGGCATTTAGTCTACAGAGTTTGACCAGATCGCGCGTACACGCTCGTATTCGTATGGTTGAGTGTAGGGGTACCTCGCCACTCATCACGGCCCATGTTTTACTTTGATAAATGTCTTTGTGCATATGTAATATACTTCCATGCTGGATGCAGGCTTTTTCATTTATTTACGCCTATTTTCTGGCAATCAAGCATTTAATTGATTGTGACTATTCTCTGGCCACCTTGCTTCTGGCTGCGTACTGTCAGAATTGAATGGACGGTGACAAATTTTTCATTAATTAATTTTACAGGGATATGAGCCAAAATCATTCTTGCGTCTTTTTGGCAATATTTTGTTTGTTTTTTCTTTTTCTCTAATTTTACTATTTTCCATAATTGGCATGTTGTAAATTTATCAAAAGGAGGTTCACTATTTTAAAGCTTTACAGTTTAAACCTAACCCTAACCCTATATATGTGTGCCTTGGGAAGGACTTTGGGCATTGTTGTGTGTGATTACAAAGTGTTGTGAGCTTTTGTTGTGTTGGAGGAGTTATTGAAGGAAGTTTGGTTATTTGTTAGCCAAACATTGCACTAGATTGCGCAGCTTGCTGTAATTTCTCTCATTCCTATTCTATTACAATAAATGCAAATCTTTGTTTTAGTGAACGTAGGCACATTGTTGAACTACATTAAAACTTGGTGTCCTTTTTGTGTTTGTTTTTGTTTGCATGTTTTTTTTCATTGATTTTTTTTTGCACTGTCGTGTTTTTTGTGTTTTGCATTCTACTGTTTTACCAACTCACTGATTTTGGTTGGGCTTTGTTCTTCCGTTACAATTCCATTTTGTGCAACAATTGGTATTGGAGTGATAGTTAAACGCAATTAGAATGATCTATAGGTTTTGAATGCAAAATTTGAGGTGGAGAAATTCAACAGCAAGAATAACTTTGGCTTATGGTAGATTAAGGTCAAAGATGTGCTCATGCAAGAGGGCTTGCATAAGGCACTGTTGGGTAAGGCTAAGAAGCCTATTGGTATGTTTGATAAAGATTGGAAGGATTTGGATCTCAGGGCTCAAAGTATGATAAGATTAAGCCTCGTAGATCAAGTTTTATTCAATGTGGCAAAGGAGGATTTTGCTGTTAGGTTATGGACTAAGCTAGAGAGCTTGTACATGATAAAGTCTTTGACAAATAAGTTGTATTTGAAGACAAAGCTCTACGACTTCAAGATGAAGGAAGGCCCGTCTACTGTAGACCATTTAATGCTTTGAATGAACTCATTTGTTATTTGTCAAGCATTAAGGTTGAAATAGAAGAGGAGGATCACACTCTTATCCTTCTTAAGTCACTTCCACCTTCTTATAAACCTCTTGCTAAGATGCTGCTCTATGGTAAGGATATCATAGAATTGGAAATAGTGACTGTAGCTCTTTTGTCAGAAGAAAGGATAAAGTCTACAATTGCAGAACAAACTACTAAAGATTTAATGGCTGAAGGTCGTACTATTGAAAGAGGGTCTAAGAAATGTCTTTTCAGATCAAAGTATAGATTTGGAAAGGGCACCAAGAAGAATGTGGAATGCCATTATTGCCACAAGAAGTGGCATTTCACGAAGGAGTGTAGAAAGCTAAAGACATAGGAAGAAACCAAGCAAAAACCTGAGGAGGCATCTACTTCCAACAAAGAGGAGGCCAATACTATTAACACCAACAAACTAGAAGGTGTTCTTGGAGGCATGGAATGAGTTGAACAAGGTGAATGGATTCTTGATTTAGGAGCTTCATGGCATATTACTCCTCATAGATCTTGGTTTTATACATACCAAGAAGTTGATGACGGATCACTCCTAATGAGAACCTATGACAAAGTAGAATTGTGGGCATTAGCATGATTCAAATCAAGTGTTATGATGGCACTATTAGGAGTCTCACAGATGTCAAACATGTGCCAAAAATGAGGAGAAATCTCATCTCTCTTGGAGCTTTGGATGGATTGGGTTGCAAGTTTGTTGGAGATAGTGGCTTGCTTAGAGTCAATAGAGGATGCCTAGTAGTTTTGAAGGCAAGGAAGGAAGGAAACCTCTACAAAATTCCGGCACATATAGTTGTTGAAGATGCAAATGCAACTGATGGGCATTTTGCTGCTACATCAATGTTATAGCATAGATGTTTGGGTCATGTTAGTGAGGTTGGATTGAAAAAGTTGTTGGAGAATGAACTTCTTCCAAGTTTGCAGAAAACTAAGTATGACTTTTGTAAGCATTGTGTGTATGTTAAACAATGTAGAGTGAAGTTTTCTTGTAACATAATGAGATGCAAAGATGTGTTGGATTTGGTGCATAGTGATGTTTGGGGTCCTTCTCCTCAACCATCTTTGGAAGGTGCACGATACTTCATCACCTTCATTGATGTAAATCAAGAAAGGCATGTGTTTTTCCTCTTAAAGCTAAATCAGATGTTTTTCAAAAGTTTAGGGAATTTAAGGCCCATGTAGAGAGAAGTACTAAAAAGAAGGTTAATATCTTTGAATAGATTGTGGTGGTGAATACATCTCTAAAGAGTTTGAGTCATTTTGCAAATTTGAAGGTATTAGAAGATATTTTATAGTTCCAGGTACTTCTCAACAAAATGGAATTTAAGAAAGAATGAATCATATACTTTTGGAATGTGCTAGAAGCATGATGAATTTTGCAAAATGAACAAAGGCTTATGGATGGGGCCAATTAACACTGCATGTTACTTGGTGAATCGAACACCATCTCTTGCTATTAATGGCAAGACTCCAGAGGAGGTGTGGAGTGGAATTCCAAGAAAATATGGACATCTTAAAATCTTTGGTTATTTAGCATATGCTCATGTTCTAGACATTTAGAGAAGCAAGCTTGATCCAAAATCCAAGAAATGCATCTTTCTTGGTTATGTAGAAGATACTAAAGGATATAGGCTCTGGGATCCTACTTCAAGGAAGGTCATCTTTAGTAGGGATGTCATCTTCAATGAATCATCCATTTAGCAAGGTGAAAGCAAGGATGCTAGTGAAACAAGCCAATGTAGAGAAGATGCTCAAGTCGAAATGGAGACTTTCAAAAATGATGATGAGAAGGAGAATGAAGAGGTATCACAACAACGAGAGCTTGGTGATACACAGATTGAGGTGGAGTATTGACAACCTCATGTTGAGCCCAGAAGATCCTCAAGACCTAGCAAGGGTATACCTAAAGTCAGGTATGATGATGAGTATGCATTTCTATCATTGATTGTAGAAGTAGATGAGTCAATGTCTTATTAAGAGGCATTGAAGAGTGCCCAACGCAAGAAGTGGCAACCTACCATGGAGGAAGAAATACATTGTCGTTTGAAAAATCAGATATGGGAGATGGTTAAGCTTCCTAAAGGAAGGAAAGCCATAGATTATAGATGGTTATATAAGGTGAAGCATGTCATAATTGGATAGGTTGATTACTTTAAATCAAGGTTGGTTGCCAAGGGTTATCTTCAAAGGTTTGGAATAGATTTCTTTGATGTGTTTGCACCAGTTGCAAAGCTTGCTTCCATTCGAGTTATTTTGGCATCATCTACAGTGGAAGATCTTGAGTTAGAGCAAATGGATGTTTGAACAATCTTCTTACACGAAGACCTTGAAGAAGGAATCTACATGAAACAACTAGAGGGATTTGTGGTTAATGATAAAGAAGATCTAGTGTGCAGACTCAAGAAGTCCCTATATGATTTGAAGCAAAGTTCTAGACAGTGGTACAAGAGGTTTAATTCTTTCATGTGTAAGATTGGTTTCTAGAAAAATCTTGCAGACCCTTGTGTGTACAATTACAAGTGTGCAAATGGTATTTGATGAGTGGTGGAGTAATTCAACATCCAACCATATGAGATACGAGTGTTCATGTGCAGCTTGGTTGAATTTCGTGGACAAAGCAATGTGTGTATGCTAGTAATTGGTTTAAGTTCGTGATTGTTGTCTTCCCACATGAGTTATTAAAATCTATGCGTATGGTTTAACTCACAGTGGGGTGTATGATGTGTTGATGTTGTCGGTCCATATTTCTCCTAGTACACATAAAGTAAATGAAGTGGTTTCTAAGTCTAAGTAAATAGCAAACAAATCTAGTTTATCCTAGGTGATGGACATTTGTTTTTGATTCTCCTCACACATCTTGAACTTATGTAATTATTACTAGGATTACCAAGTGATGAAGTGTTTGTTGGTAGCTGCGTTTACTAGGCCGTGTATACGGGGGTCCTATATACACAGCTACGTCGATGCGGTCCCATATGTGCTGCCCTGTCAACGCGGCCCCGTCAACGCATCCTTCCATGTGTTGACGTGGCCTCGTTTACACGGCACCTATTTTGGCCTATAAATAAGAGGGCCTTCCACCTCATTTAGATACCTTTTTGTCAATTGTAGCGAAGCTCTTGCAGTTTGTTCCTGTGAGAGATAGAATATTTTCTAAGTGCTTGTAGTAGGTGTAAGAAGGTGTCTGGCTCTTTATTCGAGCACTGATGTATCTGAGCCCATTGGCATGAACGACAATAAAGACGAGCTTTCAAGCATTCCTTGTAGCATTTTGGACTTAGCTATTTCTATGCATTTCTAGCTTAATATTTATATGCTTTGATAATTACTTAAGTTTCTCTTATTAGTAGTTTAATCGTTATCACTTATTCATAGTTCATAGAAACCATAAGTACGACCATCTCGAATGTAAACCCAACGCTTGGTAACCTAGTGACGCTTAACGTCTGGTAACCCAGTAGTGGTTAGGGAATGCTCAGGACGTGCCCGGAAGATGGGATCAGATACTTATGCTAGGAATAATTAAGATACAAATTAGGATAATTATAGATTAGATAATATTTCATCCCTGACTTTCCATACCTTAATTAGACGCCAAAAGGTAAAGTAAAAAGCCATAAAAATCAGTTGCCTCAATCTCACTTAACCATCGCCGCTAGATACTCACAAGTGAGGTTGAGAAGACAAAAACCGTTCTAACAAAGGGTTTTGCTGGTTAAGGGTCTAGTGTATGTTAAGCGCTTACAATCTACAGAATTCGACCGAGTTGCGTGTGAACGCCCGTGATTCGCATGGTTGGGCGTAGGGGTACCTAGCCACTCATCATTGGCACCATTGCTGGGGACTATTAGTCTTAGATGCATCATCTAACCTTAGCGAAATTATTATTCACATCGTTGGAATGGACCCAGGATAGTAACATTTACACACGCTAGGCGGATTAAAGTAAAAAGTAAGGTACATCGAGTAAATGGATCATCTAACCTCCAACATGTCTTCTCACAGGCGAGATGTATCCAACCCACTGATGCCATAAGAATGTCGAGTGGTATACAAGCATCCCGATGAATGTGTCCCTAACTTCACATTCATCCTACATCAGGATGAGCATCTGCAATGGCGGGACATGGAAAGCAGCATCATACTACCACCCGACCGATCGGCTCTTGGAATGCTATTCCACAATCTTGGCAGATTAGGCATCCAGGACTGTGGTATGGAGTACGTCATGAAGGACCATGACTACTAGGACTATCATCCCACTAAGGCCCAATGAGCACAAGATCAGCAGTAGGCAGAACAATACGAACACATGAAGGGGAAGCATTTCAGTAACCCCTTATTCTTGCAAGGGCTGCAGGACGATGGGGAACCTATCTTTCATGATTTCCATTCAGCCAAACTTCCTTTGGGGCAGCAGGTCCTCTAGTCCATTATCCAGAACAAGCCACCAAGTGACCGAGATCCCCAAGGGGATGGAGGGTCACGTTGAAAAAGTTATGGCTCAGGCAAGGATGGATAGGATGATTGAGGTCGTCGCCAGAGTAGAGGGGGAGATCGACACCAGGGTGGTGACAATCCCTCTCCCTCTTCTCCATCCTCTTGCTCCCTAATACCTTCATCTAGTTCAGATTTTGATCATAACCGTGGTAGAAAGGAGCAAGGAGATGGTGTTGTAAGGATCGAAGGGACCAGCGTGGGAAAACGTGCGACCAATCGTGCAAGGCTCACCATCATGAAAGGAGGGGTAGTTGAAATCATTGTAGAAATTGTGGTGCCTAGCAGAACTATGACTCAGATGAGCCATTGTTGGCTACTCGGAGCATGCTCCATATCACTGAGGTAGTTTAGATACCCAGCAGGCACGTGAATGACAGCAGGATCAAACGCATTGACATGAATAATATTTCCAAATTTGAAGGGGGATACAATTGTGATCCGTAAACCCACCTACAGGTGTTCCATGATGCTTACACCCTGCAGAATATTGATAATGATTGGTAGAAGCTTAAGCTGTTCCCTCGCACACTCATCAAGGAAGCAAAAAGCTGGTATTGATCTTTGGAACCGGAATCAATCAGAAGATGGAGTACAATGATTGAGATTTTCAATGACAAGTATCAAATATACTCTAGACTGGCAAATCTAAGACGTCAGATCGGTGCAAGGTAATCATTAGATTGGCAAATCCAAGGATGGAAGCAAGGTAATCATGAACCCTTGGATGCAACCATGAGTAGATACTACTCATTGTTACATCGGTGCCCTGGTCATGGCTACTCTCAACAGGCACAACTTCACCATATCATTCATGGGCTCTGTTTTGAAATAACAAAGACCCTTGGCATTACGCCCAGGGATGATTATCAGAACCGAGGGTCCATCAACTGCAGCACCTCATTGAGAAAGTGGCCAAAGAAGAGGGGGAACTCAGAAAAAAGGTGAGTGCAGAAGAGTTTAACCGGGATCCTTTCCTCAGAAAGAGGGAAGTCTAATTTTGCAAAGATGAGGAGGAATCACCACTGGAAGCAGCAGTGAACCGAAAAACCTTGTGTTTACAAAAGTTTTCATTTGAAATATCAGCAAAGGTTGATAAGATGTGGGACTTTTTAGATGAAAAATTCTAAAGTGTGCTAAAAAATGCAGAAGGGTCCAGAGAACAAGGTAATGATCGTGATTGACGTAGGAAGAAGGAAGCTAAATGTGCCTAACATAAGG
This sequence comes from Gnetum montanum, assembly GCA_015680685.1. Classification (NCBI taxonomy): domain Eukaryota; kingdom Viridiplantae; phylum Streptophyta; class Gnetopsida; order Gnetales; family Gnetaceae; genus Gnetum; species Gnetum montanum. The sequence goes on from MNCI01015272.1 coordinate 152,338, forward strand.
GTAAGGGCAAAGTGGCTGTAGCAGAACAAGTGTAGACTCTGACATGGAGGAGGACGATGAATGTGGCATATGCCAATACGAACATTCTAAATGGTATTGCCATGTGGTGTCACATCTCCAAGAGTCTGGGGTGTATGCATTGAATCCTCACCTGGCAAGGAGGCAAACACCCCAAAGGTTGTGTGACCCACAAGGCAATCCCAAGTAGTTCCACCAGCAACAACAAGGATATTATCCAAGTCGAGCACCACCACAACCTTATGAGCACTTCTGGCAGTGGCAGCACCCACAAGCATGGGGAATGCCACCTCCAAGGCAGCAGTACCCTTATCGACAGCAAGATCCCTATGGGTACTATGTTCAGCAACCAGTTTCTTCACGGGACTCTTCCAGCCACGCCACATTTTAGAATTATTACCATCCCCCAGAATATTTTTGATCGTAATCACCATCACCTAGGGGGGAAAGCCTGCATCTTTACTATCCTCCATCACCTTCTCCTGCCACTCCTTCTCCACAACATCCCACTCAGCTACCACTTGCTCCACATATGTAGGGGGAGATACCACCACAGCCACAGCAAAGAAACGCTATGAGGGTTGTTAACCTACAACTGGCACCTCAGCCGAGTGGACCAGAACCCAAACCACAAAAACATCCTTTCTTTCGGTCCAAAAATCTAAACATACCCTCACATACACCTGTAGCTAGTGCCTCTAAACCACAAAGCGCCTCCACTATTCCACAGCTCGAGCAGCCTTCAAACCACACACCCTCCAACATACAAACATTAATGTTCACTCATGAGTAACTGACTAGATAAAGGTAGGACATCTTCACTAGAAATTGACTGATCCGAGAAGCCCCCTCATCTATCTTCAGGTGGTAGGGAATGAGCCATGTAAAGCTCTTATAGACTTGGGGTCAAAAGTCAATTTGATCTCACATGACATGTACAAGAAATGGAACCTACCCCTGTTAAAGAAAAGCAACGTTCGGCTCGAGCTGGCAAACCAATCCATCATCGTTCCTTTGGGATTAGTGGAGGATATTGTGATCACCATTTGTGGGTGGAGAATTCCAAGGGGAACTTCTCAATCATAATGGGAAGAGCCTGGCTGAGCACGGTGGATGTAAGACTAGGACTTCGAGATCTTTCCCTCGAAATCTCAAAGGAAAATCATTTTGAAAAGATCAAGAAGAAGCATGTTCCATGCATCGCATACAACGACTCAGGGTGCAACTGTATGTAGCAGTTATGGTCCGCTAAGCGGACATCCATTCAAGCATGCAGTCGGTGTACCGAAGAATCGCTAGTTCAACAGTGCCTGTATGCAGCATCCACCAATCAAGAGGGCACCCAGTGGCTGATAGCTGATCCTGTTAATAGCACATTGTGCATGGAACCATATGAGGGGCTTGTATGAGCCTCTATAGAAAGTATGGATAAAATGGAAGAGGTTCATCAACAAGTCTCCACTGTTGAGGGCCATGATGATTGGGGAAAGCTGCAAATCCCTAAGAGCTTCAAACAAGAGCCCCTGGAGCTTAAATCCTTACCGGTGCACTTAGAATATGCATTTCTGCAAAATGGGAAGATGGTAATTATCAATTGCACCCTTGCTCCTGAATAGAAGAAAAATTTGCTGAAGGTGGTAAACAAATGGGATGTTGCATTTGCATGGTCATATCTTGAGTTGACCGAAGTTGATCCCAAGGTCTACCAACATCAAATCTATATTGACCCCTCCATGAAGCCACAACATCAACCACAAAGGCAGTTGAACCCTAGATTGAAGCAAGTCATCAAAGATGAAATCGAATAGTTGCTCAAAGCAGGGTTCATCTATTCCATCATCGATAGCGAATGGGTTAGCCCACTCATTATTGTGCTAAAGAAGGATGGCAACTAGAGGGTCTGTATAGATTTTCGATTGCTCAACATGGCTACCTTCAAGGATCACTTCCCACTCCCATTTTTGGACTAGGAATTGGACAGCATCATAGGGCACCATTATTACAAATTTTTGGATGGTTATAGTGGCTATAACCGAATTCAAATTGCATCAGAGAACCAGGCCAAAACAACTTTCACAAGTCCATGGGGGACTTTTGCATACAAGAAGATGTCTTTTGGCCTGTGTAATGTGCCTGCCACTTTCCAACACCTTGTCCTCAGCATCTTCCAGCAGCAGATTGGCAATGAGGTAGAGGTATTTATGGATGACTTCTCTACCTATGGGGCCACGTTCGAGTAGGCCTTGGACAGCCTTGAGCAAGTTCTAAAAAGGTGTGTAGACACTAACCTGCGGCTCAATTGGTAGAAAAGCCATTTAATGGTCCAATAAGGCATTGTGTTGGGACATCGTATCTCACAGATAGGGATTAGCATGGATCCTATAAAGATCAGGGTCATCCAAGGAATCACTTGAAAACCAAGCACTGTAAAAGATGTTCGGTCATTCCTTGGCCACACTGGTTACTACCGACGCTTCATTGAAAATTTCTTGAAGATTGCCAAGTCGTTGATAGAACTCACAAAGAAAGATGCTTCGTTCATATAGACCAAGGAATGTGAATCTACATTCCAATTGCTTAAATAGAAGCTCGTAGAGACTCTAGTTCTATGGGCACCTGATTGGTCGAGGCCCTTCCACATCATGAAGAATGCATCCAATTATGCCTTGGGAGCCATGCTTACATAGTGTGAGGATCAAAAAAGTCCATACTATATCCACTGTGCAAGCCGTAGCATTGTGGGTGCCCAACTTAACTACACCACCACCAAAAAGGAGTTGATGGCAGTGGTGTTCGCCTTGGAAAAATTTTGACACTATGTGCTTGGATACAAGGTGTTTGTGTATACAGACCATAATGGTATTTGATTCCTAATGAACAAACGAACGGTGAGCCCTCGCATCATTCGATGGCTAGTGATTCTTCAGGAATTTGACCTCACCATGGTAGACTGGAAGGGGACTAAGAATGTGGTTATTGACCACTTGTCTTAGTTGCAATGGGATGACGTAGAAGAGGAGGAGCCCCTCTCTGACCAATTTCTGGATGAAAATCCTCTTTGTGGGTGTAGTCGCAGAATCACCTTGGTTCAGTCACATTCTCACCTACCTCACCACTCAAGAATTGCCAAAGGAGTGGAACCATCAGTAGAAACAATAGTTTCTCCATAAGGCCAAGCGCTTCATGGAAATCAATGGCCACCTTTACAAGGTGTGCATAGATGGCATGGTTCGATGGTGTGTCCCTGATGATGATACGTTGTGCATCCTCCAAGATGTTCATGAGGGCCCTTGTGGGGGCCACTATGCTGGATGCTGCACAACCATTAAAATCCTGCTTGCAGGATATTACTGGCCCACCATCTTCAGGGATGCACAATGGTTCGCCCACTCTTGCAAACGATGCCAGAGAGATGGTGGGATGACTGCACGGATGGAGGGACCTCAACAATGGATCCAACCACTAGAGCCCTTCGACATCTGGGGCATCGACTTCATGGGGCCCATCACACCCTTATCCAACGGAAAGGCATACATCATTGTAGCTATGGACTACTGTACAAAGTGGGCAGAGGTGGCCGTTGTCGTCGACTGTTCTTCAAACACTGCCGCACGATTTGTCCAACAACAAATCATCAACAGGTTTGGGGTGCCACGTGCACTCATCTTAGATAATGGCACTCATTTCACGGGTCTCACTTTTCGAAAACTCATGCAACACTTGGGGGTCACCCATAAATTTACCACACCTTACCACCCCCAAGCCAATAGACAAGCCGAAGTTACCAATAGGGAGATCACTAGGATCCTTACTCGAACCATCAACAAATATAGGAGGGATTGGAGCTCCAAACTTAACGATGCTCTCTAGGCCTATTTCTCCACTTGGAAACTTCCTGTCAGGTACTCTCGCTATGAGTTAGTGTATGGAAAGTTACTGAAACTTCCAATCCAAGAAGAACTCTGGACACTATCCACAGCCAGTGACTTAGGCCTTGACCTACCGCTAGCACAACATGAACGCCTTATCAACTTAAGTGTGCTAGATGAGAATCGATTAGTGGCCCTGTCTTCAAATGAGATCCACAAGGCCTACAATAAGAAATGACATGACCTTAGGATTCAGAAAGTCACATTCCAATGTGGAGACAAGGTGTTATATTGGAACCCCTCACATGTATCTCAATCGACCAAGTTTCAAACACTATGGGAGGGACCTTACATTGTCTCCGAAACCTTACCATTTGAGGTCTTACTTATCCACAAACTTGAAGACCCCACAAGAATGTAGTTGGTCAACCAAAAAGAACTGAAACCTTTCCGTGAACTCCACTTAACAAATGATACCACCTCATCATCACCAGGATAGCCTCGCTCCATATTTTGCATCTCCTCCTTTTGGCCCAATTGTGGGGGGGACTGTCGCCCATGCTAATCCATTCCACTACACCCCTCAACCCCTTTTTGGAATTTTTTGTTTTATACTTTTTTGTTTTTTCAACATCGTTCATACATTTGTCAATTCTTGTTAATTTTTTCCTTTCTTTAGTTATTTTTTCATTTCTTTGTTGTTTTTTATCTATAAGTATGTGTGTTTAATTTTCCATTGTTTGCTAATAAGATTGTCTTATTATCGTCAGGTGTCTAGCGTAGATGGTTTTCATTGCAATGGGTCGTGTAAAATAGTTCACCTCATTATCTCGCTCTCACCCTCGCATTGTTGTCTTTGGACTTTATGTCTATTTTTCGTCTCATAGAATCGGCAATGAGTCCACGTCATCCATCCATCCACCCACTCCATGGTTTTCCTTCCTTTGGGAACATGCAACCCCTTCACTTAAAAACATTGTAATTAATGTGTGACTTGTGTAGTTCTCAGACTTGGGGATGACCCAATGGTTTGAATCAGGTGTGACTTTAAGGGGAATGCAACACTCGTCGCCCTCTCATATCCCCTGGGTTGCTAGTGTCTCCTCATGGATTTCTTACCAATCCACGTCCTTCTCTACAAGGAAGGCACTAGGTAGTTCAACCTTGCATGGTGTAGTCCTCACCGAAAAAATTCAAAAAATTCAAAAAAAAAACATGAGGATTCAAAGCACACCCCTTAGACCACCTCTCATGGGCCACCAAAATGAGTTATGGGACTCATTCCGTCCCCTCTAACTTAGTCCCATTTCACTTCCTTCCTCTCATGCTTATTGGAGTGGTGTTTTCTTGTGGTTGCACCTTGATCCTTAGTGGACATATGGGGCTTCGCCTATTGCTGCGAGGTCACTGTATGTGGATGGTTTTGGGTCTGAACTCAGGAATGGTCCTACCAGGTCACTTATCCACAAATTCACACGGGGTTTCACATGAACAATGATTGGAATTCCACTCCTCTCATCTTTCTCTTACTCATTTCTCTCTCTAACTCACCTCACTGCCCATCTTATGTTTTGAAGGTTTGTTGTGATTTCCATGTACCTCTAATGCCTTGGCGAGATCTTCTGGATGGGAGTATTAACTTGCGAGCACCATTTCTTGACCCCGAGGCCCACGGACTCTAGTGTTGAGGATATGCAAGGGCTACTAAGGCTACCGCCTGCTATAGGGAGGACCCACTTGTATATTCTTGGTCTCGCTTGTTAGTCTCCCATCCTTTTGATTTCGTGGTTGATTATTTTATTGGTCCCATCGCTCGATTCCCTCTTCGCGGAGTTTTTTCTCACCACATTTTCCTACCTTTGACTCTTTGTCTAGTCTACCTTTCCTTCCTCTTATCCTCAGCCATGTTCTGGGCCTCTCACACTCTTCAACTACCCCAATTTGGCATTTTAAATTCATTTTTTGGGCTTTTTATGGGCTAGTCAATGGTGGTCAATGGGTGCAACCCACTGTGTATACAAGGCCCCATATACACAGCCCCCTGCATATTCGCGGTCGCGTACACGTAGCCCCATCGACGTAGTGCCCAACCCCTATATATACGCCTGCTACGCTTTAGATTTTCATCATTTTGCAAACAAATTGAGGCAGATTTTGTCATTTTTTCTGCCTAACTTCTTCTTAAGCACATACATTCCATCACGCATCCGCATCAATCAATTCTTTCCCTATTAAGCACC